>ML797307.1:562666-642651 GCA_009831015.1 Picea engelmannii | reverse complement strand
TATGGTCTTTTCTTGTTGATGATGTTTTCCAATGTCTTAGTGCTATATTAATGCATGTCCTTATTTTGAACATATTTTCTTAGAGTGATTGCTTCTTCTTCCAACCTTTCAATAATATTCTCCTTATCTGTTAGTTGACCTATGAGTATTTCTGCAACCTTTCTATCCTCTTCTACATGGAATTTCAAATTTTTAATTATCTTGTTGAATTCCTCTCAGTTGAGATTATGAGTTTTGTTTAGTTCTTTCTTGAGTAAAATTGTTTTCTTTGTTTCCTTCCTTAGTTATTTTAAGGAACTAATTAATTATGCTCCGAGATTGACTTCACCTTCTTCTTCTGAACTGTCATAGTTTCTTGTTTGATTTTTGTTGGCCATAAATAGTACCCTTTCTGAATCACTGTTAGTTTCATCATCTTCACTAGATGATGCATTGTCTTTTCTTAAGTATAGATTTTTCTTGAAGACTTTCTTTTTGTTCTTCCAGTTTCCCTTTTTATATCTCTTTTCCTTCTTGGGATCTTCCTCTTCATCATTATCTGAACTTCTAGCATAAGGACACTTATTTGCAAAATGACTAATTTTACTGCAATTAAAACATTTCAACGAAAGATTACCTTTATATTTACATCTTCCCTTTTGTAACTTTCTTATGAAGTTTTCTATTTCTTCATCTTCTTCTTAATCATCGTTTCAACTACATTCTGACTTCGGCGTTTTCTTGCGAACTAAATTTGATTGTTGCTTGTTACTTGTATTTGTCTTCTTAGATTCTTTGAATGCAACTTCATTTGTAAATGGATTGTCTTGTTATATCCTCATCTTATAATATGTGACTATCTCATGTAGCTCGTCCATGGTCATTGTATCTAGATCCACTCTTTCTTCTAGGGATGGGACTTTGAGTCAAATCTGATTGGTAGAGATATTAATGCATTTTTAACAATCACCAGTTCCTTTATCTCATTTCCCAAGCCTTTGATGTCATTTACTACGTCATCTATGCATAGAAAGTAGGTTGTTATGTTTTCATCTTCATTCATCTTTAACTGTTCAAACTTTTCTCTGAAAATTTGAAGTTTGGATTCCTAAACCTTTTCATCTCTTTCACATATAGTCTTTAGTTTGTTCCACATTTCCTTGGTGGATTCACAATGCATGATTTTAGTAAATATGTATTCATCTACACCATTTTGAATAGTCTTCTTGGCTCTTGAGTTATTTTCTGTGAGTTTCTTTCCATCCTTTTTCATTGGAGGAGTAGTTGGTGCTTTGTATCCATCCACCAATGATTTCCAAACATCAAATCCTTATGTCTGTATGCATGTTTGTATTTTATTTCTCCAAAGTGCATATTTCTCACCATTAAATTGTGGTATCCAAACTCTAGCTTGATCCATGATCTTTGTCCAATGGTTAAGTTGTTTTCCTAAAGGAACCTGGTTTGATTCCAATTGTTGGATTACTAAGAGGGGGGGGGGTGAATCAGTAATGAGCAATTTATACTACTTATTAATCCTTTTAACCACAATGCATATTCCTTTAACTTATTCGACCATTTTAATTTGTTTATCATAAACATTGACATCCATCAGTGCATAAAAAACAATAAAAAACACATCCACACAATGCACAATACACCAATATTTACGTGGAAACTCAATGCAGGAGAAAACTACGAAATGGTTTTCTTATATATCAAGAATTACATTCAAGGAAGCACTGACATCCAATTCTCCAACTCCAACTGAAAGGAGGCTCCAACCCCTTGGTTTCTCAAGATACAACCTGAGGGAAGTTCCAACTCCCCTATTGTATGGCTACAACCAAAAGGAGCCTGCAAACCCCTATGTTCTCTAGCTACAACCGGAAGGTGGCTACAACCACCTAGTTCTAAGGCTCCAACCTCAAGAAAGATCCAACTTCTTGATTCTTTGGCACCAACTGAAAGGAGGCTACAACCCCCTTTCTTTTCCCCATCCTATCACCTTGAAATATATGTGTCAAATGATGAAACCACTGCCACACTTTCACTATGAGATACACCACTATAAACATGTACCAATTTGAGCCAATAGCCTGTAACCAGCATGTGCATGTGTGTACTATCATGAACAAGTGTAATAATCCTCACATTAACAAGACATCAAACCTTTTTTGATATGCAACATCAACCTTCACAAACAACTTCACAACCACTTCACAACCAAAATACCTCATCCATGTACCAAGAAATACTAACTATGTCTCAACACTTGAACCAACAATATGTACGAATGAATAATACCAAGATACCCGTGTTTTATTTATGTAGATTTAACTCATACCATAGGTGCCATACAACCAACAACCTCTCTAGGGAAAAACCTCAAACTCCCATAACCATATCTCATGGAGACAACAACATCCAACTACACATATGAATATGACATACCTTTTGTAACATCCCACTCTTACGAGCACATGTTATTGAATTATTCTTTGAGGAAACTTTTGTGCAAGTGATCCAGTTTTAATATATAGTTGTCTGTTCGCTTATGGATTGTTATGATGATGTCGATGGACTATGATGTTATGCTATTTGATATCTATGTATTGATAGATGCTATTGTCGAGTTTCTCCTGAGTGTGCAAGACACATGACAGATTGAGGATGCTAATGGCATCAATGGACCTATTTGGACTCTAGATCGAGTCAGGGAGTGGACTGTATTGGTTTGGGTATTTTTAGTTATGCATGTGTGACATATGATCGGGTATATTATGATGGTGTTTATGGATCATTGACAATGTTTTGTTGATGGATGCAGGCTGACGATTGCCTGCTAATCAGACTCACATAAGGAGTAAAGGGGCCATGCACAACAATCAAATATTGAGGGAGAAGTGTGGAAGCAACCCTGTCACATCCTAATAGCACTCTCGTCGTGGCTCAAATTGTAGGTTAATGATTACCTATTTCTTGAGATCCACGATGTCGTGAGCGTAGACTGAGACAGCCGCCCATGAAGATTCTAAGGGGTGCAGAATAAGACAAGGTCCTTACTCTTTAGAGGCTCTTAGTCTCTCACAAGATTGCTTGAACAAAATATTGAATCCAAGGGTTGGCCAACTACCAAAACTAGTCAAAGGCAAGTGGCACCCTTGGAGTACGTAGTGTGTCTTGAAGGGCACATCGCGTAATTAAAATTTGAATCAAAGGAGAGTGGAACCCTTGAAGCACATAGTGCGTCTTGAAGGGAACGTCGCGGTATAAAAAAAATTGAGTCAATGAATCTAGGTGACCTAGAAAACTTGAGCGAATGTTAAATCTTAAAACCTTGAGCACCTACCGAATTAATTAATTAATTAATTAATTAATTAAAGAATGAATTTATTAAGCACAGTCCTTAAGGGTCTAGGTGTTTTCAAATAAAGATTTAACTAATCCTAAGTCTAAGTGAGTGAGAAGACTAAAAACTAAAAAATTTAAATTAAATGAGGAGGGAATGAAATAAATAAAATTAAGAATCAATGAAAATAAAAATAAATCCTAAGGAATGATTAATACACTTATGCAAGTAAATACTAAATTAGAATTTTAGTTGAGAAAGGAATAAAGCATAAATGTGCAAGCATAGAAAGGTATCTAGTCTAGTATAATTAAATAAATTTCTTAAATTAAACACAACTTAGTTTTAGAAATGCGTGAGTCATTAAAAGGGAAACAAAGGGAATAAAGGGACAACTAGAAGTTATTTTCTGAGTGCTTTTAGGATGGGTGAGAGAAATTGACATTTAATTAAATTAAATTGTGGATTTATTGGTGAAACTAAGGGAACGAGTGACAAGTGTATGCGGGGATATATCCTAACTAATTAAAAAAAAATGAATTAAATGTGCAAATGGCAAGTGGTCACTAAGAAAAAATTCTATAAAAGAAATGGCGAATAGGAGGAATGGACCATGACTAGTATGAGTAAGACTATGTTGCAGAAATTATGATTGGTCTTACTTGTGAGAGTTGGGATAACCAGCTCGAGAAAGAGAGTGGTAGCTAGTAGCTAGAGTATTCTGGTTTTGGTTGTGCGTGGTCCCTTTACGACTTGGGGGATGAGGGGAAGAAGAGTACCCCTAGTGTTGACTGGGAGGTACCGTGAAGTCTTCCTGGGATGTCGTGTTTATCCTTGCAATGTAACCATCTAAAACTTGAAGTTTTGTTAATGGCATGTTGATTTAATGGCCCATAAATTGTGTATAATGTTAATATCCCCCTCTGATTGTAGGGCAGTTCTATTCTCCTTACAAATTAACGCTATTGATATTATTAATTTCGGTTAAATCCAGGTCCCGAATGATCCCTTACATTGACAGCCCTTCAAAATTTTATTAATTGTGTTCTCTATTGTTGAGACTCTCCCTCCCTTTCCCAGCGAACAACATCCAAAAATCTTTGTGTTTTAACTACGTCATTTCCCAGCGATTTTTCCAGCTTCATTCTTTGCATTTTTGGAGACCCAAGGATCTCTGACTTCCCTCTTCTGCCCAACGCTTGCTTCAACTTTTTTCAGCATTTTTCCTGGATTTATCACTGCGAGTTTCCGTTCCATATCCCTGCGTTTTACCCAAAATCAATATAGGTGATTTATGGTACTTTATCCATGCGTTTTTCCTGGTGCATTAATCCCACCATTAACTTTGTATTTTATCTATTGTTCGGAGTAACTCTGTGAATTTCCTATTGTTGAGAGTAACTCTGTGTTATTTCTTGTGTAGGAATCCGCCCAGCATGGGAGGCTCCTGGCGACCTCTCCCTTGATCTCCCTTGCAATTTATACATCCTCTCTTGCCCAACAAAGGTGATTCTTCCTGCATCTCTGCGATCAATGTAGATTAGTTGGCATGCAGAATTCCTCATAAATTTTGTTGAATGAACTTTACTTGGATACGGTCTTAAGTTATCTTGATTTAAGTGATTATGAGCAACCCTTAATTGTAGAGTAGAAGCAATTTAAGGAATTGGTGCAAAGACGTTATATTGTCTTGGGATTGTAACACACTTAATTACATAGATTGTTTTACCTTAGAGAATTTGTTATACAATTTATCTTTTATAATCTAACACCACCTAGTGATAAAACAAACTCAACCTATGAATTTATTTAAGAATCCATATGTAAGTATGGGGAGCTTGTGAATCATTTAACTTATTTTAGTCACTTAACAAATTGTAAGGAAATGTTTTTTTTTGGATTAGTCCATTGATTAATTTTATTCTACCAACTTAATGGTCAATATTAAATTATGATTCTTCATAATGGAACTAGATGGACACAGATTCAATCAGTAATATAACTTGTGTTACGCTCGATAGAACAACCAACTAGGAGTTGAATTAATGGAAGAAATGAAAATAGATCAAAAATAAAAGAAAACATATTTTATCCGGATGCGTTAAGTTGGGTAACATACGAGGTTGATATATGATGTTGACTCGAATGATCTAGACTTTAACAAACCCCCCTTGATGTTAAGAATTAGATCTCTATTTTGCCACCGAGTTTGTCCTTATGCTAATGAGGTTCTTATTTATCTATATGTATTACTTTCTTATGAAAATTATGCTTAATCAATGTTGATGTATAATTGATTAATTAAGTAGACTTCTTGTGCCATGAAAATATGATGTAATGAATGATTGTTTAGATATTTTGTAATGAACATTTTTCATGAATAAAACTCCACAAAGAATTACTTCACGGTTGATTTCGATTGTATCTTATAACTTTGAGTCTTAAGTATGAGATATTAGAAATTGATCTATCAAATTTATTTTTTGATATTCATAGTAATACTCTTTTAAAATTATTTGAGATGATCAAATAATTCTCTCCTATTTCTCGTAAAGAAGATATGGATGCATTTATATGTGATTAAGAATAATGTGTATGTGATGCTAATCAAAATCAAAATTCTAATGTCGATGCCCTCCTTCAATATTTTCTTATTTTAAAGAGATTTCTTGTTGCACATAAATATCAGATCATGTTATTGAAGAACCATTTTTATTGGATAAATTTGAGCAATAAATATATGGGGTTTTATTCCTAACCATTCTCCTAATCTAAAGATATTCAAGATATATATTTTACCCAAAGAGGAGTACCACCTCTCTAAAAATGCAGGGAGATTCATATCATCGTGAGGTTTCCGTTTCGGTCTTGACAGATTCAAGCATCAACATTTTTGGCGACTCAACTGGGGAACCATTTGTTTTCAAGATATTTTAGGCCCTGGTTCATATTTGATTGGGAAACTAGAATCTCCATTATTAAAGGCTTCGGAAATAAAATTCAAAAAGACTATTGCTTGTTTTAGACGCAAGGTATTTATAAAAAAATTATTAAAATATGTTGCACCTTTTTTATAACCTCAAAAGTACCCAAGAAACAAAAAATATTCCGGAGAAATAAGTCCCTGGAAACTCCATTTTAAAGACTCTAAAATCTCAAGAAGATGTATATTATCATTCCTATGAACAAATTCATTCATGTCATGATGCTCCTTTACCTTCTTCACTAATGCCATCAATAGTTTCAAGAGATGCAGCAAAAAGAACAAATGCCCAAAGAAGAAGGAGACTACATAGAGGCCCTCTAAATATGCCAAAATAATTTTTTTAGATGCCTAATATTCCCATGGAAAAATTATCTACATTCTTTGGAAACACATTGGAAGATGAGGAGCAACATTTGTATAGATTCAATTGTGCATGTCAAATTTTTAATCTTACTAAAGACAATATTATATGCCAAATATTTTTACAAACTCTGTGAGGGGATGCTCTTGAATGGTATAGTTTAGTTCCACCTGGTACCATTACTAGTTGGGACATATTAGAATATTTATTTTCTAAAAACATTTCCCACCCACCCTCTTCCATATGGACCGAAGATAATGAAGTGACCAATTTTGAAGAAGAATATAATCAAATATTGGATGAATTTTCTAAGTCAAGTCATGTTGCTAAAAATGAATATGAAAATTCCAATTTGCAAGAAGAAAATTTCAGGCTCTCATATACTCCATATGATGATGTTTTACGAAACAAGTTAGATAATGAAATTAAGGAGACTTCACCAAATATAAAAGAAGATTTCATCCTTGCAACAGATGATGAAAAATCACAAGAGCACTTGCATCAAGAAAAATTGGTGAAAGAAATGAATCTTGAGAAGAATTATGAACAAGATGACCATTACATGGAGGAAGAGTCTTTTCAAGACATCATTGATGAATCAATAAACTTGGAAGTGGTTGGAAATAAGGAGAAATATTAATTTATTCTTATATTGGAAACTCCTCATCCAATCAAAGACAATAATATTATTGGGCAACCAAGAATTGACTTCATTGAATTATGGTTCCAAAGCATTGTTGTTCAAACAATGCAATTGGATTCTCAACACACCTGGTTCAATTTTTCTCTAGTAGACATTGAGAGTGCCCTTGACTCATTGGTACAAGACCCGATATGTTCTACAGTCTTGGAGATCATTTTGCAGATTAGTTGGATGCTCAAATGGATCCATTGGAAATCTACCTACACATAAGGTGCCCCTTTCTTCCAATTAATATAGGGTAGGTAGATCATGTATATACATATTGTGTTTCTTTAGTTCAAGTTTTGCACAATAAGGCAATCTTTATATTGAAATTTGAAGATAAATCCATGAAAGAGGAAGAATTACAAGAATCCATTTTGAAGATGACTCCATATCCTAAGGGAGAATAAAGTTGGTTTCCAAATTCTAGGTTGTCAACAACCCATAAGGGGTCACTGTCCTGCAGTTGGAGCTAGTTGTTGACCAAAATTTGGTCATCTATATTTTCTCTCTCTTGGATTCGTAAATAAAAATAATATCAAAAGTCGACAATTTTTGAACTATTATAATTTAATTGTGTATGCCTCAATCTCAGCTTCACCACACGTTTTTCAGATCAAAAATATGAGTTTGTATGCTCAAGATATCTAGGTTTATATTGTTATTGCCAAATGTGTGCTTATTCAATGTGTCGTGGCATTAATTTTCTTGGGGTTGTGTCCAAAAACGTGTTGAGCCATGCTCAATATATTGGAATTTGTTCAAAAAAAATTCTTGGAATTTCTTCGAAAAACTTCTTGTTTCTTTCCTTCATTTCCCATACTTATTCTTTGTTTTAATATCCTTCCTCATCTCCTACTTCACTTTCTCCTCTCCACACTATTTAACACTTAAAATAATTTTGTATTCTACCTCACTACACTCTTACCCCACTTCACCTCATTAGTTTCATGATTTAGTTTATTTTCTAACTACCCCACCCCCCTAACCTCTTAGCAAACTTATATTCATAGTCGATTGGTGGACTCACATTCCCTACCCTGTCACTTTCCTCACCCCCGAAAACCTGCCTTACTTCACCACCCCCTCAATTCCCTCACCCGCGAACCCACGAACCCCCTCCCTACATTCCCCACCCCTTACCTCACCCTAAGTCACCCATATATCGTTGACACCTACATTTTCCCCCTCCCCCTAACTACCCACTCCTACCCCCTGACTTACCCTCTCGTCCATTCTCCCATACTTAACCTATCATCCAAAGTTTTATACATTATATCACCAACCAATAATATCTTTCCACATGGAATTTAATTATTGATGCACCATTAACCAATCACATTACTCCACTTGTCAACCACCTAAATCATGACACATGGAAAGATATGGAGGAGTGACAAATGACACCTAACTAATGGCAACATGTGGAAGCTCACCAATGGAGACACATGGCAGTATACAACTTGTGACACATGGGATATTCTTATTGGAAGATTATTGACGTATGAGATAATGACATGTGGAAACATATTGATTGCTTACTCTTGTTGATATGAATGGTGACTAGTCGTGATGACTAGGCATGGTTAGAGGTTGAAGTTTGACAAAATATTAATTGTTTAATTAATTTCTTAAAATATCATCCCATAACTCTCCATAATATTCCTTTAGTTCTTACTAAGTGTGTTACCCTCTTAGTATTATAAATGTTTAATATTTAAACATACCAATGCACGTGGGATGAGGATTTATTTCCAAAAAAAAATAATTTTTCTTGGAGGAAAACAAATTCAAGATCAAGGACCCACATTTTTAACGGTCCCGTTGTTAAGACTACAAGAGAAGCAGAAAGTGAATTTTTTTTTTGTTTTAAGGTAGGAAAACATGACTATAGCTAAACAACGCAACTTGACGACGAACACCACGCATGTAGATCAAGTGACAGACAACAACAAATTAACTTACTAGCAGATCAGGTAACTGGATGAAACATGTAATAATCAAAGGACGGATAAAAATGACTACATGTCTGACACCAACAAGACGACCAGTAGCTAGATACCTCTACAATGCGCACTACCAAATGCAATGAGGCGTTACAACCAATACCAATAACCCTTACAATGAACAATGCCCACATCGGAGAGCATTGACTCAGGCTCGGTTGTCATTCACCTCACATCCATTGGGCACACAATGATCCCCTCATCAGGAATCATGCCTTCAGGAGGCGATAGGCGTGACGGTAACATGAGCGCAACATAACACAACTAGACCAATAACCCAAGAAAAATTTAACGTGCTAGGAGACCAAATTAATAAAAAAGAAGACTAGACCCATGCACCCAAGAAACAGGTTGACAAGATGCAAGATGACATCCTCACTTAAAATGCCCAAGCTGTTAAACGACTTCACCACAACCATAACCCATTCTCCATTGAGCAATTTATCTATTACCTTGGCAAGGAAACCATTTAATATAAAGTGACCAAGTTAAAGGACTGACATATTAGGCTGATAAATAATAAATGCTATATAATTACAGTTAATCTAACATTTTCCAAGTCATAATACTGATATAGGAAATGAATGACATAAGTTATAATTGTAAGAGAGAAGTTTATATAACTGAAGTGTTTATTTACAACTATAACCCCCTAGATTTAAAAGTGTGGAAAAGTAGAGCGATTTTGATAATAAAGGAGAGATGAGTGTAACAGTCGTGGCTAGTCCCTTAATCTATTTTGAACTGAAGGATCCTAAAGAAACTTTGGTGGGTGATTGTGGATATTGGGTTTAACTTTAAATTAAAACCAAATACATTTACTGTAAGTTAGTGTTTTCAAAACAATATCAATAGTTTAATAAAGGTAAGGGTGTGGAATCCAAATACAAATCAAAGAGTGAGAAAAATAAAACCTTCCCCTACTGAGTTGGGCAACTAACAATGGCATAAGATCCTAGTTTATAGTCGATTTCCTACAGAGATAAGTAAGATAAATGTTTAGTTGTATAAAACACAATACCTCAAAATGCTTTGCAGAAGAGCATTTATCGCTTGGATTTCCACCTGGATGACTTAATAACCCATAATTTCCACCGTGGCATTATTCTTAACTCCGAGATCGAGCATAAATTCAACAACAAAGGCCTCCATTTACAATATTTATAGAATGATAATTATTAGGGTTACCCATTCCATTTATGAGATTTCTATTATAACTATGAAATAGTTGTCTTAATAACAGGAAACATAGAGTTCGTTCTCCAATTGAAATATAATCAATCCATCACAAAAAGTTGCCCGACATATGCATATCGGTTCACTGTCTATATCAACGTTGTTCTTCACAGGTGTATATTTAGGGAAAATGCCATCTAGCAATATGTGAAAAAATGAAACACACTAAGGATATCGATGTCTTAATTCCAGGAATTATCAACATCGATATCTACGGAATCACAGCTAAAAATATAGGAAGTGAAATTGCTATCCAGGGTGATTTGTTGTCCATCGCAAGGATGTCTAGTGAGGATATTGTTGTCTAGCAGTAGATTGCTCTGTAAAATTATTTTCAATAAATTAAAACTCTCCCAGAAAGATCTCTGCCAACAAATTAGGGTGTGTCAAGGATATCACGGTCATTCCCAGTAAAAATTTGTTGAACTAAATACCTAACTTGCACAGCAGATAAATGATATTGTTGTCATTGAAATCTATGAGACTGCAGATGTAAAATAATGTAGTTGTTGTGTATTACATTATTTATAAAATCGATGCGTTAAATTTCCCTCAAGGATCACGGTCTAGGTTGTCATGTTTGGAGTATGTCTAACACGCAGATTAAACTCTATCTTTATGTAAAATACAAGAATGCTAACCCTTTCTGTAAAATATGAACAATATTATTCATTGTAAAACATGAGAACCCTATTCAACAAGTATTCAAACATAGTCACAAACTTACAACTAAAATTGGAGTCCATAAGGTTCAATTCGCAGTCAGTATTACAATGAAATCATGGTCAATAATATTTAAATTTGTTGGGGTTAACATCACAATTGCTTTTGCTATCTTTCAAATATGAAAAAGAATCGAATGATGGCTATGATATATATATATATATATATATATATATATATATATATTAAACGCTTCCAGTCTAACAATGTATAGAAAACCTTACAATAAATTCTCTGCCCAATATCTATATAGATCTAAACATTATAATGTTGTCTAATAAATCTATGAAATTCACAGACACCCAATATATAAAAACAATACATCGATTTAATTTTCCAGTATAAATACAATGTAAAGGTTGTCAATTTAGTGACGACATAGTCTCAATTTGTCTTCAAATATTAAAGTGTAGAGGTATAAGAAAATGCAGAGAAAATTTCCATCAAATAAAAGGAAACACAGAGTTAAGTTGCAAGGGAGGTATTACAATGCAGAGTTAATTTATCCAGCAATATATAAAAATGAAAAGTTAAAAATTTTGTGGTTGAGGGTGTTGAAATGCAGAAAAAACTAAACACAGTTTTCAGATGACAAGAACGATTAGGACGTAGAGGTGATATAACATACAGAGACCAAAACAAGGCGGAGATCAAGGTGTGGATATAAGAAGGGGAAATTGTTGGGAAAAAACATCCTTCGCTCATCATCCATGCACAAAAACGTAGGCCATTAAAATCTAGAGGTAGTTGTGCATCGAAGTGATGACCATCGATTCGACTCCTGGCCGACTTCTCAGGCATGGACTGACAAACTAGGGATGAGGAAGAAAATCTCAACTCTTCACTAATCAACAAAACCAAAGGATAGTCACAACATGCAGGGATCAAAAGAAAATGGAATCAATAAACAATGAGCTTAATGCTATGGGAAAATTAAGTTATCAATTAAAATTCTAAGTCAAACATTTTCTTGACCCAATTAAAAATACAGAATTGAAAGCGTGAGGTATAATAAGAGTCTACCATGTAGAATCAAAGTAAGTGTATCATAGCTCGAGTCGTCCACTCTGAGTCTTTATCCCGTGCGCTCCATGTAGCTTCCTATTGCCAACTGATGTGACTTCACCGGTACCTCCCAGCCAACGCTAGGGGTACTCTTCTTCCCCCTTAGCCCCTCGAGCCACAAGGGGCCACTCACACTGAACAAGAGAACAACTAGCTCCCATCTCGCCTCTCAAGGCTGAGCTACCACTCCTCACCGAGATGGGTATCCCAACTCCCACAAGCTAAGCTAGTCAAGTCTAAAATTATGCAGTGTAACGTTACGCATGAAAGAAGAGATCCATCATCCTCCTCCTCCCTCCTTTATATACAGTTTCTAAGTCATTTACTTTCCCAAATTCCCATTTAATTTATTGTTCGAGAATTTAATTCATAAAAATCCTCCCCGTACATGTGTCACCCATCCTCTCCATTGCACCATAAATTAATTTCGTTAATTAATTAATTACTCCTATTTCCCTCACCCACCTAAAAGCATTCCTAGAATCGCTCCTAGTTGTCCCCATATTCCCTTACACATTTTAATGACTTACCCCCTTACTAATTCACTATTTGAGTTCAATTTAGAAAGTTCTTAAATGCTAGATACCTTACTAAGATAGTCTTTTTTCTTTTTACTTATATCACAAGTAACCCTAGACCTAGGCTTGATTTTCTTAGGCTGAGCAACATTTTATTACAGAAATTGTTTTAAATATTTCTCATCACATTATTCGTTCTTAGGCCATATAGGTTTATTCATTTATTATTTAACAACGTGACGTTCCCTTCAGGATGCACTAGGTTCTCCAAGGGTGCCACTCACTTCATTATGTTTACCTTGCGCGACGTGCCCTTTAGGATGCACTACATGCTCCAAGGGTGCCACACGTCTCTTTTCATTTTTCTTGCACGACATGCCCTTCAGGACACACTACGTGCTCCAAGGGTGCCACTCACCTCTTGAGTGACTTGGTAGACATCAAAATCCCCTGGAGTTGATACCCCTCCAGGTGATCTTGTGGGAGACTAAGGACCTCTAAGGAATAAGGCCCTTGCCTTATTGCGCACCCCTTAGAATCATCGTGAGTGACTTTCGCAGTTTACCCTCACGACATCGTGGGTCTTCTCAAACTAGGTAATCATTAACCTATAGTTTGAGCCACAACAAAAGTGCTAGTAGGTTGTGGTAGGGTTGTTGTCCACACCTCTCCCTCAATGTCTCTGGTAGTCGTGCATGACCCCTCTACTCCACATGTGAGTCTGGTCGGCCAGTTATGGTCAACCCCAATAGTCCACTCCCTGACTCGATCTGGATTGAAAGGGTTTCATCGATGCCTCTGCATCCTCGAGGTCCAAAATCCTACACACTGAGGAGAACCGAGTCAATAGCACCTTTCTATATCAATACAACAAAATAACATGTCATTTTATCCATAATGCCTCATAATCATAATCAAATGCCTAATAGTATAAAAATCTGGATCACTTACAAGAAAGTGTCCTCAAAGAATAAGTTTGCTCAGTGCGAGAAAGAGCAGGACGTTACATACACCCCCTCTTGGTCTAAACTTCGTCCTGAAGTTTCATAGTATATAAGTGTAGAAATAATATGTATCACAATGGCATAAGTCTATCTATCAAACAAAAATGGAAACTGTTGGCGCATATCATATGCGTCCTCCTAGGTCACCGAGTGCATACTAAAGTTCTCCCACTAGACCTTGATTTGTTATACCGTTCAACATCATATATGTTGAATGCGATGATCCAGGATGCAGATCAGTTCAGCTGTGAGTGCACCGTCATCCGACACCCGCAAGGTGCTCAAGTCAAAACATGTGTAGGATCACTAATCATAATGTCTCAAAAAGAGATGTGAAAGACATCATGCATATGCCTCAAGAATCAGGTAAGGCTAGTCAATAGGCCACGAGCCTCTCTTTTCCACAATCTCATAGGATGCCATGAACCTAAGAGATAGTTTATCCCCTTTCTACACTTCCTCGAACTCTTACGCGGTTTCAGCCACAAAAATACTCGATCGCCACATCGTAACTATGGTCGACACAATGCACATTGGCATAACTCTTCTGTCGTTCCTGTGCTTCCTTGATACTTTGTCTTATAGTTTTCATTTAATCTTCCATTTCTTGGATCACTTCTAGTCCCACTAGGACCCTATCCTAAAGATGATCCCAACTTAAAGGTGTCTGACACGGTCGCCCATAAAGAAACTTGAAAGGCACCATCTTAATGGTGCTTTGGTAACTGTTGTTATAAGATAATTCCACCAGTGGAAAGAATTCTTCCCAACGCTTTTGTTGGTCCAACACGTACATGCACAAAATATCCTCTAAGGTATGGTTCTTTTGTTTGGTCTACCCGTCAGTCTCTAGGTGATATGCAGTACTAAAGTTAAGTTGGGTTCCCAAGGCCTCTTGGAAACTAGTCCAAAATTGTCCAACAAACACTGATTCTCGATCAAATACAATCCTCTTAGGCACGCCATGCATCCTCACAATCTCACTGATGAAAACTCTAGCTATGTTAGGTGCCCGATATGTCATACACACATGAATAAAATGAGCACTCTTCATTAGAGTGTCAACTACCAAAAAAATCGAGTCATGTCTCCTTGCCATCAATGGCAATCCAACAATGAAATCCATTGAAATAACCTCCCATTTCGATTCTGGAATACCGTGTGGAGGTAGTAATCCTGCTAGATTTCTATGTTTAGCCTTTATTTGCTAAAATTCTAGACATTTGGCCACATAGTTGACTATGTCTGCCTTCATTCCTTTCCAGAAGAATAAGGTTTTACAATCTACCCTCATCTTCGTGACTCATGGGCGAGCCATGCACACTTCCCTGTGAGCCTTGTTTAGGATCAAAATTCTCAACCCATCATTGGGTGGTATGTAAATTCGACCTTTAAATCTCAATGATCCGTTGTTGTCCAAGTAATTCCTTGAATTTTGGTACCATCACTGTTTTTTGTCCGATAAAATCCTTGACCTCTTTGTAACAATCATCGTCGCGCTGTAAAGTTACAATACTTTCACGTAGATTTTTTTGAAGAGACAACACTAAAAATATGCATGGTCTCCAAATCAATCCATCGGCCACTCAGTTCACTATTCCTTTTATGTAAGTAATATCGAAATCATACTCGGTAAGCAATCCCAACCAACGCCATTGTCGCGCGTTCAAGTCACTTTGCGTAAATATGTGTTGTAGTCCACAGTGGTCCGTATTTAGTTCAAATTTTCATCCAACAAGGTAGTGTCTCCAAACCTTCAAGGAATATACAACAACTAACAACTCCAAATCATGCGTCGCATAGTTCTCCTCATGCCTTCTCAGTTTCATCAAGATGTAAGCGATTAATAGACCGTCTTGCATCCAGACTCTACCTAAGCCTTCATTGGATGGGTCAATTCATACCAAGAAGTTTGAGTCCATGTCAAGGACCTTTAGTATCGGTGTTGTTGTCAATAACTCTTTGAGCCTCTGAAATGCTTCTGTGCATTTCTCGGTCCAAACAAATTTCTTGTTCTTCTTCTGCAATTCCGTGATTGGATTTTCTATCTTCGAAATCCCTCGACGAATCATCGATAGTTTCCTTCTAAACCCATGAATATACACACTTCCGTGACATTCGTCAGCATGGGCGATTCCATAATAGCCTCGACCTTTGTTGGATCCATGATGATACCTCTGCTGGAGATGACATGCCCTAAGTAGTTAATCTTCGATGATAAAACAAGCATTTGGACAACTTCTCGTACAATTTATGCTCTCGCAGAAACTATAGTACCAAGAGAAAGTTCTCTTCATTCTTCTCTATTGTCTGAGAGTAAATCAAAATATCGTCAATGAATACTTGGACGAACTTGTCCAAGTACTCACGAAACACCCCATTCATCAAACTCATAAATACCCTTGGGGTGTTTTTCAGTCCAAACGGTAAAACATTAAACTCGTAATGACCAAACCTCGTCTTAAATGATAGATTAGGGTGCTTTCCTCCTTGATACGTAACTAGTGATACCCTAATCGCAAATTGATCTTTGAGAACATCGTCGCACCTTTCATCTGATTGAACAAATCATCAATCCTCGACAATGGATATTGATTCTTGATCATTGCCTTGTTCAATTGACGGTATTCAATGCAGAGTGTCCATGACCCATCCTTCTTTCGTATTAAAATAATAGGCGTGCCCCACAGTGACACACTTGGACGTATAAATCCCAGGTCCAACAACTCCTTCAGTTTCATTCTTAACTCCTGTAACTCTGTGGTCGACATACGATAAGGAATTCTCGCTATTGGTTCAGTCCCCGATTTTAGGTCTATGGTAAACTCCAATTCCCTCTCCAGTGGAATCCCATGTAACTCCTTCAGAAAGACTTCTTCAAACTCTCTCACCACTGGAAGGTGTTCTAGATGTCTCGCTAATCGCTTCTCATTTAATGCAAAGATCGCAAAAATATTACATCCCTTTCACATTCTCTTCCATAGCTACAAGGAAGAGATGAACCTCAGGGAAACTCCCTGGTTCCATCCTACAATCATGTGCATCTATCCCTCATCATTGACCAAGATCAACTGTTTCGTCTTACAGTTGAGTATCACCTCATGCGATTCCAACCAGTCCATACCGAACATGATGTCATAAGATCCTAAGATTGTGATGTACAAGTTGGCCCTGGTGAAAAACTCTCCCAGGTTAAGGGTACAGCCCGTAAAATTTCCTCCAGCCATCTATTTGGCTACCGAAGCCATCTCTACAAAGCTAAACTCATCTTGTTCGACTGCCTTTAACGAAATCCTTTCTAGCACTCCACAAGAATGAAACTCTCGGTAGCACCGAGATCTATCAAATACTAAGAGTCTGGTTAGCGATGGTACCTGACGTCTCGAGCACAATCGACTGGTGCTCTACCTGACAGTTATTCCCCGCTATAAGAATCTGATGGGCCTTGCCCAAAACTCCCATGGTAGTGGGTCTGGCTAATCCAGATGCTTCGGCCCTTTCCTCTGGGCAGTATTGCTGGTCATGTGGCTCTCCACAATCCAACACACTTTCTTCGGTCCAGTAATCTTGGTACCCGAAGTAGAAGCTGAATTCTAACAATAAGGCCAAACTCAAACTTCTTGACCTTAATTTTCTGGGTAATTTGGTGTGGAGCATACCAAATTAGCTCCAAAATGGACCTCATACTCAGGCACCGTGCGGTTTCCTTTTCACAAGGCATCGAACTCATTGAGATGACGCTCCATGAATTCCTTAGAAAGATACCTCTCCTAGAACCGTTCCTCGAATAGTTCCCAAGACACGTTGTCGACAACCAAGGTCAAATGTGGCAGGAGTGTCTTCCACCATAGAAGAGCGCTCCCCGTCAATTGAAGACTGCCATGCAGACCTTCATGCTAGAGGTCATAATCATGAAGTGTGAAGCACAATTCCTTGCTCTACAACTGTGCCTCGATGACACAACCATCGACGACACTCATGGACTCAAGAATCGACTCTCTCGAGTTCTCGGTGGATGCTAATGGTACTAGCTAGGGCGCGTTGTGGACCCTCATGGGTATAGGTGCCCTGGCCTCATCTCAGTACCGATGGTGAATCAAGGCTCTTTGAAATTACCTGGAAGGGCCTTGTCAGATCATCATCATCCCTTACAACAAGAGAATCCATCCCAAGGACATTCTCTTCCCTTGGGGTTTTGACTCTGAGGGTGTGATAACTTCTGCAGGCATCGCACCTCCTTCTACAACACCACGTTGCGAACCTCTGAGGTGTCCTCTAAATGCGATCATGACATGGACTCGTTAAGGTTTTTAATTAACGTAAATGTTAATACTCATGGGTTTATTGTAGTGGAAATCCTGGCGATCCACAGTAGCAAGGTTGAACCCTCTCTGATACCATATGTAACGGTCTCGTCGTTAAGACTACAAGCAAAGCAAAAAGTTCATTTTTTTTTTTGTTTTAAGGTAGGAAACCATGACGAAAGTTAAACAACGAAATTTGACGATGAACACCATGCATGAAAATTAGGCGACAGACAATAATGACTTAGCCTACTAGCACATCAGGTAATTGGACGAAACATGCAATAATCAAAGGACGGGTAAAAACGACTACCCACACGACATCAACAAGACAACCAATAGCTAGATACCTCAACGACGCGCAATACCAAATGTAATGAGGCATTACAACCAATACCAATAACCCTTACAACGAACAATGCCCACATTGGGAAGCACTGACTCAGGATCGATTTTTGTTCGCCTCACATCTATCAGGCACGCAATGATCCCCTCATCATGAATCATGTCATCATGAGGCGATAGGTATGACGGTAACCTGGGTGCAACATAAAACAACTAGACAAATAATCCAAGAAAAATTTAACGCATTGGGAGACCAAAATAATCGAAAATAAGACTAGACCCACGCACCCAAGCAACAGGTTGGCAAGACGCAAAACAACATCCTCACTTAAAATGCGCAAGTTTTTAAATGGATTCGCCACAACCATTACCCATTCTCCGTTGAGAAATTTATTTATTACCTTGGTAAGGAAACCATTTAATCTAAAGTGACCAAGTTAAAGGACTGACATATTAGGCTAATAAATAATAAATTCTATATAATTACAATTAATCAAACATTTTCCAAGTCATAATACTGATATAGGAAACGAATGACATAAGTCATAATTGTAAGAGAGAAGCTTATATAACACAAGTGTTTATTTACAAATCTAACCCCCTAGATTTAAAAGTGTAGAAGACTAGAGCAATTTTGATAATAGAGGAGCGATAAGTGTAAGATTCATGGTTGGTCCTTTAATGTATTTTGAACTGAACGATCCTAAAGTAACTTTGGTGGGTGATTGTGGATATTGGGTTTAACTTTAAATTAAAACCAGATACATTTACTGCACTAGTGTTTTCAGAAAAATATCAGTAGTTTAATAAAGGTAAGGTTGTGGAACCCAAATACAAATCAAAGAGTGAGAAAAATAAAACCTTCCCCTACTGAGTTGGGCAACTAACAGTCGCGTAAGATCCTAGGTTAAAGTTGATTTTATACAGAGATAAGTAAGAGAAATGTTTAATTGTATAAAACACAATACCTCAAAATTCTTTGCAGAAGAGCATTTCTCACTAGGATTTCCACCTGGATGACTTAATAACCCAGAATTTCAACTGTGGAATTATTCTTAAGTCTGAGATCGAGCAGAAATTGAAAAACAAAGGCCTCCGTTTACGATAGTTATAGAATCCTAATTATTAGGGTTACCCATTCCATTTCTGAGATTGCTATTATAACTATGAAATAGTTGCCTTAATAACAAGAAACACAGAGTTCGTTCTCCAATTGAAATATATTCAATCCATCACAAAAAGTTGCCCAACATATGCATACCGGTTCGTTGTCTGTACCAACGATGTTCTTCACAGGTGTATATTTAGTTAAAATACCATCTATAAATACATGCAAAAATGAAACACACTAAGGATATCATTGTCTTAATTCCATGAATTATCAACATCGAAATCTACGAAAACATAGGTAAATATATTGGAAGTGAAATCGCTCTCTAGGGTGATTCGTTGTCCACCGCAAGGCTGGGTAGTGAGGATATTGTTGTCCAACAATAGATCGCTCTGTAAAAGTGTTTTCAAGAAATTAAAACTCTCCCAGAAAGATCTTTGCCGGAAAATCAGGGTGTGTCAAAGATATCACGGTCATTCCCAGTAAAAATTTGTTGAACTAAATACCTAACTTGCAGAGTAGATAAATGATATTATTGTCATTAAAATCTATGAGACTATGGAGGTAAAATAACACAGTTGTTGTGTATTACATTATTTATAAAATTGCTACATTAAATGTCCCCCAAGGATCGCGGTCTAGGTTGTTGTGTTTGGAGTATGTCTAACATGCAGATTAAACTCTATCTTTCTGTAAAATACAAGAACGCTAACCCTCTCTGTAAAATACAAACACTATTATTCGTTGTAAAACATGATAACCTTGTTCAACAAGTATTCAAATGTAGTCACAAACTTACAACTAAAATAGGAGTCCACAAGGTTCAATTCACAGTCAATATTACAATGAAATCGTGGTCAATAATCTTTAAATTTGTTGGGGTTAACATCACAATTGTTTTTGTTGTCTTTCAAATATGAAAAAGAATCGAACACTGGCTATGATATATATATATATTCAATGCTTCCAATACAACAATGTATAGACAGCCTTACAATAAATTCACCGCCCAATATCTATATAGATCTTAACATTATAATGTTGTCTAATAAATCTATGAAATTCGCAGACACCCAATATATGAAAACAATACAATGATTTAATTTGGCAGTCTAAATACAATGTAAAGGTTGCCAATTCAGTGACGAAACAATCTCAATTTGTCTTCAAATATTAAAGTGCAGAGGTATAAAAATATGCAGAGAAAATTGTCATCAAATAAAACGAAACACAGAGTTAAGTTGCAAGGGAGGTATTACAATGCAGAGTTAATTTATCCAACAATATATAAAAACACAGAGTTAAAATTTTTGTGGTTGAGGGTGTTGAAATGTAGAAAACACTAAACATAGTTTTCAGATGTCGAGAACGATTAGGACGTAGAGAAGATATAACAAGCAGAGACCAAAACAAGGTGGAGATCAAGGAGCGAAGATAAGAAGGGGTAAAATTCTGGGCAAACACATCCTTCTCCCATCATCCACGCACAAAAAAGCAGGGCATTGGAATCTATAGGTTGTTGTGCACCAAAGTGATGACCGTCAATTCGACTCCTGGTCAACTGCTCAAGCATGGACTGATGAAATAGGGATGAGGATGAAAATCTCAACTCTTCACCAATAAAAAAACAAAGGACAGTCACAACATGAAGGGATCAAAAGACAAGGGAATCAATCAACAACGAGCTTAAGGCTATGGGGAAATTAAGTTATCAATTAAAATGCTAAGTCAAACATTTTCTTGACCCAATTAAAAATATAGAATTGAAAGCATTAGGTATAATAAGAGTCTACCATGCAGAATCAAAGTAAGCATACCGTATCCCGAGTCGTCCTCTCTGAGTCATTATCCCACGTGCTCCGTGCAGCTCTTTCTTGCCGATCGATGAGACTTCACCGGTACCTCTCAGCCAATGCTAAGGGAAATATTCTTCCCCCTTAGCCCCTCGAGCCGCAAAGGGGTCATGCACACTAAACCAGAGAACAAATATCTCCCAGCTCACCTCACAAGGTCGAGCTACTACTCCTCACCGAGCTAGGTATCCCAACTCCCACAAGCTAAGTCAGTCAAGTCTAAAATTCTGCAGCGTAACGTTACGCATGACAGAAGAGATCTATCATCCTCCTCCTCCCTCCTTTATAGAGAGTTTCTAAGTCATTTAATTTCTCAAATTACCATTTAATTTATTGTTCCATAATTTAATTCATAAAAATCCTCCCCGTACATGTGTCACCCATCCCCTCCATTGCACCATAAATTAATTTCATTAATTAATTAGTTACTCCTATTTCCCTCACCCACCTAAAAGCATTCCTAGAATCGCTCCTAGGTGTCCCCATATTCCCTTACACATTTTAATGACTTAACCCCTTACTAATTCACTAGTTGACTTCAATTTAGAAAATTCTTAAATGCTAGATACCTTACTAAGTTAGTCTTTTTTCTTTTTCCTTATGTTTCCCTTTCTTTTATGTTTCCTGGTTTTTTTTTGCCTAGTTTCCTAATTCTTTTAAATTTCCCTCTTTCCCTTCTTAGTTAAAACTTAGATTGGCAGGTGTAGAAAATTACCTTTTTCCCTTTTTCTTTTTTAATTAATAAATTTTTAATTAGCATATGTAACAAAACAATTATTTCCCCCCTTTTCCCCCTTTTTAAAATTTTATCCCCCAAAAGATTTTTATGAATTAAACGAATTTCTTACCCACTTCTCGTCACATGATTAATGATGATTATCAATATTATTTATTTATTTTTATATAAATATATATATTTTTATCACAAGTAACCCTAGACCTAGACTTGATTTTCTTAGGTTGAGCGACATTTTATTAGGGAAATTGTTTTAAATCTTTCTCATCGCATTATTCATTCTTAGGCCATATAGGTTTATTCATTTATTATTTAACAATGCAAAGTTCCCTTCAGGATGCACTAGGTTCTCCAAGGGTGCCACTCGCCTCATTATGTTTCGCTTGCGCGATGTGCCCTTCGGGACACACTACGTGCTCCAAAGGTGCCACTTGTCTCTTTCCATTTTTCTTGCACGATGTGCCCTTCAGGATGCACTACGTGCTCCAAAGGTGCCACTCGCCTCTTGACTGACTTGGTAGACATCAAAATCCCCTGGAGTCAATACTCTGCCTGGTGATCTTGTGGAAGAATAAGGGCCTCTAAGGAATAATGCCCCTACCTTATTGCACACCCCTTAGAATCATCATGAGCGACTGTCACAGTCTACCCTCATGACGTCGTGGGTCTTCTCAGACTAGGTAATCACTAACCTACAGTTTGAGCCACGACGAGAGTGCTAGTAGGTTGTGGCAGGGCTATTGTCCACACCTCTCCCTCAACGTCTCAGGTAGTCGTGCGTGACCCCTCTACTCCACATGTGAGTCTAGTCGACAATCTATCATTAGCCCCAATAGTCCACTCTCTGACTCAATCCAGATTCCAAGGGTTTCATTGATGCCTCTGCATCCTCGAGGTCCAAAATCATGCACACTCAGGAGAATCGAGTCAATAACACCTGTCTATATCAATACAACAAAATAACATGGCATGTTTTCCATAGTGCCTCATAAGCATAATCAAATGCCCAATAGTATAAAAATACGGATCACTTGCAAGCAAGTGTCATCAAAGAATAAGTTTTCTCAGTGCAGGAAAGAGCGGGATATTACAACATTTTCCCAATACACTTAATCAATGGTATCTGAGTCCCAATCTTCTAGAATCCATAACTTGAGCTCTGGGTGTCGTAACCGCACAAAATTTATACTGTTGGAAATGTCTTTCAACAAAGAATATGATGGTATAGGTTATAAGGGATGAAAGTGGCCACATGTTTCCCAAAAATTGAAATAACAGTACGCTTCATTTTTAATGGGCCTACATGACAACTCAATTTCACGAGCTCATATATTGATATTTAGGCGACAGATTTGGGAAAAAATTATATATTTGGAAATACAAAATGATTAAAACCACATCTGAAGTGATTTCCATGGGTAGAACGTTGATTATCATTTCCAGAAAAGTAAAACATAGTCTCCCTCTTTAAAAGGACAATTAATTAAATTTAAAAAAAATACAACTTGTTTAAAAAAATTTATTAAAAAAGGAAAATGACCCATTTGAGATATTTAGATGTTAATGATATAGGTTCATTAACGCAGACTTAATGATGCATCAATTAAAGAGAATGCTTCAAAAATAAAATTGTATGGGAAATTTAAGAAAGGAAAAACCCTAACTACTCAAGTAGTTAGAAAATTTGATTTTTAAAGAGAATAAGTGCTTCATCAAGGGTTCCACAATCCGAATTATCTGATGGTAGGGCAGAATATCAAAGGAAGAAGAAAGTACAATCATGAATATATAAAAAAACTTCTAATGAACTAAGAAATATCTCCATTTTCCCCACTCTTTCTCTTCTTCTACACCATTTCTAATAGTTTTATGCTTGAATATCTTAATTGCGCACAGGGATGAGTTCTAGAGTGTTCTTCTTGTATTATTCAAAAGAATTTTCTTGTATGATCATGGAGTATATAAAACCATGTAAATGACTGTCAAATATTTTGTAATGAAGAACATTTTTCATGAATAAAACTCCACAAAGAATTACTCCAGGCTTGATTTTGATTGTATCTTGTAACTTTGAGTCTTAAGTATGAGATATTTGAAATTGATCTACCAAATTGTTGTTTTGATATTCATAGTAATACTCTTTTAAAATTATTTGAGATGATCAAATCATTCTCTCATATTTCTCATGAAGAAGATATGGATGCATTTATATGTGATTAAGAAGACTATGTATGTGATGTTGATCAGAAATAAATTCTTATGTTGAAGCCCTCCTTCAATCTTTTATTATTTTAAAGAGATTTCTTGTTGCACATAAATATCAGATTAGTTTATTGAAGAACCATTTTTATTGGATAAATTTGAGCAATAAATATCTAGGGTTTTCTTCATAAGAATTCTCCTAATCCGATATATCCAAGATATACATTTTAACCAAAGAGGAGTACCACCTCTTTAAAAATGCACGAGGATTCATATCCTCATAAGGTTGTCGTTTTGGTCCTGACAGATTCAAACATCAACAAAAGTATGATTGATGACTTGACATGAGTCCATTGTTACCAAAATGGATAAGTACACCCATTAGTTTGTGTGGGAAAGCATCCTATAGAGAAACTTCTCAATTCACCTAAGATGTAATGAATGAGAGACTTTATTGGATTTTTGCATGGCCCTTTTTTGAGTTTTGTCTTATAAATATGCAAGTCAACATCTTAGTAGAAATTTTGGTCTCATCACTTCAAAAGCTCTCATTTTGGAGGCCAAGGGCATTTTACTGATGATATCATCATAGAACATTTCCAACGTGTTTGTTGTTGGGTTATGTCTCACATGTCAAATGATAATTTCCTTTCTATGAGGTTATCTTGTGTTATTAAGTGAATAGTTTCTTTATTATTATTATTGAATAGATTAGATGTTCTTTAATTAGTTTCGTACTTTTGTTAATCCATGCTTTCTCATTTAATACATTTACCACAGTAGAATTAATTCTCTAGCTAATTATGAATCAAATGGAAATTCATTGTATGATGTTAATGTATATTTCCCATTCTCTATGTAATAGTTAATTTTTGGTTCCCAGAAAAATGTCTATGGCTAGATTTTTTCAATAGAATTATTTCTTGGGGAAATAAAGTTATGAAATCATTTCATTTTCCATAAGAAAAAATAATAATTATATTCATGGGAGAATATACATGTTACAGTCTTTCATGTCAAGCCTTGGTAGGATTCCTTCTGGGATTATACCGCCTAGGACTATAACGCATATACATCTTTCTACTTCATAACATGCCTTTGAAGGCCTTTTTAGAAAACTTCTACAAATTGTTCCATCTATCCAAAAACAATTACAACCTTACAAAAAAGAAAAAAGACTTCTTCAGAGGTAAAATTCCATTGCTTCAGTTTCTGTTCCTTTAAATAACTCGTAAAAGTTGAAGGCTCATTTTTGCAGCTGCAATGCTTCCTTTGAGAGTTCATCTTCCTTTGTGTTCAACTTCCTCGGAATGTGATGAAAGCAAAGCCATTAAAAGTATCTGAAAGTAATCTTGATGTCCCTTAGTAGTGAGGCCAACCTGAAATTTTGAATGTTGTTAAGACCGCTTGCCCATTCAATCACCAACTTGGAATCAGTGAAAACTTGTAGCTTTGACATGTTTTTTTCTTTGGCAGTTTCCAGGAGGGTCTGTAGTGCTATCAGTTCGGTCATGTTGATTGTTCTTCCCCCTAGCACATATTTGATGTGAATATAGTGGCTATGATTGATTGATGTGACAGTGTAATTCATGGGAGGAGGGATTACAATCCGAGATTTACTTTCTGTGAACTCTGTATTGAACTATTTTTCTTTATTGATCAAGATTTCCACAAATACCTCTGAGGGAACAAACTTATCTTTAAAAACAACATTGTTTCTTGCCCACCAAATGTTTGAGATCATGATACCAGGAAGACCTGCAAATAAGGATGTTGTTTTGTCTTGGATCCAAGATCTGAAATAGTCTTCTATAGAGCCCTAGTCCCAATTGGCCTTGGTTTTTAGTTTATCTTTTATTATCTGTGCAACCTTTCCTGCATAGGGACATGAGATAAAAAGGTGAGCAATTGTTTTTTTTTATTTTCCTTAAAAAGAGGACATCTATTGGGTCCACACCATTCTCTTCTAAGGACGTTATCCCATGCCAATAATTTATTGTCTTGTGCTATCCATAGTGTCAATTTACATATGGGAGGAGATTTTATTTTCCAACAGGGCTTCCACCACCATTTCGGGTGTATCACATAGTTTTTCTCTATCTAGGATTTGTAACCCAATTTGATCGAATATGAGTTGTTTTGTGGGTTTTTAAACTAGCAAAGAGAGTCCACATAATCTAGAAAAAATTCAAGGAAATGGAGGTGGGATTTGATCCACTTATGTGTGCACGGGTCACGATACCATTTAATATAGTATCTCTGGGTGCAACCACACATTCGATCACTACCGAAAAAGTGCCCCCATGGATCCAGGTAAGACCCCCATGGGAATTAAACCTTGCCCAATGGTAAAAAAAATTTTGCTTTCCACCATTAAATCCAACACCTTTAGATAAAGTTATAAAATCATTTCTATTCATTATATTCAAGAGTTACTCTTTGAGAAGATATTTATTTAAAATTCATTCACATTAGATTTATTTGCTACAATTTACATATAATATAAAAGAATAAAAACATAAACACATTTGACACACATTAAAATTCCATTAAACTATTTCTGGACCATAACATGAAAAATTATTCCATTCTAAACCTAAAATATTCTAATTGAACCTCTTACTTGGATTTAAGCCACACTATTAATTTTTGGGAATCCAGCCTCAAAAACATAACCTTCAGAGAAATACCAATGCCACATACATTTTACATTTTAAGAAGGAATTAAAAACTCATTGAATGCCTTACTTCTATATAATTACTTTCTCTATTTATTAATAGAATCAAGACTATATTCATATATAATTACTTTCTCTATTTATTAATAGAATCAAGACTATATCCATATAGCTAGAAATATTTGGCATATACATGAATATTATTGTTGTTTAACTTAGATAATGAAAAACAAAAACTTTCACTTAACAACTACCTTGTACTTTTTATAATAAATTTATTCATTTTTCGATAAGTTTGAATAATTTTAATCCCATAAATTTCAATAATTTTAAAAGTAATTTAAAGTGAATTATCAAACACTTCATTTATCTCCTCAATTACAAATTTTTTTTTTTGTTTGTTAATTTGTGTGGGATCTGTTGGCTACGCGATTAATCTGTGGCTTGAGAAATCGCGACTCAGGGGCATCTAAGCCGTCAAAATCACCCGAGGATCGCACCCGACTTGAGCCACACCAACCCTTAACATGGTTGGATTTTTTGTCCCCGCAGGTTTCGAACCGGTGACTTTAACATCACAGAGTGGCTTAACAACACACTCCGTCACCGACTGTCCTACACCTCGGGGACTCCTCAATTACAAATTTAATCTTATCTATAAATTTCAATAATTTTAAAAGTAATTCAAAGTGAATTATCAAACATTTCATTTATCTCCTCAATTACAAATTTAATCATATCTTCATAGACAAATTTTTGAATTTTTATATTTTTCAAATGAATCTTTACTCGAAGCAGTAAAGTAAAGTGGAAAACCAAATTACGATACACTTAGAGTAGATTCATTTAAAATAAAAATATTCATTTAAAATAAAAATATGGACATGTGTAATTAAATAATTTATGGTAGATATGGTACGGTAGATATGATTATGATTGAAGATAAAAAAGATTATGATTATGATTAAAGATAAGGTAGGTAGATATGTTTATGATTAAAGATAAGGAAGTTGTATTAATAGATATGATTATGATTAAGGATATTAAAGTTGTATAGTAAGGTATATGATTATAATTAAAAAAATGTAATATGGGTAGATATGTTTATGATTAAAGATAATAAAGTTGTATTAATAGATATGATTATGATTAAGGATATGAAAGTTGTATCATAAGATATATGATTATAATTAAATATGATTATGATTGAAGATAAAAAAAGATTATGATTATGATTAAAGATAAAGTAGGGTAGATATGCTTATGATTAAAGATAAGGAAGTTGTATTAATAGATATGATTATGATTAAGGATATTAAAGTTGTATCATAAGGTATATGATTATAATTAGAAAAATGTAATATGGGTAGATATGTTTACGATTAAAGATAATAAAGTTGTATTAGTAGATATGATTATGATTAAGGATATGAAAGTTGTATCATAAGGTATATGTTTATAATGGTTAAGAACATGTGTTTCCTCTTAAGAGATTACAGAAGATCTCATACACCAATTTGATGTACTGGCTTAGCCTTAACCTTAAAAATAGATTATTATTATTATAATTAATTAGAAAAATGTAATATATGTATGTGAAAAATTATTTAGATTTTTTAAATTGTGTTTCTAGTTTTATTTAATTTATTTTTTTAAACCACTTTTTAATTTAAAAAAATATATATAGATAATTTATGTTCTGAAAATATTAAATTAAAACTATATGATAATAATAAGAAATACTCACACAATTTTATGGTTTTTAATATAAATTATTAAAATTTATTTTTTATTTAGAGATAAAAACATTAAAACACTTGTATTATTATTGTAGATTTATGTTTTCACCTTATAATATTTTATTCATAGTTTAAATTGAAGCACGTGAAGTTTAAACAAGTAAATAAAATATTTAAATAATAAGAATACATTTTATAATTAAATTATATATATAATTATTTAATATATAATATACTGTTTATATATATGTAAAGTAATTGACAATTGTCGAAAACAATTATATAAAAAAAAATCTAAGTCTAGATTATTATATTAATATTTTGAGGAGATATTAGATATTCAGATCTTATAGATTTTTTTGTAATATTGAAAGAATACTTGATTCTAATAAAATAATAATGTATATGTTTGTCTGTGTGAAAAAAAAAATATCACTTTTTAATCACTTTCTTTTTATTTAATTATATTCATATTATTAAGCATCATTAATATGATATTTATTGTTTTGTGCAAAGAATAAAATTGATAATATGAAATGCATTATATTATAAATAATGATCCCTAATTACTTTTTTAAATACTAATTATATTAATTAATAAATAAAATTGATTATTTATTAATCATGTTGCACATAATAAAATACAAATTATGATTTAAGTTTGAATTCAAATCCCTAATTAACCTTTTAAATATCAATTATATTAATTAATAAATCAGATTCATTATTTATTATTCATACTACATATAATATAATATAATATAATAGAAACTATTATTTATTATTCATACTACATATAATATAATATAAACTATAGTTTGAGTTTGAATTCAAACAACGTCTAGCATATATGCATGTGTGCTTTTGGTTTGTGTCACACTGGAATAATGTATGTTTCAAGAAAACTCTAGACGTCCTTATGCAATAATAGTGCCAACTTTTAATCACACCTAATCTCTTGTTTGATTTGAATTTTTTTAATAGTGACACATCATATCTCTTGTTTAATCACACCTAATCTCTTGTTTAATAGTGACACCTAATCTCTTGTTTGATTTTTTTTAATCATGACCACTTAGTTGGGTGATCATTAAAAAAAAATGTACCCATGACTCATTTTACCTAAGTTATTGCTAGAAAAAACATGTCTCATTCCATTGAATGAGGAGGCAATAATATCATTGTTCACTATGCATAAATTGATTTTAAAAAATTACTTTATTAATAATTGATCACTCATTTTTTCTAAATATACATATTATATATTTGAAAAGGATCTTAGCATCTTAACATTATAGTATATATTGAAAACTTGTGTTATTTATATATTTGAAATGGATCTTAACATTATAATATATATAAAACTTGTGATATGTATTTTATGTTTGATTTAGTTTTAGAATAATTTATTTTATATGATTTTAATTAGTGTAACAAATATTTTGAATTTCATTAATTTTCATACAAAAGAACATAAATATGAGGGTAACAAATATTTTTAATTTCATTATTTTTTATACAAAAGAACATAAATATGAGGATACACTTACAACGATCAAGGAAGAATTAAAAAATAAATCATAAATTGAAAAAACTTGTCTCATAGAAGCAAAGAGGTTAGGAAAAACAATTGAACATAAAGATGGGTTGATTCGGATTAAGGTAAGTGATTATGACCATCAAAATGACATACTCAACAAAAATCCAAGATTAAAATAAATATAAATATTTATAAATGAAGACCTCTTTCCAAAAACCCAAGTGTTAGTAAGGAAATAAGTTCACAAGGTAAAAAAAGATAGGATGGAAGGAAAATGGGAAATAATTAGGAATCAAAATATTGTTACTAGGGATAGAGACTAGAAAGATAATAACAAATACAAATTTGGGACACTCTAGATACTCTCATGGAACTGTCGTGGTTTTCCATGGAGAAAACAATATATATTTATTTGGATCTTGAGGGAAATTGATAATGTGTTTCTGGTTGAAACTTGGAATCATTAAGAATCTAAAGTCCTCAACATAGAAGGATTTGTACCGTGGTCATCCTTCAACAAGAAACCCCTCCGTAGAGAAATTGGAGGCATAGATTTCTATATAAAAGAGAACATCTCTCCTCACAATCACCTTCATAAGAAAAACCCTTTCGTTTAGTACATTTGGATGGATATTTATGATATTAATGCTAATAATATGTATCAATCTATAACTTCACACCTATCAATTCTTATTTTTATAAGAAAAACAATCTAGATAAGGATTATCCCTACAAAAACCTAGAACATGATATTTATAACCTGAGAAATGAAGGTAGTATCCTCTTTCTAGGAGAATTTAATGCTAGAATTGCAACTGATCAAGCTATTCTTCTAAGAAATGATTCTAACCCTAATCCTCTCTAGTTGTGTGAGGACACCATTCTCACAAACAGGTACAAAAGAAACTATGCGCACCTAACCGATAATGTATTTGGTACCAAGCTAATTAAGATATGTAGTTTTCAATATCTAATAATTTTCAATGGTCTAATGAAGTGGCCAAATCATAATCGGATGAATTTTATCCATGAGTTGAGTAGTAGTGTCATAGATTATGTTATATCTAATATCCTTCTATACAACAAAATAGAAAAATTTAACCTTTTAAATGGCCATGAGCGTGACTCTGATCATAGACCTTTGGTGTTAACTTTGAACTTTGTCATGCACAAAATATCCATTTAAGAAAATTTTGGTAACCAAATGAAATTTATTTTTGACAAGAATAAAGTTGATCTTTTCTTAAATAACTTAAATAGTGAATGAAATATCTTATCTTATAAGAACAATATTAAGGACCCCTATCATAATTTTAATATGATCCTCTCTACACTTATATTAACAAATTCTCTATCGAGGTGTTATGTAAAAGGAATAATAGAACAACAAGCCCTTGGTATGATAAAGAGTGTAAAAATGATAGAAACTCCATTAGGGACGCCTATAATGAGTCCTTAAAATATGAAAAGATAAATAGATACAAGGCCCTAATTAAAAGGGAAAAAAGGAACTACATGAATATAAAGCAAGAGAAGCTTCTGTAGCTATATAAGTTAGATCCTAAGATATTTTGGAGGTAAATTTAGACTGATAAAAATGAGGAAAATAATATGATCCCATTGAAGGACTGAAACTCCTACCTAAAAAATATTTATGAATCTCCTATTGTTGTGGACAACATTCCAAACGTTTCTATAGAGGAAAACATATTTTCTATACAAGACATACATTTTGGCATTAATCAACTCATAAAATGGATCTAAGGACATTGAAGGATATCAAAATGAAATATTAAAAATCGGAGGGCCTATCCTCACCCCTCACATACACAAGATCTTCAATTTAGCAGTTAAGTAGGGCTTCCGTTAACCCTAGACTCAAAGCCTCATTGTTACTATCTTTAAAAGTGGGGATAAAATAAATGCCTCTAATTATAGGACCATTATGATTAGCCCTATCTTAGCCAAGTTGTAGAGAATTATTTTGGAAAGGAATATCATCATATGGATTTAATGCCACAAAAAAAGAGCTAAAGGGAAAGTTGGTTTTAGAGGATATCACTCAACTATGGACCATATTATTATGCTTAGGATCATTGCATAGGAGTTCCATAAAAATCAATATCCTTTTTTATTTCATTTCTTTTAAAAATTTCTTTGACACAATGTCGAGGACTAATTTTTGGAATAGGTTAGAAGAGCTCAAAGTTCATTCTAAGCTAAGATTAGTTGGAGTATGGTTATATGAGAATTTTATTTCCAATTTTAGTAACATTGATGGATGGTCGGAAGAAATTAGTAGTAATATAGGAGTCAAACAAGGTTGTCCCTTGTCCCCTGCCCTCTTTGAAATATACATTGAAAAGTTCAAATATTGTTTGGAATATGCTAGTTGTACTAGCTCATAAATGTCTCTAGTATAGTCATCATCCTTCATATTTATGCAGATGATATTGTTCTTATGGAAAGGAATCTATATGACCTTGGTAAGCAACTAATAATCCTCAAGGGCTTCTTCTCTAGTAGGGGTCTGAATTTGAAAAATAACAAAACAAAAGTTATGATAATTAAATCCCAAAATATTACCTACAATACATTCATATATGAAAACACTATCTTGGAGGAAGTGTGTTCATACAAATATCTTGGAATCGACATTCATCATAAGCTTAATTGGAACCATATCATTGAGAAAAAGATAAATGGAGGGTGGAAAGTTTATTATGGGCTTGAAAGAAAGTCTAAGCTAGTAGACCTTTGGATATGGGATATATGAAAAAGCTCATCTTTGATACTATTTTAACTCATGTTATCTTATATAGATGTGAATTTCGAGGATGCAATATCTCTATAGAATCCTAGAGAAAAATATAGCAGATACAAAAGAATTTTATCACTTATAATCTCAAAAATTAAAGGAAATACACTCTATCCTATCCTATTTTATAGAATCAAGCCTTTCCACTTTTGAGAGAATGACCACGATTAAGTATTTAATGTACAACAACAATATAAACAACATGGATGGAAAGAGGCTCCCTAAAATTGCTTTAAACTCCCGCCAAAAGCACCAGTGATTCAAATGGGGATGGAATAAATATTCCAAGTCTTGGCTAAATCATCAGGGGATATAGGAAGTTGTCATTTTCCAGAATACTAATAATATTAAAAATATTGTTACGTCTAAATTTAAGGAGAATATGTGGTGTGATAAATAATTAGAGGACAAAAGGAAATTAGGATACTACAAGGAGGTGGTCAACCCTAACCTGAAACACAAAAATTATATCTTGGTTATGAATAACACAAAGAATAAAAATCAACATTACTAAAATTCAAACCAACTCCCATGAGATACATAGAAAAACTGGGCATTGGACAATTCCCAAAAAACCATGGGATGAGTAAATCTATCATCTTTGTGAGACTAAGAGGGTGGAAGATGAAAATCACTTTCTCCTAGATTTCTCTACGTATAATCAGATTATATCTCAATTTCAAAATATATGTCACAATACTGACCTTCCTAACCACCTGATTCATCAAAACTATGGTGATCTTGGAACGATTTTCATAAATATTTTCATAGACAGAAATAAAATTCTAAATAAATCTACGTAATTTGTTATATTTGTTAAGGTCCAATAGACCCAATTTGGTATTAGTGGATGTTAATCATCATCATCATCATATACATATTAAAAAAAAAAATGTTAAAACATATGGATTGTACGAAGAAACTAAAAAATTTAAAGAAAAAGTTATCAAACCAAGATTGGTCTATCAAACCCTAAGAAAGGTAAGAGATTACTTGGAATTCTTTAGAATTTTATTTCTTTGCTTGAAGAGAATTACGAGAAGAATTCCAAGATCGTTGTAGTTTTGATGACTTAGATGATTAGGAAGGTTGATATTATGACAAATATTTTGAAATTAAAGATCTAATTTGGGTATATGTAGGCCACTCTAGGAGAAAGTGCTTTTCATCTTCAACCATCTGAGTTTCACAAAGGTGATAGATTCATTCATGCCATCGTGTCTTGGGAATTGTCCAACATCTATTTTCACTATGCACCTCATGAGAAATAGTTCTTATTTTAGAAATATTGATTCTCTTCCTTAGACTAATCAAAATAGAGAGGTACTATTGATCTTCAAGATTACGGTTAACCACCTCCCTATAGTATCTCAATTTTATTTTATCCTCTAATTCTTTATCACACTAAATATTCTCCTTAAATTTATCTTTAATAATATTTTTAATATCATCAGTATTATACAAAATAACGTCTTCCTTTATTCCCCAATGATTTAGCCAAGACTTGGAACATTATGCCATCCCTTTTTGAGCCACTTGTGATTTTGTCTAGAATCTGACGCAATTTTAAGAAGCCTTGTGTCATCCATGTTTTCTATATTGTTCTTGTACATTAAGTGCTTAATCATAGTCGTGATTTCAATAGGGGAAAGACTCACTTTTATGAGGATCATAGGATAGGGTGTATTTCCTTTAAATTTGAGATTATAAGTCATAAAATTGTTTTGGATATCCTTTATCTTTATCTAGGATTCTCAAGAGATATTGTATCCCAAAACATGAGATCTATATAAGATAACGAGACTGAAAAGAGACTCAAAGAGGAGATTTTTATTATCCCATAGCTAAAGGTTAACTAATTTAGAATTCAAGTGTGTAGATATATACAGTTAATCATAATGTATGAGCTTGAGATTTATGGAAAACACTATGTCAGAAGTTGTTTAGAAACATCCAATGTTTATAGTGAGCACTCCACCCATAATCAAGGACAATTTAATCTCTAAGATGTTAAAAAAGGGTGGTGAGGCAAAGTATTTAAAGGAAAGAAGATGACCGTTGGGGCCGCGGGGGGGGGATAAAAATGAAAATATTGATAACTTATTGAATAAGGTTGTTAGGTTGTCAGGTCTAAAAATGATATAAAAAGGTATTAAGATATGGTGTTGAGATTAGATATTAAGATATTGAAATATCAAAATAATTGAATTATGAAATCACTCTTGACGAGAAAAGAGGATGTAATCATGAAGATGGCTACAAACTTAGCCAATATTGGAAGCCCACCATAAATCCCCTCGGTCAGTACATCCCTCCCCTTATATTTATTTTTAATTTACTTTTTCTCTCTTTCAAGGGATCTCCTCCGTGCTCCTATCTCTTTGGACCTATACTTTTTTTTTCTTTTTTCTTTGTTGTTTTGGTCCTTTACCCTATTCTAGAAACTTTTTGAAGTCAAATTTTTTTCTTACCTTAATCTCCACCTTTCCTTTGAATAACATAATCTCTATAATTTCATTAGATTCTTATTTTTAATTTCTCCATTCAACATGGAATTCTACCTCGTTTTAAACCTTCTTTTAATACAATTTAGTTTTTAAACCCTATCTTCCTCCTCTATTCAATTAATTTTTTACGCCAACCGCACTCCTCGGAGCACGACCACTTCCTAAGGACCTTCTTTCCTCTCGGCCCGAAGAACTCAATGGTTCTTATACTTCCCAATCAGGAAGTCTGCACCCACATTTCTCTTCGACGCGATCCTCCCTTCTCTTCTTTCGGAGGATTGGAACTCGTGGCTTCGCAAGTTCTCGGTTGATCACTAAACTCTCGAATCCCCCAAGACCCGATGGCTTTGGTCAACGCTGACTTTCACTCGTCGTGTCGGGACTTCTGTCCTATCGCGCCCTCGCGACTCGTGACACCAAACACTTGCGTTTCTAACCTCTGATATGCGATGTGCCGAAACACCGAACCTCACGATCTCGCTTCCTCGCGACTTCGCTACTCACGAGGTCAATTAACTTCTACGTCAACTCTCGACACCCGAGACACAGAAATGTCGATATCTCGCATCACCTCCACGTCACCAACTTCTGTGGCCCATACTACTTACGTAATTCGTCAAGCTCACTTCTCTCACTATCGCGACTCCCGCTTCGAAGAGTTGGAGTCTCGACTCCCAAACTCCTGCTATGCTGATCCACAAGTAGAATCAATAGTCTTCGTGATTCTGATCAATGACCCTGCTCTTCCTGAGCTTCTAGCCTCTTCGCACTTGCGCTGTAACTGCCTTGCACCTCTATGAGATCTGACGACTCACAGACCCTCGTGGATTCTCCACGGAGAATACCGACCGTCTATCTTTTCTTCTTGCGCAATCCATGGATAAGAAGTGTCTCTCCACGAGACTTGTTCGCAAACCTGTGTCTCTTCCTTTCGACCTGCTCATGCACAATTTTTGTCTTGAACCTTCAACAAACTTGAAGGTCTATCCCTCCTAAGATTTTCCACGATTTCGAGTTCATCCAGGAAACTCTTGCACACACTCCTTGCGGCAAATCTTCAACAATGACTAAGTGTTGAAGTTCTTTGACTCTGCGCACTCCTGCAGCAGCTGTCTTTGAATCCCTTTACTCAGAATGGAAACTCTGAGACTTCGCTTGGCCTGCGCACTCCTTGTACGACACTGCGACTCTTCCCTTCTGAGATGAATGAGAACAATAGCTAACTCTAATTGAACCCTTCTGTCAACGCACTCCTTGCGGACAATTCAACTGCACTCCTTGCAGGAATCTCTTGGCTCAATTAGAGAAACAATTGAAACTCATTCACATTCCCTCTCAGACTTCTATTTAACCATGAAATCACATACACAGCATATAAAAGCAAGTGTATAATAGAAAGAAAACATTCATGAGCATAACATCATAAATACACAGAGAAAACACAAACCATGAAATTGAATCAAGTTCTTTCTATTAATTCAATGTCTGTACATGGGTGTTCTTCATACACTTCTCTGCGTGCTCTTGCTCTTCCTGGATTCTCTAGAATTATTTTACAATGTACAATGAGAATGTCTATATCCCGTTTCCATCTTTCTCTCTAAAGCTATCAATTCTAAATTAAATTCCTATCTACCAACATTAACTAAAATAAATGCCGTCTATCTACCTAAGGACGAGACCTTAAAGGCTCAAGGTCCATTACAATATACAAAGTGCGCTTCATTAAATTCAAACATTAATGTTTGCGCAATAATTCCCAAAGTGTTTTCAAAACTTCATGCTAGCTTATCCAGCTGTCTCCCGCCTCCGCGCTGGATCGCTTGATGTGCTGGCGATGCTCCTGCATCATACTCCTCTGCTTGAAAACTTTCATGGGCTCCTATCCATGAGCTCCTGCATGGTCTGTCCTTGCTTCTGAATCATTGCTTCATTTTCCCAACTGGCATCTTCCACTGGGTGATTCTTCCACTTGACTAGATACTTAAAGTATTCTTTCCTCCTGGTCTTTTTACCTACTCGCTTATCCAGTATGCATTCCATCTATGGATTTTCTTCTACTGGTAATTGTTTCATCCACTGAACTTCTGGTTGTTTATCATTTCCAGCTCCTGCTTCCTCAGTCTTATATGGATATAATTCTAAGACATTGAATGTCTGAGATATCCCGATGCCATCCAATAATTCAATCTCATACGCATTCTCTCTGAATTTCTTCAGGACTCGGCATGGTCCGAGTTTCTTCATTTTCATCTTATTGTATGTCCCCCTTGGGAACCTTTCCTTCCTCAAATGTGCCAGAACTAGATCACAAACCTCGAACTGAAGTTGTCTCTGATGTTGATCTGCTCTGCGTTTGTATTCCTGATTTGACTCTTGCAGTCGCTGCTTCACTCTGCTGTGAAGTTCCTTCATTGCCTCAACGAATTCCTCTGTGCTTGCATTGCTAGTTGCAGTTTGTTATGAATCTCGCAATTCAGAAACTCCTCTCGGCTACCTGCCATATACAATCTCAAATGGACTTTTTCCTGTGCTCTGATTCACTGAATCGTTGTACGCAAACTCTGCCTGTGGCAATATGTTATCCCAACTGCTATGGTGCTTTGTCACCAAGTTTCTCAGCAAGTCTCCTAGACTTCTGCTGACCACTTCTGTTTGTCCATCCGTCTGAGGATGATAAGCAGAACTAAACGTCAAGTTAGTTCCTAGATTCTTCCATAAGGTCCTCCAAAAATGCCCTATGAATTTATTATCCCTGTCCGAAACAATACTTTTCAGCAATCCATGGAGTCGAATGACCTCCTTGAAAAACAAATGTGCGATGTGAGTCGCATCGCTGGTCTTCTGGCATGGTATGAAGTGTGCCATCTTTGAAAACCTTTCAACCACCACAAAGATCGAATCAACACCACTATGTGTCCTCGGCAACCCCAATACAAAATCCATGTTAATTGCCTCCCATGGCCTTTCTGGTATGGGCAATGAATAATAAAAACTTGCATTATGCTTTCTTCCTTTTGAATGCTGACAAATCCGACATCTGTCAACAAACCTCTTGACATCTTCTCGCATCTTCGGCCAAAATTATGCTTCGCTCAGCTTTGCAAATGTCTTGTCTTGGCCAAAATGACCTGCCAAGCCTCCACTGTGCTTCTCTTTCAACAAGTTCTCCCTCATGGAGAAATTTGGAATACAGAGCTGGTTGCCTCTGAACAACAATCCCTCCTGGATCATATAATCTATCCATGGGCTTCTGTCTTTGAGAACTGGATTCTCAGCTGCTGCATATGCCTCTGCAAAATCTGCATCTCCTGCATACATGTCCTTAAGATTTTCAAAACCTAATGTTTTGACTCGAAACTCCTGCAGTAGCAAACATTTCCTGCTCAAATCATCAACCACTTTGTTAGCAGTAACTGATATGTGTTTAATTACAAATGTAAAATTATGCATATACTCTACCCATTTAGCATGTTTCTGATTCAACTTCTCTTGTTGACTCACAAACTGTAATGCATGATTATCACTGTATAATACAAATTCCTTCCTGATCAAGTAATGCCTCCACTTCTTCAATGCCTGTATGATAGCATAAAATTCTTTATCATACGTGGAGTATTTCAGCTTCGCCTCATTCAGCTTCTCACTGTAATATGCGATTGGTCTGTCCTCCTGGCTCAAGACTGCTCCTATGGCAAACCCGCTTGCATCACATTTCACCTGAAATGTCTTCTGGAAATCTGGCAACACCAACACCGGTTGTTCCGTAATCTTCTGCTTCAACAGATTGAAGCTCTTCTCAGCCTCAGCTGTCCAATGAAAAGTCTTATGCCGCTTCTTCACCGTATCCATCATCGCTGTGCTAATTCCACTGAAATTCCTGCTGAACTTTCGGTAGAAACTAGCTAAACCATGGAAACTCCTCACCTCGAAAATATTTCTCGGTGATGCCCAATTCTTGATCACTTCTACCTTATCCGGATCCATCTTCAACTCATTTTCCGAAATAACAAAACCCAAGTAAATGAGCTCTGTCTTCATGAATGAATATTTCTTCATGTTGATCAACAACTTCTCCTGTTGTAGCTTCCTCATCACGATGGCCAAATGCTTCAGGTGTTCATCCTCTGATTTACTGTAAATCAGTATATCGTCCAGATATACGACGACAAATTTCCCGATGAATTCCCTCAGGACTTCATTCATCAACCTCATAAAGGTACTTGGTGCATTTGTCAAGCCAAATGGCATGACTAGCCACTCATACAACCCTTCGTTGGTCTTGAAGGTTGTCTTCCACTCATCGCCTTCTCTCATGTGAATTTGATGGTATCTTCTCTTCAAATCAATCTTTGAGAAACATTTTGCCCCACTCAAGCAATCCATCAAGTCATCCATTCTCGGCAATGGAAACCTGTATCTAATGGTTATCTTGTTAATCACTCTGGAATATGTGCACATTCTCTAGCCTCTGTCTTTCTTCGAACTGAGTACTGTTGGAACAACACATGGACTCAAGCTTTCTCTGACTAATCCTTTGTCCAATAATTCTTGGACCTGCTTCTTTACCTCTTCATTTTCCTGCGGTGTCAACCTATACGCAGCTTTATTTGGCAAACTGCTTCCTAGTATGAGGTCTATGTGATCACTCACACTCCTCATTGGTGGCAACGAATGAGGTAATTCGTCCATGATGATGTTAGTGAACTCTCCCAACAGTTCCTGAATCTCATCTGGTAAATCATCCACTCTTGTGCTAGTCAGATAAACTCTCGATTTCCTGACCACAAAGAATTGTGGATATTCCTTCTTCTCCATCTCGGTGAGAAGTTCCTTCCCACTCATGAGAAGTATTATGTTTCTTACTTCCGGCTTCACCTCCTTATCCTTTATCGGAAGCAACCTATGTGTCCTTCCATCCTTCTCTAAAGTATATGTGTTCATTCTCCCATCATGAACCACATTTCTGTCATATTTCCATGGTCTACCTAGCAATAAATGACAGACATCCATGGGAATGACATCACAGAGTACTTTATCATTATATCCACCTATCTTGAATTCAACTAAACACTGTTTAGTGACACTCACCTGATGTCCCTTCTGTAGCCATGAAACTTTGTATGGACTCGGGTGATTAGTTGTCTCCAGCTCTAATTTTTCCACCATCTCGGTTGAAACGAGATTATCTGTGCTACCGCTATCCACAATAACCTTGCATACCCAATCCTTGTTCTTGCAAGCTGTCTTGAACAGTCTAGTCCATTGAACTGAAATTTCTACCTCCTTCTCGGGTGTCAGAAGCACTTTATGCATCCCAAGTGATCTTCTGCCTTCTGCATCCTCGGTCTCAACATCCCGCCTCTGTGCTTCCGTGATGTGAGCTTCTCCGATGTCCTTGTTTTTCTCTGGACACTCAAATGACCTGTGCCCATTCTTCCCACATATGAAACATGTGATAACTCCACCTCGGCCTCTTCCTCTACCTCTGGTACGAGGAAAAGTATTTGTGTCATCATAATCTCCCTTCTGCTCATTATGCTATCCTCTTTGTTCAATATATGGTCCTTTCTATGAGGTACCACCTCTCTCAAATCTACCCTGAGGCTTCTTCCATTCCTCCTTGGGCCTCTGGAATTTCTCCTGGGCAATTGCCTTGCCTCTGGGATGACTTCTGCCTTTCCCTCACTGACCTTACTTACGGCTTAGCTTCTCCTCTGCTTTCAAAGCCATTTGGTAAGCATCTTCCACCGTTCTGATGGTAACTATGCTCAATTCATCCTGAATGTCGTATCTCAGACCATTCAGATATCTGGCAACTTTCTCATCATCGCTCTCCCGATGACCTGCTCTGATACCAAATGACGCCAACCACACTCCTCAGAGCACGACTGCTTCCTCAGGACCTTCGTTCCTCTCGGCATGAAGAACTCAACGGTTCTTCTAATTCCCAATCGGGAAGTCTGCACCCACAGTTCTCTTCGGCGCGATCCTCCCTTCTCTTCTTTCGGAGGATCAGAACTCGTGGCTTCGCAAGTTCTCGGTTGATCACTAAACTCTCGAATCCCCCGAGACCCGATGGCTTTGGTCAACGTTGACTTCAGCTCGTCGTGTCGGGACTTCTATCCTATCGCGTCCTCGCGACTTGTGACACCAAACAATTTTATTTCTAACCTCCGATATGCGATGTGCCGAAACGCCGAACCTCGCGATCTCGCTTCCTCGCGACTTCGCTACTCGCGAGGTCAATTAACTTCTACGTCAACTCCCGATGCCCGAGACGCCGAAACGTCAATATCTCACGTCACCTCCATGTCACCAACTTCTGTGGCCCATACTACTTACGTAATCCTTCAAGCTCACTTCTCTCACTATCGCGACTCCCGCTTCGAAGAGTTGGAGTCTCGACTCCCGAACTCCCGATATGCCGATCCACGAGTAGAATTAGTAGTCTTCGTGATTCTGATCAACGACCCTGCTCTTCCTGATCTTCTAGCCTCTTCCCACTTGTGCTGTAACTCCCTTGCACCTCTGTGAGATCTGACGACTCACATACCCTCACGGATTCTCCACGGAGAATACCGACCGTCTATCTTTTCTTCTTGCGCAATCCACAGATAAGAAGTGTCTCTCCACGAGACTTGTTCGCAAACCTGTGTCTCTTCCTTTCGACCTGCTCACGCACAATTTCTGTCTTGACCCTTCGACAAACTTGAAGGCCTATCCCTCCTGATATTTTCCACGATTTCGAGTTCCTCCAGGAAACTCTTGCACGCACTCCTTGCGGCAAATCTTCAACAACGACTAAGTGTTGAAGTTCTTCGACTCTGCGCACTCCTACAGTAGCAGTCTTTCAATCCCTTTACTCAAAATCGCAACTCTGAGACTTCGCTTGGTCTGCACACTCCTTGCACGACACTGTGACTCTGCCCTTTTGAGATGAATGAGAACAATAGCTAACTCTAATTGAACCCTTCTGTCAATGCACTCCTTGCAGATGATTCAACTGCACTCCTTGCAGGAATCGCTTGGCTCAATTAGAGAAACAATTGAAACTCATTCACATTCCCTCTCAAACTTCTATTTAACCATGAAATCACATACACAGCATATAAAAGCAAGTGTATAATAGAAAGAAAACATTCATGAGAATAACATCATAAATACACAGAGAAAACACAAACCATGAAGTTGAATCAAGTTCTTTCTATTAATTCAATGTCTGTACATGGGTTTTCTTCATACACTTCTCTGCGTGCTCTTTCTCTTCCTGGATTCTCTAGAATTATTTTACAATGTACAATGAGGGTGTCTATATCCCGTTTCCCTCTTGCGCTCTAAAGCTATCAATTCTAAATTAAATTCCGATCTACCAACATTAACAAAAATAAATGTCGTCTATCTACCTAAGGACGAGAGCTTAAAGGCTCAAGGTCCATTACAATATACAAAGTGCGCTTCATTAAATTCAAACATTAATGTTTGCACAACAATTCCCAAAGTGTTTTCAAAACTTCATGCTGGCTTATCCAACTGTCTCTCGTCTCTGCGTTGGCTCGCTTGATGTGCTGGCGATGCTCCTGCATCAATTTTCCTCCAAAATTCCTTTTTTCCCTCTTTTGTCACATCATATTATAATAATTTAATATTGAAATATTTTAATAATTGTATATTTTATATTTTAATAGTTTAATATTTAATCACCCCCCGACCCCCCCCTTTCCTCTTTTCTCCTCAATGGTCACATTGTAAATTAATTATTTTAATATTTCAATGATGATGATGATGACTAATGTCCACTGAGACCAAATTGATCTATGAGAGGGTAAGGGATTACTTGCAATTATTTAGAATTTTGTTTCTGTGCTCAAAAAGCATTAATAGAAGCTTTCCAAGATCTCCATAGTTTGTTGAGTTAAAAGGTTAGGAAGGTTGGTAGTGTGAAAAATAATTTTAAATTGAGATCTAATATGGATATAGGATGGACCTTAATATATAATCTCAATACCCTCTCTTAATACCTTTTTATATCATTTTTAGACCTAATGACCTAACAACCTTACTCATTAATTTATCAATATTTTCATTTCCATTTTTTCCCCTCAACGACCATCTCCTTTCCTTTAAATACTTAGGCTCAACATGCTTTTCTAACATCTTAGAGATTCAATTGTCCCCAATGATGGTTGGAGTGTCCACTCAAAATGTTGGATGTTTCAAAAAAACTTTCGACGTAGTGTTTTTGAGAAATATCATGCTCATAAACAATTTACAATCATTTCCAAGCCCATACTAATCTTTCCACCTTCGAGGTATCCTTTTCTCAACGCTATAGTTCCAATTGAGCTCTTGATGAATATTGATTCCAAGATACTTGTACGAAGAAACTTCCTCGAAGAAATTGTTCTCATAAATGAAACTATAGTAGGTGATCTTTTTGTTGGATTATTGAGAGGAGGGGGGTTGGGTGAATCGGTAATGAGAAATTTATACTACTTATTAATCATTTTAACCACAATGTATATTCCTTTAACTTATTCAACCATTTTATTATGTTTATCATCAATATATTATTGTATCATAAACATTGACATCCATTAGTGCATAATAAACAATAACAAACACATCCACACAATGCACAATACAACAATATTTACATGGAAACCTAATGCGGGAGAAAATAACATAATTTTTTATTATATGTCAAAAATTACATTCAAGGAAGCACCAACTTTCAATTCTCCAACTCCAACCCCCTAGTTTCTCAGGATACGATCTGAGGGAAGCTCCAACTCCCCAAGTCTCTGGGTACAACGAAAATGAGGATGAAACCCCTTATGTTCTTCGACTACAACTGTAAGGTGGCTACAACCACCTAGTTCTCATACTCAAACCTAAAGGAAGCTCCAACCCCCTGATTCTTCGGAACCAACCAGAAGGAGGCTACAACCCCCTTTCCTTGCCCCGTCCCACCACCCTGAAATATAAGTGTCAAATTATGAAACCACCACACTTTCATTATGAGATATACCACTGTAAACCTGTACCAATCTAATCTAACAACCTGTAACCAACCTGTACAAAATTCCTATAATAAATCATGTACCATAAGTATACATGAACTAGATAGCAAAACCCTACCAATATGCAGCCTCAAACTTCACAAAAAAATTCACAACAACTTCAAAACCAAAATCCCTCATCCATGTACCAAGAAATACTAACTATGTCTCAACACTTGAACCAACGATATGTAACAATGAATAATACCAACATACCAGTGTTTTATTTCGGTAGATCTTACTCATACAATAGGTTCCATACAACTAACAATCTCTCTAGGCAAAGACATCAAACTCCCATAACCATATCTCATGGAGACAACAACATCCAACTACACATAAGAATATGCCATACCTTTTGAATATGTAGATAGATTTGTTGTACCTAATCACTGTAGATCTTCGGGAGCCTGCTTTTAGACTCTGAGAATCTGGTACCTTCAAAAAATCAAGATTTCATGGATTTTCCCATGTGTACACGCCCTATTATACTACCATCCCACACACGTATGCACCCTTCTCCACTACAACCAGCGCACACCTAAAAAAATAGGGTTTTTTAGTATTTCTGCAATTTTGAAACTTTCGTCATCAACCCTTTGTGCTACCTCAGAATTTCATAACTTTAGATGTGTCAATGAGTACCTCCAATAAACCTTACACAATAATGGATATTCAATGTTCTCTATAGGTTCTAATAGGAGAGCCTTTCTCTCTTATTTATACTTCCATGTAGCTTCCTCAAGGCGTTACCTTCTAACCAACTTAACCCAACTTACTTGTTTTATGGATAACCCACTTCTAACCACTTGTCCACTTATAACCACTTTATTCACAAATAAAAAACTCTCCACTTCTAGTTGCAACTGATTTATTTTTAATTATTTTCTTATTTCAACAACTTAACCCATGATTAACTAATAGTTACCATGAATTTGACTAGTACACTTCTTCTAGGAGCTTCTAGATAACTCACGAGGGTTCTCCAACTTCACATGGCCATAAATAGTTAACTGTGAGGAGTTATGTTATGTTCCACATATCACCAGAAATGGAGTGACATGTACTATCCATCTAGAATAGTATTACCTACATATTCACTAATATTCATTCATGTATACCTCAAACAAAATTTGTGCTACCCGACTTCACTACTAGAATTCTCCAAGGTTTGACATCAATCTCTAAGGTTTGAAATCAATCTACAATATCACTCTCCAAGGTTGAAATCAATGGCAACCAACTATCCAAACTGATGCAAACCCCCCTTCTCTCCTAAGGGTTCCTCGACCTCCCGATCAAGGATCTTCAATAAATGAGCTGAATCAGCTCTTTCGGACCTTAAATAGCCCTGGGAAAATTTTCATAGGACCCTTTTTCCTATTTGAGCATAGGTCTTATGGAATCCATGGGCCTCCTTCCTCAGAAATTTTCAAAATCTTAAAATTATGGGTGCTAGATCCTTTCCGCTAGCCCCTCTCCCCAAGTGACCTCGGGCTATGACCCAGGGCTGAACCTCTTGGGTGATTTGGACTTTAGAACTCAGTTGATTTAGCAACAACCACAAAATTATTCCCGTAAATTGTCGAACCACAAACTCTCTTAGAAAAATCTACGGTCCTTGTTCATTCCTCATCCAACGGTTGTGATCCATTCGGGCTCCACCCTACGGGAATTCTGAATGCCTCAACCCTCCTTATCCCTGAAGTATTTTGTACCCATAACCTCAGATATATCACCATGTGTCCACCCAAATCAACACTTAAGTTCACTTCGGAACCTCGATGTTCGGGAGCTTCAGACGTTCCTATATCCTTTTCTCATAGAGTGTCAATCCTCCATAATGAATCTCCACGTTGCATGTGTCCTGTCCAAGTGGGCGGCTAAGATGGATTTTGGCACCTCACCTTCAGGGATTTTCGGATGTTCTATCCCTGGTTCCTTCCAAATGGCTCTTCCTCCAAAACTCGTGGATCTTCACTACATATCCTCGCCACAACCAACTACTCGGATCTACTTCGCACTTCGTGATTTCGCGAAGATTTCTATCTGCTTGGTGCAAATTATCTAAAGTTGTTCTTTCCCAAACTCACTTATCTACTACCACATCTTAGCCTTCCAGCCAATGAATAGGATCTCTTTGCGACTCCAGAATTCGGTGTTTTTTACCCTTCTACACTCCAAATCCTTCGATTCATGAATTTCCGAAAGGACCCACTGCTAACCATCGCACAACTCTCCTAGATCTGACGGTCTGGAATGATTTCAATTCTCCTAGATGGATCTTGATCGTTTATCTTGAAAAACCTTAAAAGATCCTCCTTCCAGAATGATTTCTCGCGCTAACTCCTTTGTACTTATCCTTTCTTCGAGGTTTGAACTCCTTAAAGGGTTTCTTCGACACTTAGTCAGATTTTTGGATCTATGCACACCTTGCAATAGATTATTATGAAAGACTTAGGTTCTTGCGGGAGACTGAGCACACCTTGCAGCAGTCTCTTTGCAATCCTTGCAAATGGAAGTTTCACACTATCTCTTCTGAGCTTCTGAGTCAAAAAAGACTCTGTCAATGCAGTCCTTGCGGACTATATGCACACCTTTCATGAACAAAATGAAGAAAAACAATTGAAACTTATCCAAACACTTAACAGTTTCATATACTCAATAACATAACTCATTCATTCATGAAAACAGAAAATAACAGGGAACTGTAAACAATAGAAACACCATGCATTAGATCAACTTTCCTCTGTTATATTCATTCAAATGTAAATGGCTACAACTATGATAAAACAATAACTAAAAATTCAACAACAACTAAATCACAACAATCTCCTACTAATTTGTAGCAGCCTCATTCAGGCATACAACACCTTTATTTATCCCAGAGAGCTCCTAGGGTTCCCTCCAACTACTCGTCTTCTCGAAGAAGAGAAGATTCGGAAAAAAAACTAACTTCCCCTTAAGTTCAGTTGCATTAAAGTCTGAGAGTGAAAATTTCATATCTCATTGATCATGTTTGCTTCCAAGTCATTTTGATCTTCTTCTAATTATTCGTTTAGAAATATTGATAGGAAACACCAGTGTTTAAGATTCCAAAATAATTCGAAAGGCACGTTATGGCGCTGAGTTGTCTCTCCATGTGTTCTTTGCTGACGATGCTCCTACATCATACTCCTCTAGGAAAAAACTCATGGACTCCTATCCATGAGATCCTACACTGTCTTTCCATGCCTATGAACATCTGCTTCTCTTACCCAATTGGAATCCTCTATGGGGTGTCCCCTCCACTTTACCATATACTCATTGTATGGTTTCCTTCTGGTATTCTTGCCAACTCTTTGATCAATGATCTTCTCCATCTGTGGATTTTCTGCTACAACCATTTTCTTTTCCCATTGAATCTATTTTCGATCTTTTGTTTATCCTACTTCATCTTCCTGTAAGGATACATGTCTGATATGTCGAATATGGGTGATATGACCACATCATCTGGAAACTCAATCTCATAGTCATTTGCATCAAACCTGGCCCTATCTTTTTCATCTTCAACTTATTATATCTTCCCCTTGGGAACCTTTATTTCTTGAGATGTGCGAGAACCTGATATCCTACTTCAAATTGAAGATCTCTATGATGTTGATCAACTATGCACTTGTACTCTTGTCTAGAGCTCTGCAACTGCTCTCTGGTATGGCTATGGAGCTTATGCATTTCTACAGCAAAATCTTTTGCTCCAACATTTCTGAACTCACTATGTTCTAAGTCTCTCAACTCAGATACTCCTCTTGGCTGCATTCCATACAATATTTGGAATGGTCTCTTTCCAGTGCTTATGTTTGGTGAGTCCTTGTATGCAAATTCTTCTTGTGGCAGAATCTAATCCCACTAACTATGATGCTTAGTGACGAGACTCCTCAATAATTTTCCAAAACTTCTATTCACCACCTCAGTATGTCCATCTATCTGAGGGTGATAATCTGATCTAAAGGAAAAATCAGTCCCCGACTTCTTCCAGAGTGTTCTCCGGAAATGACCAATGAATTTGGTATCTCTGTCTGAGAAAATACTTTTGGGTAATCCATGAAGTCGAATAACTTCCTTGAAAAATAAATTTGCAACATGTGTTTCATCACTAGTATTCTGGCATGGGATAAAGTGTGCCATCTTTGAAAATATATCCACCACCACAAATATGGAATCACATCCTCTTTGTGTTCTTAGAAGTCCCAATAAAAAATCCATGCTTATTGCATCCCAAGGCCTCTCTAGTATTGGAAATGGCTGATACAATCCAGTGTTTTGTCTTTTTCCTTTTGCATGTTGGTAGATTCTACATTTGTTTACAAACTTTATCACTTTTGTCCTCATACCTGACTAATAATATGAACTTCTCAACTATGCAAATGTTTTATCATGGCCGAAATGTCCAACCAATCCTCCACTATTCTTTTCCTTCAAAAGGTTATCCCTCATTGAGCATTTTGGTATGCACAACTAATTTCCCTTGAACAACAATCCCTCTTGAATCATATACTCTGTCCACTGGATTTTGTCTCTCAGCACATGATTTGCACATGCTTCATATGCTTCTTTGAAATCTGGATCATCACTGTACATTTCCTTAAGGTGTTCAAACCCTAAGGTCTTCACTTGAAACTCCTGCAGAATCAAACATCTCCTGTTTAATGCATCAAAAAATTTGTTAGCATTTCCAGAAATATGTTTTATGACAAAAGTAAAATTTTGCATAAAATCAATCCACTTTGCATGTCTCTGATTCAATTTTTCCTATCTGGTTATGAATTGTAAAGCCTGATTATCGCTATACAAAACAAAATTTTTTGGAATCAGGTAGTGTCTCCATTTCTTCAAGGCTTGAATTACTGCATAGAATTATTTATCATATGTGGAGTACTTTCTTTTGGTCTCATTCATATTCTCACTGAAATAAGCAACTAGTTTATTGTCCTGGCTCAAGACTGCTCCAATTGCAACTCCACTTGCATCACATCTCACTTGAAATGTCTTCCCAAAATTTGGTAAGACCAAAATTGGTTGTTCTGTTATCTTCTCCTTCAATATATTGAAGATCCTCTCGACCTCTTCTGTCCATTTAAAAGAATTATGCCTCTTCTTCACTGTATCCAATATCGTTTCACAAATTCCACTGAAATTTCTAATGAACTTCCTATAGAAACTTGATAATCCATGGAATCTTCTCACCTCAAATATACTCCTTGGTGATGGCCATTCTTTGATTGCTTTCACCTTCTCTGGATCCATGTTCAATTCATTTGGAGAGATCACAAAACCCAAATAAATCAGTTATGTCTTCATTAACGAGGACTTCTACAGATTTATCAACAACTTCTCCTACTCTAGTCTCCTCATCACTAATGTCAGATGTCTCAAATGATTTTATTTAGTCTTGCTAAAGACTAATATATCATCCAGATATACAACCACAAACTTACCAGTAAAATATTTCATCATTTCATTCATCAACCTCATAAAATTACTTGGGGAATTTGTTAAACCAAATGGCATAAAAATCCACTCACACAACCCTTCATTTTTCTTAAAGGTTGTTTTACACTCATCACCTTCTCTCATATTTATTCGGTGATATCCACTCTTCAAATCTATCTTAGAAAATAAATTTTCTCCACTTAAGAAATCCATTAAGTCATCCATTCTTGGCAAAGGAAATCTATACTTGATGGTGATCTTTTTTATGGCTCTTAAGTCTATACAAATTCTCCATCCTCCATCCTTCTTTGGACTCAACACAGTTGGTACCGTGCATGGAATCAAGCTTTCTATGACCAAACCCTTGTCTAATAAATCCTGGACTTTTTTCCTTACCTCCTCATTCTCTTGAGGTGTCAATCTGTATTTTGTTTTGTTTGGTAGACTTGCTCATGGTATTAAATCAATATGATGAATGTTACTTATGATGGGTGGAAATGAGTTAGGCAACCCATCCACTACTATGTCATCAAAATTCTCCAACAAATTCTGAACTTCTTCAGGAAAATCATCCATCGAAGTACTTCTAAGGAAAACTCTGGGTTTCCTCACCACAACAAACTGCATCTCCCATTTCTTCTTGACCTCACTTAGAAGTTCCTTCCCACTCATGAGAAGTATGTGTGTGTTGGATTCTTCATTTACTTTCTTTTCTTCTATTAGTAGCAACATGTGTGTTCTATCATTCTTTTCCAAAGTGTAAGTATTTCTTTTCCCATCATGAATGATATTCATGTCAAACTGCCATGGTCTTCCCAACAAAACATGACATACATCCATGGGAATTACATCATACAGAATCTCATCTCTATATCCACATATTTTAAATTCAACAAGGAATTATTTAGTTACCATTACCTGGTGTCCTTTTTGCAACCATGAGACCTTATATGGACTTGGATGTGCAGTTGTCTCCAACTCCAATTTATCCACCATATATGTGGATACTAATTTATCAGTTGTCCCACTATAAATTATCACCTTGCATACTCTGTCTTTATTCTTGCAAGTTGTCCTGGATAAACTGTTCCTCTGCATTGGCTCTTCAATTTCTGGCTCTGGTTTTAAGAGAACCTTCCTCAACATCAGGGATTTTCCATCCTCTACACCTTCTTCTTCAACATTCATTTTATGTGCTTCTGAAATGTGATCTTCACCTCCTCCTTCTTTCTTTTTCTCGATACATTCCCAAGACATGTGTCACGTATTTACACATGCATAAGTCTACCTTACTTCTCCTCCTCTGCTTCTTCCTCTTCCTCTAGAATAATTTCTTCCACCACTTTGTCTCCCTCGGGAACTTCCTCCTCTTTCTGAGTGACTGTGTGGTTTCTCAGTCTCATTCTTGGTTTTATGTGCCTTGTCATGGTATAATCCCTTACCTTTGTTTGGGCTTCGGCCTCTGCTTCATTGACTCTGTTTTCTGGACAAATTCTCCTCTGCCTTCAGAGTAATCTAATAATCATCCTCTATTATCCTTACCAACATCATGTTGATCTCATCCTGGATTTCATACCTCAAGCCATTTATATACCTGGAAATGTTTGCCTCATATTTATCTCTTTGTCCAGTCCTGATATTCATCTTGTAGAACTTATATGTGTACTCTTTCACTATCATACCCTTTTGTCTCGGGTTCTCCAACTTCCTGAACAAATTTATATGATAATCTTTGGGTATGAATGTATCATTTAGCTTGGCTACCATTCTATATCAATTCTTTATCTTCTGTTTTCCTTCGCTTCTCCTCTCAGCCTGCAGTTCATCCCACCACATTGTTGCATGTCCTTTTAACCTGGTGAGATCATGTCTCACCTTCTTCTCCTCATCGACATCTTAATATTCGAAATATTTGTCCATGGATCTTATCCAATCCAACAATTCTTCAGCATCCAAGTTGCCTTCATACATTTGGATGTTTATCTTTTCTCTAGCTCCCAATTTAACAACTGCTCTTAGCAACCATTCCTTGGCAACATTTCCCCTACATCTTCTTCAACTTATTTTTCTTCACTTTCTACATCAATGATTTTCCCAACATCAGGTGCTCTCCTCTATGTTGCTTCCATCACCTCTAATATTGAACGAAGCTCTCTCATTTCTCTTTCTACAGCGCGATTGTCTATAGGTGGTTTCACACATCTCGTCAATGGAATTGTGCTAATTATTTATCACACATAGAGTACAACTTCAAGCTCTCTTTCGCTACCCGAAAACAATTTCACACTCTGATACCACTTGATGCAGACCCCCCTTCTCTGCTAAGGGTTTCGCGACCTCCAGGTCAAGGATATTCAATAAATGAGATGAATTAGCTCTTTCGAACCTTAAATATCCTTGCGACAAATTTCACAGGCCCCATTTTCCTCCTTCGGCACAGGTCTTATGGAACCCGCAAGCCCCCTTCCTTAGCACTTTTTGAAATATTAAAAGTTTGTGGGCTAGCTCCTTTCCTCTAGCCAATCTCCCCATGTGACCTCGCACTATGACCCAAGGATTAACCTCCTGGTCACTTCAGACTTCGGACCTCAGTTGATTTAGAAGAAACCACAACACTATTCCCCCGAATTGTCGAACCGTGAACTCTCTCGGACATATCTATGACCCCCTTTCCTCCCTCAACAAACGACTGTGATCTGTTCGGGCTCTAATCTCTAGGAATTCCGAATTCCTCAACCCTCCTTATCCTCGAAGTATTCTGTAACCAGAACCTCATATCAAGCACCATGTATCCACCCAAATCAATTCTCAAGTCCACTTCGAGACCTCGATGTTTGGGAGCTTCGGACGTTCCTATAGCCTTTTCTCACAGAGTGTCAAACCTCCACAATGAATCTCCATGGTCCATATGTCCTGTCCAAGTCGGTGGATTATATGGATTTTAACACTTGGCCTTCAGACGTTTTCAAATGTTCTATCCCCGATTCCTTCCAAAGGGATCTTCCTTTGAAACTCATGGATCTTCGCCACGTATCCTCACCACAACCAACGACTCAGATCTACTTCGCACTTCACGATTTGGTGAAGATCACTATCTACTTGAGAAAATTCTCTGAATTTATTCTTTCTCGAACTCGCTTATTCGTTGCCATGTCTCAACCTTCCAACCAATGGCTAGGATCTCTTTTCGGCTCCAGACTTCAATGTTTTTCACCCTTCTACACTCCAAATCCTCTGGTTCACAAATTTTTGAAAGGACCCACGGCTAACCACCATTCAACTTCTAAAAGATCTGACAGTCTAGAATTATTCTTCTTCTCTTGGACGGTTCTTGAAAATTTATTTTGAAAAACCTTAAAATCTCCTCCTTCCTGAAGGATTTCTCCTGCTAACTCCTTTTTACTCGTCCTTTCTTCAAGGTTTGAACTCCTTAAAGGTTTTATTCAACACTTAGTTGTATTTTTGGATATGTGCATGCCTTGCAACAAATTCTTATGCAAGACTTAGCTTCTTGCAAGTGACTGTGCACACCTTGCAACAGTCTCTTTGCACTCCTTGCAAATGGAAGTTTCATGCTATCTCTTCCAAGATTCTGTGTCGAAACAGACTTTGTGAACACACTTCTTGCGGACTGTATGCACACCTTGCATGAACTCAACGAAGAAAAACAATTGAAACTCATCCAAACACTTCACAGTTTCATATACTCAATAACATAAATCATTCATTCATGAAAACAAAAAATAATAGGGAACTGTAAACAGTAGCAACACCATGCATTGGATCAATTTTTCTCTGTTATATTCATTCAAATGTAAATGGCTACAACTATGATAAAAAAGAACTAAAAAATCAACAACAACTAATTCACAACAATATCCTACTAATTTGTAGCAGCCTCATTCGGGCATACAACACCTCTATTTATCTTATAGGGCTCCTAGGGTTCCCTCCAACTACTCATCTTCTCGAAGAAGAGAAGATTCCAAAAAAAAACTAACTACCCCTTAAGTTACGTTACATTAAAGTCTAAGAGGGAAACTCCCAGATCTCACTGATCGTGTTTGCTTCCAAGTCATTTTGATCTTCTTCTAATTATTCGTTTAGAAATATTGATAGGAAACACCAATGTTTAATATTCCAAAATAATTCAAAAGGTGTGTTATGGTGTTGGGTTGTCTCTCCACGTGTGCTTTACTGACGATGCTCCTGCATAAAAAACCAACAGTCCATCAATATAAACCAACTGTTTGACAATCTACCCCTTTGGCATTGATGGCAACACTTAGTCATGATAAGATTCATGCTCATACTCCTTATCAATGTTTTTATCTCTCCCCCTTTGACATCAATGGAAAAGGGTATCTCCCTTTGGGGCCACTCCCCCTTACTAAACTCTCCTTGGGGATGTTCTCCTTGTCTAAATGCCTTGGATCTTTCTCTATGTTTCTAAGCCTTTGATTACTCTCTCTCCATTCATCTGAATAATATATCCCCCTGTGACAAAGCATATCACTCTAATTTAACAATTAAGTCATATCCCTTATGTTTCCCTTGTGACCATCACTTCGCCTGGGATCATTCTGTTTTTCTCTCTCTCCAAGCATCTAACTCTCTATCCATACATCTGAGAAATATCTCCTTTTGGAATCATACCTTTGTTCTTACCTCTCTGTCTGACAACTTCTCTGAATGATATTTCTACTTGTCTTCCTGCATCTGTTTCTCTCCCTTGACTTCACTGTAAGATGTCATGTAGATGACATGTAGGCATTCCTATACCTACTTTCTTTTGGAGTTTTTGTCCATTGGCCTTGTGTAATCAAATCACATAAATGAAAAGAATTGAAGAATAAAAATTCAAATATTCTTGTGTCATTATCATCCATCATGATAAGGTTCCTTTATCTTTGAACCACTCTTTGAACCAATCTATGAACCAGTATCTCAATCCATTCGGTCATCCACGATCATATATCTGTCCAAGCCTACTAAGTGTTCTTACAAATCCATCTATGTTCATACTGTCCATGACTCTACTACTCAATTGTCCACAATGTTGACCCATTTGTCACTGTACTTCTGCTAACTGGCTGCTCTAATAATTTCTACTCGAACTCTTCAAGCTTCTCGAAAGATGGTTCTCTAATCCGAGGCAGCTATTGCACTGACTCCCATTCTCTAATATGCATATTTCCTAGGATTCTATTAGCCAGATGGCTCAGAAATATACTCGCTCTGATGTAGATTCATCTTCCTCTTCGTTGGTATATACATCTTCCCTTTAATTCTCTTCCTGAATTCTTTCATCATATTGAGTTTTAACATCTTATTCATCTTCTATTTGAGTTCCAACACTTTCCTTTTTTTCTATGAATTCATCATTATCTTGTGCTACTGCAAATCCTGAAAGTACGATTCCTTGGACCTATTCTTCATTTATCTTCTCCTCTTGTTTTTCACTTCTTCTCCAAACTTTCTCGTGTCTCTCATCAATATTTTCTTTCATGGGAGGTCTTATCATGCTTCCACAATTTTGAGCTATGTGTCCATATTTTTTGTATTTGTAACATTCAATATTTTGTGGGGAAACATAAGAATTTATTTCCTGATCATTTCTTTCACAGGCCCTACAATCTGCAATCTTATGTCCAAAGTTAGTACAATACAAACAATGACCATACAATAAATTTACATACCTGGAAGTGAATGATTTTCCTTATGGTGTAGTCTTTCTATAATTATTCCTTGGCTTATCAAGATCTTCTCTTTGGTTGTTTCTTTCACAATGATTGAAGCTTCCTTGCTTCTTGAATGTAGAGGGTATTCTGTATTCATTTCTTTCTGATTCATCTTCATTATGATTCCTTCCATTGAGAACTTCTGCATAACTCTTTTTTTTTGTTTCTTTCGTCATGGAGATTGAACCTTTCTTAGTCTGCATTTGGTTGTATCCTATTATGGACCTATCATAGTATGGTCTTTTCTTGTTGATGATGTTTTCCAATGTCTTGGTGCTATCTTAATGCATGTAATTCTTTTCAACATATTTTCTTAGAGTGATTGCTTCTTCTTCCAACCTTTCAATAATATTATCCTTATATGTTAGTTGACCTATGAGTATTTCTGCAACCTTTCTATCCTCTTCTACATGGAATTTCAAATTTTTAATTATCTGGTTGAATTCCTCCGAGTTGAGATTATGATTTTTGTTTAGTTCTTTCTTGAGTAAATTTGTTTTTTTTCTTTCCTTCCTTCGTTATTATAAGGAACTAATTAATTATGCTCTGAGATTGACTTCACCTTCTTCTTTTGAACTATCATAGTTTCTTGTTTGATTTTTGTTGGCCATAAATAGTACCCTTTCTGAATCACTGTCGGTTTCATCATCTTCACTAGATGATGAACTGTCTTTTCTTAAGTATAGATTTTTCTTGAAGACTTTCTTTTTGTTCTTCCAGTTTCCCTTTTTATATCTCTTTTCCTTCTTGGGATCTTCCTCTTCATCATTATCTGAACTTCTAGCATAAGGACACTTATTTGAAAAATGACTAATTTTACTACAATTAAAACATTTCAATGAAAGCTTACCTTTATATTTACATGTTCCCTTTTGTAACTTTCTTATGAAGTTTTCTATTTCTTCATCTTCTTCTGAATCATCGTTTCAACTACATTCTGACTTCGGTTTTTGCTTGCAAACTAAATTTGATTGTTGCTCGTTACTTTTATTTGTCTTCTTAGATGCTTTGAATGCAACTTCATTTGTAAATGGATTGTCTTGTTCTATCGTCGTCTTATAATATGTGACTATCCCATGTAGCTCATCCATGGTCATTGTATCTAGATCCACTCTTTCTTCTAGGGATGGGACTTTGAGTCAAATCTGATTGGTAGAGATATTAATGCATTTTTAACAATGACTAGTTCCTTTATCTCATCTCCCAAGCCTTTGATGTCATTTACTACCTCATCTATGCGTAGAAAGTAGGTTGTTATGTTTTCATCTTCATTCATCTTTAACTGTTCAAACTCTTCTCTGAAAATTTGAAGTTTGGATTCCTAAACCTTTTCATCTCCTTCACATATAGTCTTTAGTTTGTCCCACATTTCCTTGGTGGATTCACAGTGCATGATTTTAGTAAATATGTATTCATCTACACCATTTTGAATAGTCTTCTTGGCTCTTGAGTTATTTTCTGCGAGTTTCTTTCCATCCTTGTTTGTTGGAGGAGTAGTTGGTGCTTTGTATCCATCCACCACTAATTTCCAAACATCAAATCCCTATGTTTGTATGCATGTCTTTATTTTCTTTCTCCAAAGTGCATATTTCTCACCATTAAATTGTGGTATCCAAACTCTAGCGTGATCCATGATCTTTGTCCAATGGTTAAGTTTTTTTCCTGAAGGAACCTGGTCTGATTCCAATTGTTGGATTACCAAGAAGGGGGGAGGGGGGGTGAATCAGTAATGAGAAATTTATACTACTTATTAATCCTTTCAACCACAATGTATATTCCTTTAACTTATTCAACCATTTTAATTTGTTTGTCATAAATATATTACTATATCATAAACATTGACATCCATCAGTGCATAACAAACAATAAAAAACACATCCACACAATGCACAGTACACAAATATTTACGTGGAAACCCAACGCTGGAGAAAACCACGAAATGGTTTTCTTATATATCAAGAATTACATTCAAGGAAGCACCGACATCCAATTCTCCAACTCCAACTGGAAGGAGGCTCCAACCCCCTGGTTTCTCAAGATACAACCTGAGGGAAGCTCCAACTCCCCTATTGTATGGATACAACCAAAAGGAGCCTGCAAACCCCTATGTTCTCTAGCTACAATCGGAAGGTGGCTACAACCACCTAGTTCTAAGGCTCCAACCTCAAGGAAGCTCCAACTCCCTAATTCTTTGGCACCAACTAAAAGGAGGCTACAACCCCCTTTCCTTTCCCCGTCCTACTGCCTTGAAATATAAGTGTCAAATGATGAAACCACTGCCACACTGTCACTATGAGATATACCACTATAAACATGTACTAATTTGAGCCAACAACCTGTAACTAGCCTGTGCATGTGTGTACTATCATAAACAAGTGTAATAATCCTCACATTAACAAGACATCAAACCTTTGTTGATATGCAACCTCAACCTTCACAAGCAACTTCATAACCACTTCACAACCAAAATACCTCATCCATGTACCAAGAAATACTAACTATGTCTCAACACTTGAACCAACAATATGTACCAATGAATAATACCAAGATACCCATGTTTTATTTATGTAAATTTAACTCATACCATATGTGCCATACAACCAACAACCTCTCTAGGGAAAAACCTCAAACTCCCATAACCATATCTCATGGAGACAACAACACATAAGAATATGACATACCTTTTGTAACATCCCGCTCTTGCGAGCACATGTTATTGAATTATTATTTGAAGAAACTTTTGTGCAAGTGATTCGGTTTTAGTATATGGTCGTCTGTTCACTTATGGATTCTTATGATGATGTTGATGGACTATGATGTTATGCTATTTGATATCTATGTATTGACAGATGCTAGTGACGAGTTTCCCCTAAGTGTGCAAGACACGTGCCAGATTGAGGATGCTAATGGCATCAATGGACCTCCTTGGACTCTGGATCGAGTCAGGGAGTGGACTGTATTTGTTTGGGTATTTTTTTTTATGATCGGGTATATTATGATGTTGTTTATGGATCATTGACAGTGTTTTATTGATGGATGCAGGTTGACGATTGCCTGCTAATCAGATTCACATAAGAAGTAAAGGGGCCATGCACAACAATCAGATATTGAGGGAGAGGTGTGGAAGCATCCCTATCACATGTTACTAGCACTCCTGTCGTGGCTTGAATTATAGGTTAATGATTATCTAGTTCGAGAGATCCACGATGTCATGAGGGCAGAATAAGACAGTTTCTCATGAAGATTCTAAGGGGTGCAGAATAAGGCAAGGTCCTTACTCCTTAGAGGCCCTTAGTCTCTCACAAGATCGCCTGAACGGAATATTGACTCCAAGGGTTGGACAACTACCAAAACCAGTCAAAGGCGAGTGGAACCCTTGGAGCACGTAGTGTGTCTTGAAGGGCACATTGTGTAATTAAAATTTGAATCAAAGGAGGGTGTAACCCTTGGAGAACAGAGTGCGTCTTGAAGGGAACGTCGTGGTATAAAAAAAATTGAGTCAATGAATCTAGGTGACCTAAAAAACTTGAGTGAATGTTAAATCTTAAAACCTTGAGCACCTGCCGAATTAATTAATTGATTAATTAATTAACTAAATAATGAATTTATTAAGCATAGTTCTTAAGGGTCTAGGCATTTTCAAATAAAGATTTAACTAATCCTAAGTCTAAGTGAGTGAGAAGACTAAAAACTAAAATTTTTAAATTAAATGAGGAGGGGATGAAATAAATCAAATTAAGAATCAATGAAAATAAAAATAAATCCTAAGGAATGATTAATACACTTATGCAAGTAAATACTAAATTAGAATTTTAGTTGAGAAAGGAATAAAGCATAAATGTGTAAGCATAGAAACTTATCTAGTCTAGTATAACTAAATAAATTTCTTAAATTAAACACAACTCAGTTTTAGAAATGCATCAATCATTAAAAGAGAATAAAGAGACAACTAGAATTGATTTTATGAGTTCTTTTAGGATGGGTGAGGGAAATTGACATTTAATTAAATTAAATTGTGGATTTATTAGTGAAACTAAGGGAACGAGTGACAAGTGTATGGGGGGATAATTCCTAATTAATTAAAAAAAAATGAATTAAATGTGCAAATGACAAGTGGTCACTAAGAAAAAATTCTATAAAAGAAATGGTGGATAGGAGGAATGGACCATGACTAGTTTGAGTAAGGCTATGTTGCAGAAATTCTAATTGGTTTTACTTGTGAGAGTTGGGATACCCAGCTCGAGAAAGAGAGTGGTAGATCTACCTTGAGAGACGGTGAAATCTTCCTGGGATGTTGTGGTTATCCTTGCAATGTAACCCTCTAAAATTTGAAGTCCGGTTAATGGCATGTTGATTTAATGGCCCATAAATAGTGTATAATGTTAATATCCCCCTCTGATTTTAGGGCGGTTCTATTCTCCTTACAAATTAACGCTATTGATATTATTAATTTCGGTTAAATCCAGGTCCCGAATGATCCCTTACATTGACAGCCCTTCAAAAATCTTTCCCAGCGAACAACATCCAAAAATCTTTGTGTTTTAACTACGTCATTTCCCAGCGATTTTGCCAGCTTCATTCTTTGCGTTTTTGGAGACCCAAGGCTCTGTGACTTCCCTCTTCTTCCCAACGCTTGCTTCAACTTTTTTTTGGCGTTTTTCCTCGATTTATCACTATGAGTTTCCTTTCCATATCCCTGCGTTTTACCCAAAATCAATATAGGTGATTTATGGTGCTTTATCCATGCGTTTTTCCTGGTGCATTAATCTCACCATTAACTCTGCATTTTATCTATTGTTGGGAGTAACTCTGTGCATTGCCTATTGTTGAGAGTAACCTCTGTGTTATTTCTTGTGCACGAATCCGCCCAGCATGGGAGGCTCCTGGCGACCTCTCCCTTGATCTCCCTTGCAATTTATACATCCTCTCTTGCCCAGCAAAGGTGATTCTTCCTGCGTTTCCATGGGGAAAATTGCATCTCTGCGATCAATGTAGATTGCTCAACGATTTTAACTGTTCTCTGTGTTTTCTGTGGAGAGCATTGCAACTCGATGATTAATGTATATTGCTCAGCGATTTTAACTGTTCTCTGTGTTTTCTGTGGAGAGCATTTCAACTCGATGATCAATGTAGATTGCTCAGCGATTTTAACTGTTCTCTGTGTTTTCTGTCCATGGAACTAGATGGACACAGATTCAATCAGTAATATAACTTGTGTTATGCTCGATAGAACAACCAACTAGGAGTTGAATTAATGGAAGAAATGAAAATAGATCAAAAATAAAAGAAAACATATTTTATCTGGATGCCCTTAAGTTGGGTAACAGTTGGGTAACAGACGAGGTTGATATATGATGTTGACTCCAATGATCTAGACTTTAACAACCCCCCCTTGATGTTAAGAATTAGATCTCTATTCTGCCACCGAGTTTGTCCTTATGATAATGAGGTTCTTATTTATCTATATGTATTACTTTCTTATAAAAATTATGCTTAATCAATGTTGATGTATAATTGATTAATTAAGTAGACTTCTTGCGCCATGGAACAATGTTGATGTAGAAATGATTAAGTAATTAATTTGTTTACATGCGCCATGAAAATATGATGTAACTAATGATTGTTTAGATATTATACTTCTTGCACGCAATGAAAATATGATGTAATGAATGATTGTTTAGATATTAGACTTCTTGTGCGAAATGAACTTTAATGTGATAGATGATTGCATTTTGTGATTGAGATTTGCGCCATGAATATAACTGATAATTTCTCTTGCACCTTGGATTTAATGTGATGTATGATGGGTTATGTGATTAGTTAGAATACTTGTGCACCATGACTTAGAGGTGATGTATAATGATAAGTTGATGATGACCATTACACTTGAATAATTGATGTTTAGGTTGATGGATTCAATCTAGTTGATTTCGACTTTGATGGTGTTGGTGGGATGTGGACACCTCTTTGTTCCTCATAAAATTCACTAGCCATGAGACCTTAAATGGTCAAAATAAATTGGATCCTGGGATTGATCATTGCTTATGAGTCTTGGAGGTCCTGTAAGACCCCATGATCAACACAACAACTACGTATAATAGGTAAGTTGTTTTTTTTTTAATTTTTTTTTCTTATAGCAAAGGAAAACATAACAACAATAAAAAGGTGCTCGAGGAATCAATCACAAAACTTCTAATAACATAACATTTCCATTTGCGTAGACAGACTCATGTCTACTACAATCATTTGTTAATAATATCATGGCTCCAAAAGTTGTTAAATCCTTAATCGTTAGTATTGAGGATGCACACAAGGGTTGTTGACATGTCACATGACCACGTAAGTGAAGATGTAGGGTAAACAACTACACCCACAAGTTGTGTAAGGAAAACTAAACATCGAAGTAAATTAATCATCGTCTAGAGTTGAGGCACGAGACTATCGTCCATTAATTCATTGCGCAAGATCTCAGTTGACCTTCAAACACAACTTAAAACTTATGACAAACAAGTAGTCTAAAGCCTCTAAAATCATTCCTCACATCATGGTTTTTCTGCGTGCAAGGCGTCTAGGTACTATCCTGACTTACGCTATAATTTACGTGCACGCGAACACTAACTTCTAATCCATCTCATCATCAACATGGACTGTGCAAGAAAATCTAACCCATAAATTAGAAGACATCATTTAATCTCAGGTGCAAGGCATCAGTCATTTAAATCGATGCACACATTCCATCTAATACTGCCACTCTTTGATACTGCAATTTTGGTGTGCATTTGCATATATCCAAAATAGTGGTGCCAGAGCTTTACTTACTAAGCTAGTCACCATCGTACAAGGTGACCAAGGTTAGTGACAACCTAAAGTGATGCATCATTTAATAGGGTAACATTCCATTCCATAGGTGACAAGGGGGATTGCCGAAACCATAAAGTGTTGAAGGTGCAATTAAGGTGAATCCAACTATAGGCCACATGGAACAAGTTAAAGATAGACTTACGCCTTAAAGTTCAAAATCGATTTGTTGAGATTCCAACACCACATGAATGCCATCATTTAAGGATATAATAATAATGAAGGTGAATTCCTTTATTTATAATTAAATAACTTGAAGGTGAAAATCGCCACTCCCACCCTCCTTTTTTTTTAAGGTGAAGGCCAACCAAATGCAACAATTTTTTTTGAAAGCCTAAAAAGGAAATGGTGGATAAAATCCAAGGGTCACTCATTATTATAAAAATTTCGTTCTCAATCACCTAAAAACACGGGGGCACCCATGCCTATACCTGTTGTTATTCTCATAAAGATACGTTGTCATTCACCCAATTCTACGTTGTATTCACATAGACATTTGCGATGTCCTCCACCTAAAAACGAGATGTCATTATAGCAACCAAAAGGTAAATTGCAGTCATGCAACTGATGACCCACTATCCATGATAAAACAAAGGTATGAGCATGGTAGCAGGCTGTCTAAATCACTGGTCTACAATCCAATTCATTGTTTAAAATAAATAATTCATTGTCTGTTATTACTAAGATTGATGTTTGACATTAGTAATTAAGATCGTTGTCTATACTTACTTCAACCCTATCAAATCGCTAACCATATATATATATATATATATATATATATATATAGGCCATCAATGCACGTAAAATCACCTTCAGTTTGATACATTCGCAATCAATTTGGATGTTTATAATTCACCAAAGATACACCAATTAATAAGTTCTAAGTCATATGACATATACATCATTGACCAAAATATTTGAATTTTGTTTTGATCAAATGTTGTGTATCAAGTTAATTTATATAGCAGAACAAAAAGGGCAATGTTGTGCATGTTATCCGCTATCAACAACATCCACGACACAGGAATAATATGCTACAGCAAAATCGCTACCCATGGTGCAAGGAAAATAATTCTACCTATCTACACAGAATGTATGCTACCCATTTACACACTCCAATGCACGGTAATTACGCGCACCATTACAGTCATACAAGAATAATTTCCCCGACTAATTACATAGTCAACACAACAGCCAAATCGATGTCCTTCATAATTTTTGGGATATCGTTGTGGGATACAACCTATATATTTTTTGCGATGTGAACATGATCAAAGACAAAATTAAATGGCTTAAAGCATTTCGATTGAACCATCTATATTAAGAATTAAACTGTCTAAAAAAGGAAATTGCTTGTATATATATATATAAATACTGTCTGAAAAATATGCATTTATTGTCTAATCATATAATGGATGAATAGGTAGTCAATAGATGGTAATGCATGGAGAAGATAGAGGATCATGTTGGAAGAAACACCGATGAATTGCAGAGTAACCAGGTGATAAGGCTTCCATTAAATCATTTACATTCAATGTATAAATTCAATAGCAGTCAGGAATAGTTAAAACCAAGCTGTCATACAATGGGTAACGGTCAAAATCGCAGAGGATAACATACCCTCCAAAAATAAAGAGGGGATACATAATGCAGAAGGTATTGAGCTTATCACAGAGAGAAGGGATAAAAAAAATGCAGAGGCATTCAATAGAAAGAAGGCTCAAGACAATCATTCAGCCACGAACAATCAACAAGGGTAGACGGTTGAGCAAACAATAATTTGCTCATCATCCACACACATAAAAGAAGGGCATTAGAATCTATAGGTCGCTATGCACCGAAGTGACGACCGTCAATTCGGCTCCTGGACAACTACTCAAGTGTAGACTGATGAACTAGGAATGAGTACGAAGACCATGCACAATTTTTTTATAAAAATCAATTAAAACCAAAAGGACTATCACAACATTCAAGGATCGAATGCCAAGGGAATCAAGTCAAGCAGTGAGCTTAAGGCTATGGGAAAATTAAGTTCTCAATTAAAATGCTAAGTCCAACACCTTCTATACAAAGTTAAAAGTACAAAATTGTAAGCGTAAGGTCAATAATAATCTACCATGCAGAATAAAGGTAAGCATACCGTAGCCCATGTCATCCTCTCTGAGTCGTTATCTCGCGCGCTCCATGCAGCTCCCTCTTTCCGACCGATGAGACTTCACCGGTACCTCCCAACCAACGCTAGGGGAACTCTTCTTGCCCCTTATCCCCCCGAACCACAAAGGGGCCACACACACTGAACTAGAGAACGACTATCTCCCAGCTCACCTCACAAGGCCGAGCTACCACTCCTCACCGAGCTAGGTATCCCAACTCCCACAAGCTAATTCAATCAAGTCTAAAATTTGGTAGCATAACATTACGCATGATAGAAGAGATACATCCCTCTCCTCCTCCCTCCTTTATATAGAATTTCTAAGTCACTTCTTTCTCAAATTCCCATTTAATTTAATGTTCAATAATTTAATTCAGAAAAATTATCCACATACATGTGTCACCTATCCCCTTCGTTGCACCAGAAATTAATTTCATTAATTAATGAATTACTCATATTTCCCTCACCCACCTAAAAGCATTCCTAGAATCGCTCCTAGGTGTCCCCATATTCCCTTACACAATTTAATGACTTTACCCCTTACTAATTTACTAGTTGAATTCAATTTAGAAAGTTCTTAAAGGAAAGATTCCTTACTAAGTTGTTCATTCATCTTTTTCCTTATGTTTCTCTTTTTCTTTATGTTTCCCCCTTTTTCCCTTAGTTTCCTAATTCTTTTAAATTTCCCTCTTTCCCTTTTCATCTAAACTTAAATTAGTAAGTGTAGAAATTTATCTTTTTCCCCTTTTTCTTTTAAATTAATAAATTTTAATTAGCTTGTGTAACAAAACAATCATTTCCCTTTTAAAATTTTAAATCCCTCAATAATTTGATTTTAATAATTTAATCAAGTTTCTTACCCCCTTTTCGTCACATATTTGAAGATTATTATTATTATTATTATTATTATTATTATTTTACCAGTAGTATTACTTTAGACCTAGATTTTAATTTTTGAGGCTGGGCGACATTTTATTAGGAAAAATGTTTTTAAATCTTTCTTATCACGTTATTTGTTCTAAGGCCATCTAGGTTTATTCTCTTAATAGTTAAAAACCCGACATGACCTTCAGGACGCACTAGGTTCTTCAAGGGTGCCACTTGCCTCATTTTGTTTCCCTTCCGCGAAATGCCCTTCAAGACACACTATGTGCTCGAAGGGTCCCACTCGCCTCTTTCCATTTTTCTCACGTGACGTGCCCTTCAGGATGCACTACGTGCTCCAAGGGTGCCACTCGCCTCTTGACTGACTTGGTAGACATCAAAATCCCCTGGAGTCAATACTCCGCCAGGTGATCTTATGGGAGACTAAGCGACTCTAATGAATAAGGCCCCTTCCTTATTGCACGCCCCTTAGAATCATCATGAGCGACTATCGCAGTCTACCCTCATGACATCGTGGGTCTTCTCGAACTAGGTAGTCGTTAACCTATAGTTCGAGCCATGGAGGGAGTGCTAGTAGGCTGTGGAAGGGCTGTTGTCCACACCTCTCCCTCCACGTCTTTGGTAGTTATGCATGACACCTCTATTCCACATGTGAGTCTTTTCAACAAGATATTGTCAACCTGCATCATCAACGAATCATGTAAGAACAAAATCCATAATCATAACATCAAATAAGATGCACATATGTCATATATATACAATAATCAAACCCAAATACTCCACTCCCTTACTCGATCCAGAGTCCAAGGGTTTCATCGATGCCTCAACATCCTCGAGGTCCAAATCCTTCACATTCAGGAGAACCAAGTCAATAGCACCTTTCTAAGTTAATACAGCAAAATAACATATAATCACATCCATAATACCTCATAATCATAATCAACGACCAATAGTATAATAATCTGGATCACTTGCAAGCAAGTGTCCTTAAAGAATAAGTTCGTGCAGTGTGCGCAAGAGAAAGATGTTACATACACCCCCTCTTGGTCTAAAATTCGTCCCGAAGTTTCACAGTATATGAGTGTCGAAAAAAAGTGTGTCACGGTATCATAAGTCTCTCTATTAAGCAAAAAGAAACCGTTGGTGCATATCATATGCGTCCTCCCAGGTCGTCGAGTGAGGACTATAGTTGTCCCACTGGACCTTGACCAGATCTACTGTTCGACACTGCAATGGTCGAATGCGATGATCCAGGATGAGGATCGGCTCAGTTGGGAGCACACCCTCATCTGAAACCCACAAGGTTCTCAAGTCACACACGTGTAGGATCACTAATCATAATGTCTCAAATAGAGATGTGGAAGACATCATGCATATGCCTTAAGAATCAGGAAAGGCTATTCAATAGGCCATGGGCCTCTCCTTTCCACAATTTCATAGGTTACCAAAAACCTAGGAGATGGTTTAGCTCCTTTTTCCCAACTTGATCGAACCCTTATGTGGTTTCAGCCACAAGAATACTCGATCGCCACATCATAACTACGGTCAACACGACACGCATCGACATAACTCTTATGCCGATATTGCTCTTCCTTGATTCTTTGTCTTATAGTTTGCATTTAATATTCCATTTCTTGGATTGCTTCTAGTCCCACCAGGAGCCTTATCCTCAAGCTGATCCCAACTCAAAGGCATCCGACATGGTTTCCCATAAAGAAACTCGAAGGGCACCATCTTAATGGTGCTTTGGTAATTATTGTTATAGGCAAATTCTACCGGTGGCAAGAATTCTTCCCAATGCTTCTGTTGGTCCATCACGTACATGCGCAACATGTCTTCCAAGGTATGGTTCGTTCATTCAGTCTGCCCGTCAGCCTCTAGGTGATAAACAGTACTAAAGTTAAGTTGGGTTCCCAAGGCCTCTTGGAAACTAGTCCAAAATCGTCAAGTAAACACTGGTCCTCAATCGGATATAATCCTCTTAGTTATGCCATGCAGCCTCACAATTTCAATGATGAAAACTCTAGCTATGTCAGGTGCCTGATGCATCGTACGCATAAGAATAAATGAGAACTCTTCGTCAGAGTGTCGACTACCACAAAAATAGAGTCATGTCTCCTTTCCATCAATGGCAATCCAATAATGAAATTCATCGACATAACCTCCCATTTCAATTCCGGAACAACGTGCGGTTGTAGTAATCCTACTGGATGTCTATGTTCAACCTTTACTTGCTGACATTCTAGACATTTGGCCACATAGTTGACTATGTCTGCCTTCATTCCTTTCCAGAAGAATAAGGGTTTAGGGTCCGTCCTCATCTTCGTGACTCCTGAGTGAGCCATGTATATTGCTCGGTGAGCCTCGTTTAGGATCAAACTCCTCAACTCTTCATACGGTGGTATGTAAATCTCATTTTTAAACCTCAATAATCCATCTTCGTCCAACGTAAATACTTCAAATCTTCGTACCATCATTGCGTTTTGTCTGATAAAATCCTTGACCTCTTTGTACTAGTCATCATTGCGCGGTAGGCTAGAATCGTTTAACGTGGATTCATCTGAACAGGCAACACCGAAAATATGTGTGGTCTCCTACTCAATGCATCTGCCAATTGGTTCATTGTTCCCTTTGTGTAAGCAATCTCAGAATCATACTCGCTAAGCAATTCCGACCAACATCGTTGTCGTGCATTCAGGTCGTTTTGGATAAAGATGTATTGTAGTCCACAGTGGTCCATATTTAGTTCAAATTTTCATCCAACAAGGTAGAGTATCCAAACCTTCAAGGCATATACAATGGATAACAACTACAAATCGCGCGTTGCATATTTCTCCTCATGCCTTCTCAGTTTCCTCGAGATGTAGGTGATCACTCGACCGTCTTGCATCAAGAATCCACCTAAGCCTTCCTTCGATGTGTCAGTGCATACCAAGAAGTCTGTGTCCATGTCAGGGACCCTTAGTATCGATGTTGTTGTCAACAGCTCTTTGAGCCTCTAAAATGCTTCCGTGCATTTCTCGGTCCCAACAAACTTCTTGTTCTTCTTTTGCAATTCCATGATCATATTTTCTATATTTGAAAATCCCTTGACAAACAGTCGATAGTATCCTGCTAAACCCATGAATCTACACACTTCCGGGACATTCGTCGATGCCAACCATTCCATAATAGCCTCGACCCTTGCTGGATCTATGAAGATACCTTCGACGGAGATGACATGCCCTAAGTAGTGAATATTTGATTGATAAAACGAGCATTTGGACAACTTCCCATACACTTTGTGCTCTTGCTAATGCTGTAGTACCAAGCACAAGTGCTCGTCATGCTCCTTCGTCTTCTGAGAGTAAATTATAATATCGTCAATGAATATTTGGATGAACTTGTCCAAGTACTCGCGGAACACCCCGTTCATCAAACTAATAAATACCCTAGGGACGTTTGTCAGTCCAATGGTAAAACAATAAACTCATAATTTCCAAAACTCATCTTAAACGAAGTCTTAGGGACGTCATCCCCTTGATCCGTAACTGGTGATACCCTTATCACAAACAGATCCTTGAAAACATTGTCGCACCCTTCATCTGATCGAATAGATCATCAATCCTCAACAATGGATATCGATTCTTGATCGTTTCCTTTTTCAATTGACGATAGTCAATGATGAGTCTTGACAACCCATCCTTCTTTGTATGAACATAACAGGAACACACCACGGTGACACACTCAGATGTATAATTCGTAGGTCCAGTAGCTCCTTTAGTTGCATTCTCAACTCCTGTAACTCCAGGGTCGACATACGATAAGGTGTTCTCGCTATTGGTTTAGTCCCCAGTTTTAGGTTTATGGTAAACTGCAATTCTCTCTCTAGCGGCATCCTAGGTAACTCCTTCGAGAAGACATCTGCAAGCTCTCTCACCACAGGAAGGTGTTCTAGACCTTCCGCTGCTCCCTTCTCATTTAACGCAAGGATCGCATAAATCTTATATCCATTTCACATTCTCTTCTGTAACTGCAAGGAAGAGATGAACCTCAGGAAAAATCCCTAGTTCCAACCTACAATCACACATCTCTGTCCCTCACCATTGACCAATCTCAATCATTTAGTCTTACAGTTGAGTATCACCTCATGCGATTTCGACCAGTCCATACCGATCGTGACATCATAAGATCCTAAGATCATGACATATAGGTTGGCTTTGGTGACAAACTCTCCTAGGTTAAGGGTACATCCTGTAACCCTTCCTCCAACCTATTGTTTGGCTCCCAAAGCCATCTCTACAAAGCTAAACAAGTCTTGTTCAACTACCTTAACATTAATCCTTTTTAGCATTGCACAGAGATAAAACTCTCGGTAGCACCAGGATATATCAAATACTAAGGGTCTGATCAGCGACGATACTTGACATCTTGAGCACAGTCAATTGGTTCTCTTCCTAGAAGTTATTCACCACTACATGAATCCTATGGACCTTGCCCAAAACTCCCATGGTAGTGGGTCTGGATGATCTAGATGCTCCGACCCTTTCCTCTGGGCAGTAATGCTAGTAATGTGGCTCCCCACAATCCAGCAGACTTACTTTGGTCCAACATTCCTGGTACTCAAAGTAGAAGCTCAATTCTAACAATAAGTCCAAACTTGAACTTCTTGACCTTAAGTTTCTGGGTAATTTGGTGTGGAGCATACCGAAGCAGCTCCAAACAGGCCTCATACTCGGGCATTGTGTGACTGCCTTGTCGCAAGGCGTCAAGCTCATTGATTTGATGCTCAATGAATTCCTCAGGAAGATACCTATCCTGGATCCGTTCCTCGAACAATTCCCGTGACATGTCATCGATGACCATGTTCAAATGTGGCAGGAGTGTCTTCCACAATAGAAGAGCACTCCCCTTAAGTTGAAATACCACCATGCGGACCTTCATGCTGGAGGTCATATTTACAAAGCACAACACCTTTCTCTACAACCATGCCTCGATGACACATCCATCCGCGAAACTCATGGACTCTAGAACTCAACTCTCTGAAGTTCTCAGTGGATGATAATGGTACTAGCTAGGGCATGCTGTGGACTCTCAGGGGTGCAGGTGCCCTGGCCTCATCTCAGTACCGATGGTGAATCAAGGCCCTTTGACATTACCTAGAAGGGCCTTGTTAGACCATCATCATCCCTTACCACAAGTGAATACAACACAAGGACTGGTTCTTCCCCTTAGGGTTTCGAATCAGAGGGTACAGGAACTTTTGGAGGTGTCGCACCTCCTTCCATGGCACCACGTTGTGAACCTCTGAGGCGTCGTCTAAATGAGATCACCACCTGGACACATTAAGGTTTTTAATTAATGTAACAATTAATACTCACAGGTTTATTGCAGTGGAAATCCAGGTGATCCACAATCGCAGGGTTGAACCGGCTGTGATACCATGTGTAAGGCCCCATGATCAACACAACAACTATGTATAATAGGTAATTTTTTTTTTTTCTTTCATTTTTTTACGGCAAAGGAAAACAGAACAATAATAAAAAGGTGCTCGAGGAATCATTCGCATAACTCCTCATAACATAACATTTCCATTTGTTCAGGCAGTCTGGTGTCTACTACAATCATTTGTTAATAATATCATGGTGCCAAAAGTTGTTAAATCCTCAATTGTTAGTATTGAGGATGCATGAAAGGGTTGTTGACCTGTCACATGACCACATAAGTGAAGGCATAGGGTAAACGACTACACCCACAAGTTGTGTAAGGAAAAATAAACAATGACGTAAATTAATCATCGTCTAGAGTTGAGGCACGGGACTATCATCAATTAATTCATTGCACAAGATCTAAATTGACCTTCAAACAAAACTTAAAACTTATCACAATTAAGTAGTCTAAAGCCTCTAAAATCATTCCTCACATCACGATTTTTCTGCGCGTGAGGCATCTAGGGACTATCCTCACTTATGCTAAAATTTACATGCACGCGAACACTAAATTCTAATCCATCTCATCATCAACATGGATTTCACAAGAAAATATAACCCATGAATCAACAAAAATCATTTAAGCTCGGACGCAAGGCATCAGTCATTTAAATCGATGCAGGCATTCCATCTAATACTGCCACTCTTTGATACTGCAATTTTGGTGTGCATTTGCATATATCCAAAATAGTGGTGCCAGAGCTTTACTTACTAAGCTAGTCACCATCATACAAGGTCACCAAGGTTAGTGACAACCTAAAGTGATGCATCCTTTAATAGGGTAACATTCCATTCCGCAGGTGATAAGGGGGATTTCCCCAACCATAAAGTGTTGAAGGTGCAATTAAGGTGAATCCAACTATAGGCCACATGGTAGAAGTTAAAGATAGGCTTATGTCTTGAAGTTCAACATAGATTTGTTGGGATTACAACACCACATGAATGACATCATTTAAGGATATAATAATAATGAAGGTGAATTCCTTTATTTATAATTAAATAACTTGAAGCTAAAAATCGCACCCCCCCCTCCTTTTCTTTTTTAAGGTGAACGCCAACCAATTGCAACAATTTTTTTTGAAAGCCTAAAAAGGCAATGGAGGAGAAAATCTGACGGTCACTCATTATTATAAAAATTTCTCTACCAATCACCTAAAAACACGCGGTCACCCATGCCTATACCTGTTGTTATTCTCATAAACATACGTTGTGATTCACCCAAGTCTACGTTGTCATTCACATAGACATTCACACTATCCTCCATCTAAAAATGAGTTGTCATTACAGCAACCAAAAGGTAAATTGCAGTCATGCAACTGATGACCCGCGGTCCATGATACAATGCAGGCGTGAACATGGTAACAGGCTCTCTAAATCAATGGTCTACAATCTAATTCACTATTTAAAATAAATAATTCGCAGTCTGTCATTACTAAGATTGATGTCTCACATTAGTAATTAAGATTGATATCTATACTTACTTCAACCCTATCAAATTTCTAGCCATATGTATATATATAAATAGGCCATCAACACACGTAAAATCGCCTTTAGTTTGATACATTCACAATCAATTTGGATGTTTATAATTCACCAAAGATACACCTATTAATAAGTTCGATGTCATATGACATATACATCATTGACAAAAATATTCAAATTTTGTTTTGATCAAATGTTGTGTACCAAGTCAATTAATATAGAAGAACAAAAAGGGAAATGTTGTGCATGCTATCCACTATCAACAACATCCACGACACAGGAATAATATGCTACAACAAAATCGCTACCCAAGGCACAGGGAAAATAATGCTACCTATCTACACAGAATGTATGCTACCCATTTACACACTCCAATGCACGGTAATTACGCCCACCATTACATTCATACAAGAATAATTTCCCTAACTAATTACATAGTCAACGCATCAGCCAAATCATTGTCCTTCATAATTTTGGGGATAACATTGTGGGATACAACCTATATCTTTTTCATGATGTGAACATGATCAAAGGAGAAATTTAACTGCTTAAAGCATTTCGATTGAACTATCTAGATTAAGAATTAAATTGTCTAAAGAAAGGAAACCACTAGTATATATATAAATACTGTTTGAAAAATATGCATTTACTATCTAATCATATAATGGATGAACATGTAATCAATAGATAGTAAATCACAGAGAAGATAGAGGATCATGCTCGCTGAAATACCGATGAATCGAAGAGTAACTAGGTGATAAGGCTATCATGTAATACATAGGAAATCACAGACCCCAAATATAAGGCTTCCATTCAATCGTTTACAGTCAATGTATAAATTCAATTGTAGTCATGAATAGTTAAAACCAAGTTGTCATACAATGGGTAATGGTCAAAATTGTAGAGGATAACATACCCTCTGAAAATGAAGAGGGGATACATAACGCAAAAGGTATTGATCTTATCGCAGAGAGAAGGGATAAACAAAATGCAAAGGTATTCAATCGTAAGAAGGTGCAAGGCAATCATTCAAGCAAGAACAATCAACAGGGGAAGACGACTGAGCAAAAAATCCTTCGCTCATCATCCACGCACAGAAAAGAAAGGCCTTAGAATATATAGGTCGCTATGCACTGAAGTGACAACCGTCGATTCATATCCTAGCTGATTGCTCAGTCGTGGACTGATGAACTAGAGATGAGGATGAAGACCAGGAATAAAATATTCATAAAAATCAATTAAAACCAAAAGGACTGTCACAACATTCAAGGATCGAATGCCAAGGGAATCAAGTCAAGAAACGAGCTTAAAGCTATGGGGAAATTAAGTTCTCAATTAAAATGCTAATTCCAACACCTTATTTACAGAGTTAAAAGTATAGAATTGAAAGCGTAAGAATAATAATCTACCATGAAAAATAACAGTAAGCGTACCATAGCCCAAGTCGTCCGCTCTGAGTCGTTATCCCGTGCGCTCCATGCAGCTCCTGCTTTCTGACCGATGAGACTTCACCGGTACCTCCCAACCAACACAAGGGGTAATCTTCTTCCCCCTTATCCCCCTGAGCCGCAAAGGGGCCACGTACACTGAAGCAGAGAACAAATAGCTCCCACCTTGCCTCATAAGGCCGAGATACCACTCCTCACCGAGCTGGGTATCCCAACTCCCACAAGCTAAGTCAATCAAGTCTAAAATTCTACAGCGTAACATTACGCATGACAAAAGAGATCCATCTCTCTCCTCCTCCCTCCTTTATATAGAATTTCTAAGTCACTTCTTTCCCAAATTCCCATTTAATTTAATGTTCAATAATTTAATTTAGAAATATTCTCCCTGTACATGTGTCACCCATCCCCTTCGTTGCACCATAAATTAATTTCATTAATTAATGAATTACAACTATTTCCCTCACCCACCTAAAAGCATTCCTAGAATCGCTCCTAGGTGTCCCCATATTCCCTTACACAATTTAATGACTTTCCCCCTTATGAATTTACTAGTTGAGTTCAATTTAGAAAGTTCTTAAAGGCAAGATTCCTTGTTAAGTTGTTCATTCTGCTTTTTCCTTAGGTTTCCCTTTTTATTTATGTTTCCCCCTTTTTCCCTTAGTTTTCTAATTCTTTTAAATTTTCCTTTTTCCCTTTTCATCTAAACTCAAATTAGTAAGTGTAGAAATTTATCTTTTTCCCCTTTTTCTTTTTAATTAAATTTTTTTAATTAGCATGTGTAACAAAACAATCATTTCCCTTTTAAAATTTTAAATCCCTCAATAATTTGATTTTAATAATTTTATCAAGTTTCTTACCCCCTTTTTGTCACATGTTTAAATATTATTATTATTATTATTATTTTACCACTAGTATTACTTTAGACCTAGATTTTAATTTTTGAGGTTGGGCGACATTTTATTAGGAAAAATGTTTTTAAATCTTTATTATCATGTTATTCGTTCTAAGGCCATCTAGGTTTATTCTCTTAATAGTTAACAACGTGACGTGCCCTTCAGGACGCACTAGGTGCTCCAAAGGTGCCACTCGCCTCATTTTGTTTCCCTTGCGTGACATGCCCTTCAGGACGCACTACGTGCTCCAAGGGTGCCACTCGCCTCTTTCTATTTTTCTCATGCGACGTTCCCTTCAGGATGAACTACGTGCTCCAAGGGTGCCACTCGCCTCTTGACTGACTTGGTAGACATCAAAAACCCCTAGATTCAATACTCCATAAGTTGATATTGTGGGATACTAAGGGACTCTAAGGAATAAGGCCCCTGCCTTATTGCCTTCCCCTTAGAATCATCGTGAGTGACTATTGCAGTTTACCCTCATGACATTGTAGGTATTCTCAAACTAGGTAGTCGTTAACCTACAGTTTGAGCCATGACAGGAGTGCTAGTAGGCTATGGCAGGGTTGTTGTCAACACCTCTCCCTCCACATCTCTGGTAGTCGTGCGTGACCCCTCTACTCCACATGTGATTCTATTCGGAAAGCTATCGTCAGTCTGCATCATCAACAAATCATGTAAGGACAAAATCCAAAATCATAACATCTAATCAGATGCACATATGTCATATATGTACAACAATCAAACCCAAATAATACACTCACTGACTCGATTCAGAGTCCAAGGGTTTCATTGATGCTTCAGCATCCTCGAGGTCCAAATCCTTCACACTCAGGAGAACCAAGTCAATAGCACCTGTCTGAGTCAATTCAACAAAATAACATATAATCACATCCATAATGCCTCATAATCATAATCAATGACCAATAGTATAATAATCTGGATCACTTGCAAGCAAGTGTCCTCAAAGAATAAGTTCACGCAGTGTGCGCAAGAGTGGGATGTTACAACTCCTAACCTTGCAGGGTAGGTTGGGTGGGTATTCATTTTAATATTCGTTATCTGGTTGATCGTTGTTTATAAATTGTTTCAAGATGATTGTGATGTTCTAAGTGGTGATGTTATTTATGTTTATGTGTCTCTATCCTTTTTGTTAATGCATGGAATGCGTTGTTATTGATTTCAATGATGAGTATATGGTAATTCTTATTCTTCTGATGTCATTTATTTTGCATTGCTATGATTTATATTGTTGACACTAATTTCCTAATGCAAAAAAAAAAATTACCCTTTATGCTTCGCTTGCCTAGTCGTAATGGAGGGGTCATTACACCTTTTGAAATTGTAGATAGATTTGTTGTACTTGATCACTATAGATCTTCTTGGGATCTTTCTTTCATACTCTGAGAATATGGTACCTTCAACAACTCAAGCTCTCATGGATTTTCCCAAGTGTACACGCCATGTTATACTACTATCCCACATACATATGTGCCCTTCTCCAATGCAACCCATGTACAACTAAAAAAATAGGGTCTTTTAGTATTTCTCCAATTCTGAAAGTTTCTCCATCAACCCTTCATGCTACCTCAAACTTGCGTAACTTCATATGTGTCAATGAGTACCTGCAATAAACCTTAGAGAATAATGGATATTCAATGTGCTAAATAGGTGCTAATAGGAGAGCCTTGCTCTCTTATTTATACTTCAATGTATCTTCCCCAAGGGGTTACCTTATAACCAACTTAACCCATCTTCCTTCTTTTAGGGATAACCCACTTCTAACCACTTGTCCACTTATAACCACTTTATCCACAAATAGTAAACTGTCCACTTCTAGTTGCAATTAATTTTTTTTTAATTCTTTTCTTATTGCAACAACATAACACATGATTAACTCCTAGTTACCATCGATTTGACTAGTACACTTCTTCTAGGATCTTCTAGATAACTTATGAGGGTTCTCCAACTTCACATGACCATAATAATCTAACAGTGAGGAGTTATTTGACGTTCCACATATCACTAGAATTGACATGACATGTACTATCCATCTAGAATAGTCTTACTTGCATATTCACTAATATCCATTCCTTTATACCTCAAACAAACTTTGTTCTACCATACTTCACTACACAACTTATATAAGGGTTGACATAAATGACAACCAACTATCCAAACCAATTGTCCATTAATCTAAACCAATTGCTTGACACTTTTGGGATTTAATTATCATAACCTTCAATATATCTATCTATCTATCTATCTACATATATATATATATATATATATATATTGAAGGTTATATATATATACCCCAGATGGGTGGCAACTAGACACCATGCAATTTGAGATGTTAAATTTCTCTGCTGCCATCCCCTCCTCTACTCCTCACGGTATGATAAACATTCAATTGACATGATCTCAGGTGTGTATGCACACAAAATTTGGTATAATGGAGCACTCAATGCTACAACAAAAAAATTCCCTGGACTTGTACGAGTCACACGAGCCTTGTAAACTCGACCCTTCTGGAAATTCACCACACGAATTTTGATACAACTCGGGAGGTATTACATGGAAATAGTTATTTAGATTTGGTCCTATCTCTGGTTTATTGCACTTGCTTGGACGTTTTCTCTTCTTGATATTCCACTCTACTCCTGGTTTCCAATTTCATTACACCCTCCCCCATTCCCAGGGAAAGAGGAAATCCTAAGGGTGGGCCAACTTACTATAGTTTTGTAGATCGACAATGCAGGTTGAGATCCTCCTCTCCTTCCTCAATGGCTCACACTTATTTTTCTAGACATGGAAACCTTGCTGTGACTCCTTCTCCATTCTATGCTTAGAATTGGTTGGAATATGCTCATCCCATGGCTTATGTCAAATAAGTGCATCCCTTAGTCCTGTCACAAGCTCCTTTAGCCTCCCTCCTTTTCCCAGCCTCTAGCATTCAAGCCCCACCCAACTTTACTGGATAGGATACTAAAGAAATGGAACCTTATTTGTAAATGTAAACCTATATCGTATAAGAAGAAACACCTTCGGCGGAGCACAAAGAGGATACCCCTCCAATCAGACAGCCTCCAATTGTATCTATTCTAGAGACAGAGATGACCAACACTTGTCGCCTCTCAAAGGAACACTGAGAGCTCATATTTGTTATGCAATCGGATATGTCATAAAATCTTCATTGAAATATCATCCTCATTCTCTTCTTGGATATGTTGTTCGACTCCCTCAAGTGAGCCAGAAAAACAAAGATGTATGACATGCTCCCAACAATATGTTTTTGTTCCTACCTGGCCTCAACCTCCTAGCGATGATGGTGCTCTGGGTTTGTCTACTGTGTAATTTTTTTTTCTCTCTGTCATTTTGCATTTATCTATTAGGATTATGGTGGAATATTCAGTGTTTTTTTGTCTTTTGTTTCATTCTTTCTTAGAATATGGAAAAAATAAGACACATGGCCATTGATTCTAGTTTCCATCTGTGTGGCAGAACAGGTGACCGTTTTTACTGATTTTTCTAAGGAAATATATATTTATTGTGAGAAAGCATGAAATTTTATATTTATATATTGATAGTATATACATGCATGACCATCTATCTATAGTAGCCACCAAATGTTCATAAAAAAATCCAGAACTTGATGGCCTCCCAAAAGGGAAATTTGGGCCAACTATCAAAATAACCAATCCTATCATACTTATGCATATAGTAAATTTATATCCAATCTAGAAAAATATTTCCACAGCTAAAGTAAAAACTAAGAAAATATAACAAGCTCAAACCAAAATGACTCATATTAGAAAAAGGCCATCACTCATCAAGCACATGAACTTAGGGATCCCCATTGGGATAAGCACTAACAAGAGGTGATGGCATCGGAGGGGACTTGGAGCTTGATCTAGCATCCTTGTCTTTGACAACTTAGAAAACTCCTCAATTCTTCTTCACAAGCCATGAAACCACAATAATCAATAGACTAGACTATCTTTCTAGAACCTCCAACCATTACTACAAATTCCTAAGTTCTTTCTCTTGCAACCTCCTTCATTTCACTAATGCTGGATTTATGTGCCAATATAATTCAACCATGCGATATAACTTTGTATCTGTGTTTCTAGTTCAACCCAAATCATTGATACCATCCCCTACTTGGACATTGATTGTCTCATCCTCAATTTGAGCACTCCTATCCCTCACCTTAGTGTCCAAAGACTACATGGCCTCCTTATCAGACAGGTCAACCTCAAATTGATAACTCATGGATACCTTCTTGGAAGCAAGGGCTACATGATTTTTCTTTTTCGAATCCAACTCCACCTTTCATTTTCGAGGAACCATGATACACTAGAAAAAAACCATGTAGACTTTCCTGACTTAAAATTCTATGAATCTCTAGAGCCCACCACTGTGAGTTCCCTTTCTCATACTCAGAAAGAAAACCTAGGATCCACAAAATGAAATTCAACCTTTCTTTAGCTCCTCGCTTAATCCTCCTCCCACCCACATGCATAATGTCTACCAAGATGAGGCTGAATGAATCAATTGTTTCCATAGATGAATTCATCACTAACCCCCAACTCAGGAACCTGGACGATGTACTTGCCTTCAGTCATTGTTGTCCGATGACCATCATGGTCTAGAAATATTATATTCTCCCATGCTGCATAGATATTTAACTAAGGCGTTTGGTTCTTTGAGATGATGGGAGACAGGCTCGTGGACGAGACAATCCACAGGGGGATATAATGCCCCTCCATATCA
>ML797307.1:534195-562463 GCA_009831015.1 Picea engelmannii | reverse complement strand
AATTAAATCTCATTATGAATTAAATGCCATTATGTTGTCCTTAAAGTTTTATCACACTAAAAGTAATGTTTCAAGAATTAAATCTCATTATGAATTAAATGCCATTATGTTGTCCTTAAAGTTTTATCACACTAAAATAATGTTTAAAGAATTAAATCTCATTATTTGTCCTTGCTCTCATTATGTTGTAAGAATTAAATCTCATTATGTTGTCCTTACTGTTATAAGAATTAAATCTCATTATGTTATCCTTACTCTCATTATGTTGTCCTTATGCATTAGTAAGGCCAAATTTTCATCACACCTAACTTCTTTCAAGAATTAAATCTCATTATGCACTAGTAAGGCCAAATTTTCATTACAACTAACTTCTTGATTGTTTAATTGTAACACGTTATATCTTATATAATAATCAATGTTTAACAAAACATGCCTATTTCCAATGAATAAGGCAATGATATCTTTGTTCAATATGGAAAATTTGGTCTTTAAAAATTACCTTATGAATAATAATTATCACTCCTTATCTAAATATGCATCTTATATTATTTATAAGAAAGGATCTAATAAGGCAATGATATTTTTGTTCACTATGCAAGATTTGATATTTAAAGATGTCCTTATGAATAATAATTTATCACTCATTCTTATCTAAATATACATCTTATGAATAATAATTTATCACTCATTATCATCTAAATATGCATCTTATATTATTTAGAAGAAAGGATTTTAGCATCTTAACATTTCTAGTATATAAATAAATTTGTGATATGTATTTTATATCATATTAGTTAAATTATTATTTTATAATGTTTTGATATTTTTTTAAATTTATGATATTTTTATATTAAAAAGAACTTGTATAATTTAATTATTTTTATATCTTTAATTTATTTTATATCATATTAACTAAATTATTATTTTATAATGTTTTGATATTTTCTTAAATTTATGATATTTTTATATTGAAAAGAATTTGTATAATTTAATCATCTTTATATCTTTAACTTAAAGATATAATTGTTTAATATTTAATTTATTATCCAATTAATTACATATAAATATTTAATAAGGCAATGGTATTTTTGTTCATTATGCACAAGATTTGATATTTAAAAATGATCTTATGAATAATAATTTATTCCTCATTCTTATTTAAATATGCATCTTTTTTTTTTTTTTTAAATAAAAAAGAGAGGGTAGTACCTTCTATATTAGATCATCACAAAACATAGGCAAAATACATAGTCAAGGCTAAAAACCACCAAAAATACTGCCGGTATCCGGAAACCAGTATAGCTAAGGGGCCAATAGCAGTTATAACAATAAAGCATTTAGTTCAGAGCCCCTGTCCTGCCCGCAGGAAACCAGAACAGGGGCTAATGGTCCAAGAGTGCATAAGAGAGCAAAGCAGAAAACAAAAGCCAAGAAGCAGTAAAACCTATTCACCCATTGCACCGTCACCTTCACTCGCCTGCCAAGCGTGCCTCGCTGGAATAGCAAACTCCTGCGCGCACAGTGGACACTTGTGTTGAGCTGGAGCTCCGGAAAACGCGCCAAGGAGGATGTCTAAACGCTGGCTCATGAGGAGCGTCATGAGTTCCACATCCGCCAAGTGGCTGCGTAGCTCAAAGACCAAGGCCAGGTGATCATCACTGAGAAGAAAACCATGCAAACCGCCATCCGAGCCACTGCTGTGGGCAGTTCCCGAATCCTTCTCCTCACCCACGTCAGCCGCTACCTTGCTCTTCTCCTCGCGAAACTCATTGCCCATAGTCTTCTCTGCGTGAGGAGGTGGCAGGTCGTCCGTCCAGGGAACTTCTTCGACAATACAGCCTGGGACATAATCATCACATATCACAGTTCGAGCAGAGCTCTCCATGGCCTRGGGYRCCTCCATGCAGGGMAAGTCTCCAATGGTCGGGTCCTCTTCCACTATGCAAGTGGACAGCGCGAGCTCGGGCACGACATTCCTAGCAAAACTCAATTTAGAAATCGAACCTTCCCTGCTGCCTCCATCCTTTTGCTCAGCAATGATGTCGAGCATCTTTCGTCGCTCTTCTCGCGCTTTTTTACGAAGAATTGAGGATGCCAGAGAGAGAGAGCACGTTCCAGCTGCGTCTTCCTGCGACGCTGCGCCCTGTGGGCGTCCCAAGCCGAGCCCCGACGGGACCTGGCATGCTCTTGGACCATTGAAACAGAGCTAAAACCGCCAATACAGAGCTAGAACCGCGCAAGACGTGAAGTCTTAAACAAGAGCAGCAGCAAGTATAAATCCTTAACAAACCGTCTCAGACAAGGAGCAGCAGCAAGAGCAAATTCATACCAGTCCGAGAACCAAGAGCCTTGGGAGGCCTCACCAAAGTGCATTGCATAAATGACAAACGGTCGAGCCATAACAAATGCTCTCTGTCTGGGCGCATAATCCAGCACATAACTAGACTTCATTAGGATCTGTCCTTCCGGATCCATGATCTGTTTGAGCTTGCGAGAGAAATAAATGGTCGCGCGAGGGAGCTTCTCCGTCGTATGAACTCTGCGATGGCCAACCTCCAGCGTTAATGCTAATGTGTGGGTGGCTGCCATCCGCAGTTAAGCCCGCACTTAAAGCGTCTCTTAGTGCTTGTCCATGTGTCTCTAACCCCGTGTGTCGTGTCACCCCATCCGGGGCATATGCATCTTATATTATGCAAGATTTGATATTTAAAAATGATCTTATGAATAATAATTTATCACTCATTCTTATCTAAATATACATTTTATATTATTTAGAAGAAATAATTTTAACATCTTAACATTATAGTATATATTTTGGTATTTTCTCAAATTTCTAACATTTTTATATTGAAAATAAATTGTATAATTTAACCATCTTTATATCTTTAATTTATATAATTGTTTAATATTTAATTTATTATAAAATTAATTACATATAAATATTTTAAAGATTGTTTGTTTAATTAGTTAAATTTGTAGTTGATGATGTTTATTTTTTTTATTTTTTTAAACTAATGTTTGGTTGTAGATTCATAATTTATGAATTTCTTTTTTATATGTTTTCTTTTAAACTTTTAATTTCTTATTAATATTAATATTAATATTAATATTAATATATATATATATATATATATATATATATAATTTTTATTTTAGAGTTTTAATTTCTTATTAATATATATATATATATATATATATATATATATATATATAATTTTTATTTTAGAGTAATGATAGTAATGATAAAGAGACTTATAAATATATATAAATAATTTAATACTAGATTCATTTGATTTTGTGGTAAAGATAAACTCAAATCTTTTTTTATTTTTATAGAAAATTTGTAAGTTAAATTCAAGATTGACTTATTTTTAATATTATTTACTCTTTAAGAAATATATTCAAAACTAAATATTAAATATGTAAAGAAATGAGTTGTTTTTCAAAATTTTACTACAATCAAATTTTCATATATATATAATTAAATTTTCATATCTACATATGTAAATATTTAATAGTAATTATTTATTTATTCATCAATAGGTTGGAATTTTCATATCAAAATATGTAAATGTTTAATAGTAATTGTTTATATATTCATCAATATGTTGAAATCTTTTCCAAACTTCTTAACATATATCTAATTTTCCATTACATTTTATGTATATTTTCTTTATATCTTTTTCCAAATTCATTTTGAGTTAGTTAATTTGGACTAGTATATAAATTTATTTTGTACTTATCATATTTTTATGATTTTTGTTCTAGTTTTGGGGAAATTTTAACATGGACTAATATGATGTCTAATATATAATGGAATATTTTTCAATTAATTTAAAACATTGTTAATTTACTAAATTTTATTAGTTTTTTTAATTGTACATTATAATTATATTTTTTACCAAATAATATAAAATGTTAACTTACAACATTCCCAATTACCTTCTTTAACATTAATTAAGTTGCATTGAATTTGGATTTTAAAATTAACCTATATACTAAATTTATTATAGAATTTTATATTTTTATTTTCTTTAGAATGGGATAAAAAACATTATTAGGTCGAAAGGCGTATATTTATTGGAGATGGACACAATTAATCACATTTTAATCTAAAATTCTAAACTGATAGCTAGCAATTGAAGATGCTGCATATTCTTAGTAGTCCTCCCAAATCAATAAATGTGATTTACTCTTCATAACTTCCTTGTATTTTTGAATGCATCAGTTAACCTGTTTACTTTTTAACATTTACCTAATCATATTAAGAAATTACTGTACCACCATATGATTACCACATTTAATTGATTAACCTTTGGAACTACCACATTTAAGATTAACTTTTAGATTTCCTTTAAAATTTACAATTAAGTTTTAAGAAATTTTTATCAACCTAAACTTTTCAACATTCACCCGCAACAACACTAACCACTTTGAGGCTATGCTAGTATTGTATTATATTGTATGAAATTTGTTAATTTTAATAAAATTTGAATTAACCATATTAAATATCATTCTAATACTTTGTAAATTCTCTAAAACACATGTCGACGACCGAATCTTAAAACCAGTAAAAGTAATAATCACAATACTGAGTCTGAAAATGTTTATCTTTGATGATGGTGGATGTGATTATTACTTTCCAAGGTTCCTCACCATCAAAGTGATGTCACTATCAATTTTAAACTTCCAAAGTGATGTCACTATCAATTTTAATGTTCAGGTGCAGTTTCGGGGGATGATAAACTTCCAAAATTTAAGAATATTGTTCTGTATTGCATGTGATGGAGTTGTGGATATCATCATAATTAATAAAATATGATGGGATCTAAAACATTTAGAAAATTGAATTTTTACATTTTTATTGAATCTACTTTGATTATCAATTATTACCAAATCGTCACCACACCGAGAAGTATAACTATCTCACCACACGCTTGAAGAAACCACTGGGTTGAAGATGTTGATATATATTATATTTATAATTATATTTATAATGTGTCTTGAAGGGCACGTCACATAATTAAAACTTGAATAAAGGTGAGTGGCACGCTTGGAGCATGGAGTGTGTCTTGAAGGGCACGTTACAATCTTTAATAAATGTGAGTCAATGAACATAGGTGCCTAGAAGACAATATGTGTTTTGACATGGTGGGACTTCAAATAATTATTAAATGAGTAATTTTTATTAATTATAAAATCTCCTTAAAAATTCTAAGCCTAGTTTAAAAATTTGAACTTAAGTCTAAAGTGGGTAAGAAGAAAAAAATTTAAATTATAAATTTAATAAATGATGGGGGATGAAGAAAAATCAAGTTAGGAATTCAAAGTGTAAAAATGCATATCTAAAGATTTAATTATATAAATGTGTGCAAAAGAATACCAAATTGGAACTAAGATAAGAAAGAAAATAATTATAAAAAGAAATGTGGAAGCATAGAAATGAATCTAGTCTAGTCTAACTAAAGAAGTTTCCTAAATTAAACAAAACTAAGTTTTAGAAAGGCGTCACCCATTAAAAACGAAATAGAGGGACTTAAGGGAGAATTAGGAGTAATTTTAGGATGGGTGAGGGAAATTCACATTTAATCAAATTAAATAGTGAATTTTTGGTGCAACTAAGGGATCGGGTGACAAGTGTATGCGGGAGAGTAATTCCTAATTAATTTTAAAAAAATGAATTTAATGTGCAATTGGCAAGGGGACACTAAGAAAAAATATATAAAATAAATGTCTACGAGGAGGAATGGATCATGACTGGTATGTGTAAATTTATGTTGCCGGAATTCCTTTGACTGATTTTTCTTGTGAGAGTTGGGATACCGAGGTCGAAAAAGAGAGAGTGGTAGCTCAACCTTGCAAGACGAGCTGAGAGCTAGTTTTTTCTGGTTTTATTTGTGCGTTGTAACATCCCACTCTTGCACGCACTGAGCGAACTTATTCTTTGAGGAAACTTGCTTGCAAGTGATCCAGATTATTATACTATTGGCCATTTGATTATGATTATGAGGCATTATGGATGTGATTATATGTTATTTTGTTTATTTGCATAAACAAGTGCTATTCACTAGGTTCTCATGAGTGTACAAGAATTTGGACCTCGAGGATGCAGAGGCATCGAAGAAACCCCTTAGACTCCGGATCAAGTTAGGGAGTGAACTATTTGGGTAGATTTTTGTAGATATGACATATGTACGTATGATTAGGTGTTATTATGATTGATTATTATTGCTGACATGATTTGTTGATGATGCAGGTTGACGATATCTTGTTGACCAGACTCATATGTGCAGTAGAGAGGTCACGCACAACAACTAGAGATGTTGAGAGAGAGGTATGGACAACAACCCTGCCACAAACTACTAGCACTCCCACCGTGGCTCGAACTGTAGGTTAGCAATTACCTAGTTTGAGAAGACCCACGATACCGTGAGGGTAGACTAGGACATTCTCTCACGATGATTATAAGAGGCACATAATAAGGTAGGGGCCTTATTCCTTAGATGACCTTAGTCTCCCATAAGATCACCTGGTGGAGTATTGACTACAGGGTTTTTTTACGTCTACCAGGTCAGTCAAGAGGTGAGTGGCACCCTTGGAGCATGTAGTGCATCCCAAAAGACACACCACACAAGGAAAATGGAAGGAGGCGAGCAGAACCCTTGGAGCACGTAGTGCGTCTTGAAGGGCATGTCGCACAAGGAAAATGGAAGGAGGCGAGTGGCACCCTTGGAGCACATAGTGCATCCTGAAGGGCACATCGCGCAAGGAAAACAGAAAAAGGTGAGTGGCACCCTTGGAGCACCTAGTTCGTCATGATTTCAATGGGTAAGTGAATAAACCTAGTTGATGTTAAAACGAATGGCAAGTACAATAAAAAATCTTTATTATAATTGGGTGGTCGAAGCAAAGGGGAAGATGTGAGGGCACATTTGAAGGCTTCAAGAGAGCGTTGAGCGGCTTCGTCCCAATAGAAAGGAACTCTCTTTTTTAGTAAACGTATGAACCCTTTAGTGATATCGACATAGTTTGCGATAAAACACCAAAGAAAGTTGGCTTTTCCCTGTAAACTTTTAAGATGAGGGACTATGCACAGGGGAGGAACTTGGACTAATGCCTCAAACTTTAGAGGATCGACCATGATACCTGTTGTCAAAACTATGAAACCTAAAAGACTACCCAATGTCACGCAAAAAATGTATTTGTTAGGATTCAAGAGAATCTGATAGTAGCGACATCGCTCAAAGATAAGTTGGAGGTGTCTGGGATGATCAACTCTCTTACGAGATCCTGATGCTAAATCATCGAGATAAGCCTCGACTATATGTTTGAAATCATGGAAAGAGAAAGATATGGACCCCTGAAAGGTGGCTCCAACACTCTTTAGGACAAAAGGCATCTTTCGATAAGCAAATGTACCCCATGGACAGATAAAATTTGTTTTATGTTGGTCTTCAGGCTTAATTTGTATCTGATTGTATCCTGAAAAACCATCCATGAAAGAAAAGAACTCATAGCCTGCGCATTCATCAACAATCTGGTCAATGAATGGGGTGGGGAAATTATCTTTTGGACATGCCTTGTTCAAATCATGGAATTCCATACATACGCGAATTGTACCCTATGTTTTGTTGACTAGAATGGGATTTGACACCTATTGTGTCAACTGAACGGGGTAGATGAAACTGGTTTTGCACAGTTTCTCTACTTCAGCCTTAATAGTTGTTTCCTTCTGAGGATTCACCAGAGGAAGCTTATGTCAGACTGTCTTGGTGTCAGGGTAAGTCGTTATCTCATGTTTGACGATTCTTGGATCAATGCCTGGCATTTCCTCGTAAGACCAAGAAAAATTGTCGCGGAATTCCTTAAATAAATCTGTATAGATTTGAATCTCTTCGGTGGAGTAGTCTTCTTTGACGAAGAAATTCTCCATGACGCCATGGGTTCTGGAGATGTCGATAGGTATCACTTCAATGATGGTTTCCATATTACCCTTGGCATAAAATACGTGCATAGCCATAGGATTAATAGGACAAGACCTATCTCCAGTCATAGTCAACACAAATTCACCTGCCTTTATTCTTCCTAACTCCGGGAGAAAATAAGACCAGTCAATGCCTCTATAATTGCCTCCTAAGAGGGAAATACCATGTCTAAGGAATCAGTAGTGGCGAGGGAACCTTGACCCCAGGTAGGCTTGAGAACTGGTTCTAACTCCTATGCGGGATATAGATCGGGGTCGACCGAAGCTTGTTGGACAATAGAGTACACAACTTCTATCGTAGACAAGGGCATGACCATGCCATGATTCCCTGGCCCTTCCATCGTGGTCGATGGGGAAGGAAGAGTCCATATATCGTTAAATTAAGTCGTATATAACAATGACACTTGAAACATTTTAGCCCTAGGTTGGTCAGGGACAACCGATATGAGCTTGACATCACCAGAAGGAGGTGGGTAATCGAAAGTATGCATCAAAGGTGGGAACAAACCAACCCCCACATTGACGACACCAGGATAATGGGTACTAATCATCACGACCATGGATGCCCCCAATGAAGGGTATGGATGGGAGAAGGACAATTGATCAATGGATACGATCTGACCCTCGTGTGGAAAAACCAAGACCCAGAAAACTGTGGCAACCATTGCATGCATAGAATAGGTCCAAATCCTTCCTAATAGAAGGTTGTAGTCGAGGGGCACATCGACCACTTCAACTTCAAAACACATGGTATTCCCCTCTAATTGCATGGGGAAAGAAGCGATGATACCATGTGGTATGAAAGAACGACCATCGAAATAAGAAAGAAGAGTAGGTGATTGAGATAAAACGGGTTGGCCAATGGCCTTCCAACACGCCAATGGCATCATGCATGTCGAGGCACCCTCATCAATCATTGTGCATAAAATATTCCAGGTAATTTTTTTTGTGGTGTAAGTAGCTACTATTTGAAACACAACATGGTATGGGAGACAAGGTTTTAAGTTGTTCATATCAAGCATGATCCTTCCTGGCTTACAAGTATCGGCAGATCCTAAGGAAACTAATAGAGCCTTTCTCTATGAAGGGAAACTCTAGAGGACCTCCAAAGAAAACATCGCGCTTGGGGTTTGTGACAAATCCTCCACCATAGAGTAGTTCTAGGTGACCCTGGCATTTGGATTGTGAGAATCATTATTGAACGCCCTTTTCGGGATGCGTGTCATTGTTTCTCCCAACGTCTTCTCGATCTGGAGAGGAACATATGGGTTTACGACTTCCTTACCCTTTTTAGCAGTGTTTGGCATTTCATAATCGTGTGCCCTAGTCACTATATAAGCATCACCTTTCATCATATAAACGTTTGCGACTGAGGGATTACTAGAATATGGAGGGGGTCCATGACTACCCCCATCTGTGCTCGAAGAGGCTTGATTCAAATTTTTCCCATGAGGAAATGGGTTGGTTAACACATCAGGCTTCTACTGCACCAATAACGTCTAGGCCTCTTCAATCCGAGGGCACAGGTGAGTTGGGTGGTCTTCTGTGAAAAGGTTACATGGATACTTCGACTTTATTTTCTCTGTGTAGCCCCCGCCATCATTTTTGGTGGGTTTCGTATCCCCCTTACCCTTCTTGTTTCATTGTTTCTTCTTTCTGTCAGGTTGTTGGTTGGTCTTCGGGTTCATTGACTACACACTATGTATGTCCAACGCTTGAGTAGGGGGAGAAACTAAGCTAGAGGTTTTGTTGGTTGTTGTCTATTGTATCGACAATTGTTGCAATTGATTTGAGAACTGATCAGTGGGATTTGATTGTGTTAAACCAACTATACCATTGGCATGTGGTCCAAGCTTCTATCTGGACTTGTCAAGGATAGACCATGGTGGATATGGAAAAACTTTGTAGAGTAAACCAGACTGAGAGTATATCAGTTTAAGATATTGAGCTCTCACTATCGCCTCTTCCTTGGAATAAACTCCTGATGTTGCAACATCCTTGGATAACTGAGGTACCAAAGACTTAAGGAACCACTCCAGTAGGAAATCCAGTGGGACTGGTACTTTTATCAAACTCTTTTGACGCCACCATTATCGGATGTGATCCGAGATATGGTCGGCCTTTTCTTGCTCAAAATTGGCCAACAATTTGGTGTCATCATCGTATCTCACAAGTAGTTGGAAATGGTTTAGGAAAACCATTTCCAACTCGCCAAAAGTAGAGTATCTTGAGTGGTCGAGCTCGATAAGAGTGAGTTGAAACATACACAACTGTATGGAGTCATCTCGCAACGAGTTCGACGAGCACCATAGGTGAAAATTGGTCACATGATCGCCTGGATCTTCGTTAAGCTTACCTTTGAACTTTGGAATGTCCGAGGGAAACTTCATCGGCATGGGAGGCCAACACAAATCGTGACAGATTGAGTTGTTTAACAATCTTGATAAGTATGGAAAATATAACGTTGTCAGAAATGGTAGCTTGGGTTGTTGACTATGTATAAGAAGAAAGGATCCTGGAGTTTGAATGGCACCAGGCTGCCAAGAAAAGTTGGGCTGCTAGCCAAGGTTCTAGTAAATGCCATGTCCTTTGCGAGCGAACAGATACTGCATTTTTTGGAAACTCATCGGTTGATTCCCATAATTGGATGTTGAGGTTTGGGAGGGGATTGATCCCTGCATTGTGTTCCAAAGATTATGGAAAGGGTTGCCCCCTGCCGATCCAATGGGCATAGGTATTGAGCCTTGCCCGAGGTTCCATTGACCATGGAAGGGGTTTCCCTCGGTCAGCATCCCTCACAAGGGAACTGATCCCTGCCACGGATTCCAGAGTCCTTGTGAGGTAAAGATTCATGTGTTTGCCCCCTGTGTAGGAATAGTACCCTGCACAGGATTTTGTTGTCCAAAACCAAGGTTGCCCCCGGCTAAGATGGTAGCTGATGAGAAAGCGTTATTACCAAATGTGTCGACCAAAGAGAATGACATAGAACCCACTGGTGTGTTGTAGGAAGAAGGTCCTAGACTACCTACTCTCAAACAATCTGTAGTTCATGTTCGGCCCGACGGGTTCCTGGGGAGCAACGTCGAGCGAGGGGAATGAAGTAGGTATATGACCTCCGCTACAAGGGAAAGCATTAAAGGGGGCTGAGGTTCCCCCCATGGACCCTTGGAAAGGAGAATTTGAGCTCCCTACTCCCAGGCCCATGGTATTTAGGGTGGAGTACGAGAGGACATAGTTCGTATCAAAGTCGGGCATCCCGTATGAAAACAGAGGGCCTGTCGCATTCTCGGTGAATAGAGCAGTGATCACCACCATAGATGGAATCAGACCATTGCCCAAAGTAGAGGTGGTCATGACCATGGTGGCCTGGACCGACGAAGGTGGGTCAGGAGGTGGAATTCCCCCAATGGTGGCAACCATTGAGGGAGTGTGAGGACTCCCTAACGAAGTAGCAGCATTTTCTTCCATCATTTCTTGTAGAACTGTCTGACACTTGTGATGTGTTACCCTTGGAGGGGAAAGCTATATCAAAAGTGGCACCGACAAGTCAGTGATCAGAGGGTTATAATTCCTGAGAGGTTCTGCTCCAAGGTAAAAAATAGTCGGTTCCTCTGGATTCGAGTGTTCTCCTATTGTGGATGGCTTGGGTACAGTTTCTTGTGGCCCAGTCGCCTCAAATGACCCTTACTGGTCAAGTCTTCACCGTAACGGTGGAAGTTGTGGCTCCAATGAAACTGTCGACAGGACCTGAAGCCTTCGCGACTGACAGAGCTCCTGATCTTCCACTTTATGAAAAGATCAGCAACATTGTAAGTCTTTTACTAATGTTGAAAACCATCACACACTAGAAAAGTTCCTATGAGATAAAGCAAGCAAACCACTAACTAGTTGGAAGAAAAGTTACACCAACTAACACTAGAGAAACTTATCGATGCAAGTGAAACTCAAATAAGGAAGCACCCTCTGGGTATACTCTACAAAGAATGGACCGACGTCTTCCCTAGGTACCATAGTATACCCCCACAGTCACTTGTGTAAGTCACTAGAATAAAGGAAATTAGGTTTCCATCTCGCGAACAGTCACCAGGCGGGTACAGTCAATAGTCGGGTGGACCGCAATGAGCAGGGTATCAATCCTAAAACCTATCGAGGGTATCGAAAGAAAGTGGTCCAAAATAAAACTGAGGACCTCAAACATATTCGAGATCCATGAAGCTCTGTGGCAAATGCGACTGACATAATCCCACGAAAAGTCCTCTATATGTGTTCCCCACTATGCTTGGTCCAGCTTTGGAGGGGTTATCTCTGCTACCTTTCCACACATGACCTCATGTTTATCCCCTGTGTTAGAGGGGGGTCCCAGATAAATTTTATGTTTACTTGACTTTTTACACTCCCTAGCACTGACTCCAATGTTTTTTTTATAAGACTTGAAGAGTTTCCTCTCCAACCTAAATCAAGGCTCTAGCCTAGATTGGTTGATTGACCCTACAAACATAAAGTCTAGTTGATTTTAAATTAGCGTTAATTTTAAGTGTCTTGTCTTAAGTCAAGGAAATGGAAATGAAACTACTGGTGTGTTTTGAGAGACGAAGGAGAAATAAATGAAACAGAAAACAAAATTACTTCTATTTGACAAATAAAGATTTGCAAATTTAACTCTTTAACCAACTTTTTGTAACTACTTTTTTTTTCTAAGATCTTTTAAAGGAAAAACTAAAATGAAATTTCTCTCGACGACGAGCTACTTAATTCTCTAATGATTCAGTAAAGAACTTAAGAAAAACACTCTTTTTCTTGACAAGTAAAACAACTAACCTAACTACTTAATAAAACTAAGAAATGAAATATTTTTCTATTTTTATGCTTCAAACAAGAAACTTGAAATAAATTCTTTTTCTTTTTCTTTAAAGAAAGCGAAAGGGGAAAAGGAAAAAAACAAGACAAGACCAAAAACTGACTTATGTCATACTGTGGATCACAGGGAGTCACTGACGACACCAAACAGGCTGATCAAAGACTCACAGACTCGTCTAAAACCCTTTCAAAGAAAACACAAGAAATATTTAAAAGAATAAGCAAACTGACGTCAAACCCATGCTATGACTGTAACAACAAAGACACTGTAATTGATCAAGAAACCCCTAAGAAGTATGACTTCAATCAGGGAAGAGGTTGACTACCTCTCCTTAAAGAAAAAAAAATTATTGACACAAGCACGCTACTGACACTTAAGCAACCTACGTATGTATGCGGGCTGTCTAAAAGAAGGGCATGTATGTATGTGTGCAGACCCACTATAGGCCACCTACACCTCTGTAACTTCTCAAAAAAAGAAAAAAAATATGCAGGATGACAGGGAAAGAAGAACTAGTATGGCACCAACAGGTGACAAGAATCCCTTAAAGACTCAACAACTTATAGAAACTCAAAAAAGGTAGTAAAACCAATTAAAACACCTAAAAAATATCCCCTAAAACCCTAGAGGTTTCCCCAGTATGGTCGCCAATTCTACTATAGAGGGAAAATCCCCCTATAGACTACACTAGGGTTCAACATGTAGGCATATCTAACCATCTAAAATTCTCCTACTTTTTATAACTACCCCGAATATACCCCACATTCATGCATGAAATACAAAGTGAAAAGATCCAGTAACTTTACCTTTTACTCCACGTCTGGTGTTGATCCTTTCACATTCGATTTCTCCGCTGACTACAAGCCTCCTCCCAAGGCTGACATGCATTCACAAATAGATAAACAGGGAATGACAAACATGCATCTCATATATATATCATGGGTTAGATGTTAGAATAAAGCGCAAAACAAACAAAAATATCTGAGACATCATATTTCGGGATAGAAAAAATATTCCTTTTATTGATATCACAATATTTACTTACAATGATATCGACGACTGCTCCTCAAACTTGGTCTGGGATCCTCTTTACCAAGATCCAACTACTCTTCCACATATCTTTCTCCTCTCAACCTCTCTCTAGGGAATGGAATAGGCTTATGATGGAGGAAAAAGGAAAGAATGAGAAATTATGGTACAAATCTTACAAGGTGGCTGCAAATTCTTGGGGTAAGGAGGGGATCTAAAACGGTCAGAGTTTCATTGTTCTTATTGATGCAGGAGCATCTCTCCATGTAGCCAGCTAGCTAGCCACGTCAGCACGCATGCATTCAAATGCTAAAAGAGAGGCTCAGCCTCATTTGAATTTGAAATGAATGTAATTAAATGTGCTTAGGCTGGTGAGCCAGGAAAGTCATGCCTTTGAGCAGGAGTTAGATAGGATCGGCTTTAATGCCAAGATCGGTTGAGATCTAGTTCTGAATAGCAGACTGGACAACCATTGAATGTAATTTATTAGGGTAGGTAAATCCTGGAGGGAAGCGCTCGATTGAGCCCTCGGGTAAAAGAGATTTACACATCTCATTTAGAGTTAGTCAAGCAGAGTAGAGAAGAGGCAAGAGAGCTCGTGAACACCATTGTAAAGATACAGGCATTGTTGCCATTGTTAATATAACAGATCAGTTTTTCCTGCATTTTCTGTGTGTTAATGGATGTCTATATGGTGTTCTCTTATATGCTGTGAATGTATGTTATGTAGGTGCACTTGCAGGGTTTGTTTGATTTCAGGCTTGAGAGGTCTTTGAGGCTTCATGCCAGGAAGGTATGACAGGACGCTGAGGGTTATGAGAGCCGGTGCACTGAGGATGCACTTCTGAACTCCAAGGAGTCCACCAAAGACGTGCTGAGGCACATGACTGAAGTCAACAACTCAGGAAGAAGACTTGTGAGGTTGCTGAACACCTCAAGAGGGAAGGTTGTGTGGCTGATACAAAGTTGTAGACAGAACTTGTTGTAAGTTCTGTAGGGCTCTGCCAAGTGGGCATTGAGCGTAAGCATGAGGTGTTGAAGGAGAACTCGGTTGAGAGTTTGAAGATAGAAGTCAGAAGCTCTGGGGAGTTCTAAGAAGCTCTGCCAAGTGGGCTTTGAGCGTAGGTGTAGGAGTGCACAATGGAAGGAACTATGTTGTGAGAGTTCGGAGAAGACGAGAATCACTGAGGATTCTGAGAAGCTCTACCAGGAGGGTATTGAGCAAGTGTGTAGGTGCACAAGGACCCAGAACTGCTGAACGTTCTGTGTAAGGAAAATACTCTGCCAAGAGGGCATATAGATATGGTGCAGACAGCACAAGGAGAAGGGAACTCATTGAGTTCTTCCATTTGAAGGAAGATTCCACTGAAGGGCCTCCATTGGGTTGTTGAATACTCAGAAGTACTCAAGAGAGGCTTGATCAGGAAGGATAGCTAGGAGGCAGCAGGTTCATTCTCCATCTGAGGGAGAAGAAGGACAAAATCCCCCAAGGGGTCTGAGTGGTTGTGAAAGCTCAAAAGGGATAGCGCTATGGGCGCGCAAAGGCTCTGCAGGAGCGCAGACGTTGAAATATTCAAGGGGTTTGAGCATTCGAAGAAGCTCAGGAGAGGAAACGTGGTATCTGCGTGACGAATCTACAAGCAGTAGAAGTCAAATCTCCAAATGTTTGAGGAGAGGCTCAGGAAGGCAGCGCTTTTACGTGTATCGGCGAGGTTCGAAATCAAAGAGCTCGCAGAGATGAAGGATAGTAAAGGTCGAAGCCTTTAGAACCTTGGAAATCCTCCCAAGGCAGGATGGAAGCACAAGGGGGCTCTGGAGAGAGAACAACAGCGTTAGATCGGCAGCAAAGGAATCTGGACCATTGATTAGTCGCATCCAGGGGAATGAAAGAAGGAGCGCATAGGAGAGGAGGATCGATAGCCATCGGATCTCACCTAGAAATCCTGACAGTCGTTAGATCGAGAGAAGTTGTGTGAAGAATAGCCTCAAGAGGGGGAATCGACGGTCAGGGTTCGCGGGGAAGGTTGGAAAAGTTCCGACAGCCGTCAAATCTCAAGAGAGTTGCGTCGGGTTTAAGCCCGAAGGGGCAGAGGAAGACCCCGGAGATTCGGAGTTCAGAATATCGGGGTTTCCGTGGTCATGGAACTCTTGTGGACAGGAATCACGATTAGCGATTTCCCGAGTTAATCAGGATCGTTGATTATAGCAGGGATACGTGGCACGAGATCCCGGAGAGTCGAGGTTCGGCATTTTGGTGTTCTCGTATACAACGAAATCGCCGCAGGAGAAACCACGATTTCGTGAAAATCGATGAGTCCCACAATCACACCATTCCAGTGGAGGACAGGTGTAGGGAGGTCATCCTTGTAGGGAGACGGCGACAGGTGGCATCGTCATATCGTGAGCTCGGAGGTTCGCGAGTTGGAGCCACGAATATTTATGTCAAATATTGCGAGGTCGCGAGAGGCGATATCTTGGCAAACATCAATTAGTGCGTGGGGCCACAGAGCGCAATAAAAGGAGGACAAGTGGCATCGGAGTTCAGGTATCGGAGATCCCGAAGGCATGAGTTTCGCGCATTTCATTTCCACGAAGTCCGAATTTCCAATAGGGGAGAAGGACCGTGGTCTCGTGGGTTATAGGTCACTTGCGAAAGGAGGTAGCCATAGGGGGGCTGAGGAGCCAAGCTAAATGCCATCGCGGATCGAGGATCGAGAATCCTTGAGGTGAGTATTTCAATACCTTGCAAAGGCCGATTTTGCGACGGGATAATTCCTGACAGAAGAAAGGAAGGCGTACAGTGAATATTTCACGGGTTTCGGGAATTTTGAGACCCGAGTGCAGGACTCGCAATCTCGTGAGGTCTGATTCTCCGATAGGCAACAAGAGATCATCAGGAGAGCATTATGTGTGTGTGGAAATGTCCCAATAAGGGATTTGAAGAGGACTTTAGCTCTTCGGGCCAGTGCAGAGTTGAAGAAGGTCCTGGTGGTAGCAGGCGTGCCCTGGGTGGCGTGTGCTGCGTCAGTGTGGTATCAGAGCGGGAACTTCACTTGTATACTGCAAGGGAAGATAGATGAGAAGGCAGAAGAAAGACAGAGTTACTGAGGACTCTATAATGATTTCTGGCAGGTAGGCAGCAATCCATAGATAGTCAGCAGGATGTAAGAGGATGAAGCTGGAACGCTCAGGGATGCAGATTGACAGCAACAGATTTGCCAGGAAGGCAGATAAGAATAGCAGCATGGCTACTGAATGCCATAAGCATGCTGAACAGAAGAAACCCGAGCTAATGAGCGCAACAGAAATGGATAAAGAGCTCGCTACATAAAGCGAGAAATGGAGGAGCTCGAAATGAAGATGCGGCAGAGTAAAGAGCCGAGATGGGTATATGAGTGGCCCATGAAGACGCAAAAGGTGAAATGGCCAGTTAGGGAGCTGATGGTCAAAGGATAGCAGAGGTTGTTAAGGAGATGGCTGAGGTATGCTGAAAACCTCAAGGCCACAGAGAAAGAAATGGTTTACATCTATGAACCAGATATTGGAGACATTCTCGGTGAAGAGAATGATCAGTGATCGCTGAAGGATCTCATAGATTGGAAGGAGGGCATTGGAAAGTTTCCATATTGTCAGGTGGGCAAGGTAACAGAGATGAGATCGACTGGTGATCTCAAGCACTACCAGGTAGGCAGAGTAGAAGAAATTCCAGATTGCCAAGAGGTAGGAAGATTCCGAGGTATGGCTCAATGATTTCAGCCAACAAGATGAAAGTGCTGTAGCATTGGAGCTGACAGCAGAAGAAGAAGCAGAAGCAGAAGAAGAAAGAGAGCATTCTGAGGAATGTCTCAACATCTTCAGCCAAGGAGCTGAAAGGAAAGAAGCTGTAGCATTGAAGCTAACAGCAAAAGAAGCCAAGGAGGGAGCAGATAGAATTATCACTCCATGGGAGATGGAGTTGGAGATGTTGGAGGATTGGTTGAACAATCCAGAACCAACAAGAAAACTGGCAGAATTTGAGTTTTCAGAGAAAACGATGACTGAGTAACAGATCAGTCAGGAAGAGACTACAGAACTGAAGTCTGCGGCAGAGTGGCAACTTGAGGCCACAGATAAGGATGAAGAAGATGGCATGGGAGATCATAGCGATCTGCCCAATTGTAGAAAATTTTTGCAGCTGAGGAGACTGCAACAACAGAGCCAACCACTAGAGCAGCTAGATGAAGTGATCGAGGAAAACAAAGGGCTGATGTTGAAGTCAGCAGGCACTTCCAACAAGGAGCAACTGGGCAGAAGGAAAGAAGCAGCAGCAGCAGCAGCAGCGCAGCAGAAGCAACAACAACAGCAGAATGGAGCATATGAACAGCTCCTAAGATTTGTTTGGGATCCAGGAGGATTTCCAACAGCTCAGAGGGGAATCTCATGAGCAGGAGCTCATGATTTTTGCAGATGTGGAGTATGATGCAGGAGCATCTCTCCATGCAGCCAGCTAGCCAACCACGTCAGCGCATGCATTCAAATGCTAAATGAGAGGCTCAACCTCATTTGAATTTGAAATGAATGTAATTAAATGTGCTTAGGCTGGTGAGCCAGGAAAGCCGTGCCTTTGAGCAGGCGTTAGATAGGATCGGCTTTAATGCCAAGATCGGCTGAGATCTAGTTCTGAATAGCAAACTGGACAACCATTAAATGTAATTTATTAGGGTAGGTAAATCCTGGAGGAAAGCGCTCGATTGAGCCCTCAGGTAAAAGAGATTTACACATATCATTTAGAGTTAGTCAAGTAGAGTAGAGAAGAGCTGAGAGAGCTCATGAACACCATTGTAAAGATACAGGCATTGTTTCCATTGTTAATATAACAGAGCAGTTTTTCCTGCATTTTCTGTGTGTTAATGGATGTCTATATGGTGTTCTCTTATATGCTATGAATGTATGTTATGTAGGTGCACTTGCAGGGTTTGTTTGATTTCAGGCTTGAGAGGTCTTTGAGGCTTCATGCCAGGAGGGTATGACAAGACACTGAGGGTTCTGAGAGACGGTGCACTGAGGATGCACTTCTGAACTCCAAGGAGACCGCCAAAGACATGCTGAGGCACAGGACTGAAGTCAACAACTCAGGAAGAAGACCTGTGAGGTTGCTGAACACCTCAAGTGGGAAGGCTGTGTGGCTGATACATAGTTGCAGACAGAAATTGCTGTAAGTTCTGTAGGGCTCTGCCAAGTGGGCATTGAGCGTAAATGTAGGAGTGCACAATGGAAGGAACTCTGTTGTGAGAGTTCGGAGAAGACCATAATCACTGAGGATTCTGAGAAGCTCTGCCAGGAGGGTATTGAGCAAGTGCATAGGTGCACAAGGACCCATAACTGCTGAACGTTTTGTGGAAGGAAAATACCCTGCCAAGAGGGCATAGAGATATGGTGCAGACGACAAAAGGAGAAGGGAACTCATTGAGTTCTTCCATTTGAAGGAAGAGTCCACTGAAGGGACTCCATTGGGTTTCTGAATACCCAAAAGTACTCAAGAGAGGCTTGAGAAGGAAGGATAGCCAGGAGGCAGCAGGTTCATTCTCCATCTGAGGGAGAAGAAGGGAAAAATCCAGCAAGGGGTCTAAGTGGTTGTGAAAGCTCAGAAGGGATAGCGTTGTGGGCGCGCAAAGGCTCTGCAGGAGCGCAGACGTTGAAATATTCAAGGGGTCTGAGCATTTGAAGAAGATCAGGAGAGGCAGCATGGTATCTGCGCGAAGACTCTATAGGCGGTAGAAGTCAAATCTCCAAAGGTTTGAGGAGAGGCTCAGGAAGGAAGCACTTTTATGCGTATCAGCGAGGTTTGAAATCAAAGAGCTCGCAAAGATGAAGGATAGTAAAGGTCGAAGCCTTTAGAACCTTGGAAATCCTCCCAAGGTAGGATGGAAGCACAAGGGGGCTCTGGAGAGAGCATAACAACGTTAGATCGGCAACAAAGGAATCTGGACCGTTGATTAGTCGCATCCAGGGGAGCAAAAGAAGGAGCGCATAGGAGAGGAGGACCGATAGCCATCAGATCTCACCTAGAAATCCCGACAGCCGTTAGATCGAGAGAAGTTGCATGAAGAATAGCCTCAAGAGGGGGAATCAACGGTCAGGGTTCGCAGGGAAGGTTGGCGAAGTCCCGACAGCCGTCAGATCTCAAGAGAGTTGCATCGGGTTTAAGCCCGAAGGGGCAGAGGAAGACCCCGGAGATTCAGAGTTCGGAATATCGAGGTTTTCGTGGTCGTGGAACTCTTGTGGAAAGGAATCGCGATTAGCGATTTCCTGAGTTGATCAGGATTGTTGATTATAGCAGGGATACATGGCGCGAGATCCCGGAGAGTCGGGGTTCGACATTTTGGGGTTCTCGTATACAATGGAATCGCCGCAAGAGAAACCACGATTTCGCAAAACGCGACGGGTCCCCAAAGCACACCATTCCAGTGGAGGGCAGGTGTCGGGAGGTCAGCCTTGTAGGGAGACAGCGATAGGTGGCATCGTCATATCATGAGCTCGGAGGTTCGCGAGTTGGAGCCTAGAAGATTTATGTCAAATATTGCGAGGTCGCGAGAGGCGATATCTCGGAAAACATCAATTAGCACGTGGGGCCACAGAGCACAATAAAAGGAGGACAAGTGGCATCGAAGTTCGGGGATCGGAGATCCCAAAGGCATGAGTTTCGCGCATTTCATTTCCATGAAGTCCGAATTTCCAATAGGGGAGAAGGACCGTGGTCTCGTGGGTTATAGGTCACCTGCGAAAGGAGGTAGCCAGAGGGGGGCTGAGGAGCCAAGATAAATGCCATCGTGGATCGGGGATCGGGAATCCTTGAGGTGATTTTTTCACTACCTTGCAAAGGTTGATTTCGCGACGGGATAATTCCCGACAGAAGCAAGGAAGGCGTACAGTGAATATTTCATCGGGTTTCGGGAATTTCGAGACTCGAGTGCAGGACTCACAATCTCGAGAGGTCCGATTCTCCGATAGGCAACAGGAGATCGTCAGGAGAGCATTCTGTGGGTGCATAAATGTCCCAATAAGGGATTTGAAGAGGACTTTAGCTCTTCGGGCCAGTACAGAGTTGAAGAAGGTCCTAGTGGTAGCAGGCGTGCCCCGGGTGGCGCGTGCTACGTCACTTATGCTTCACTTTGGAATGAGACCCCAACACCTCCCTTTATATGACAAAAGGATGGTTATTCGGTTGGGTGATGGGCTATAGGTGGTGGGACGGTTGGGAAACTACCTAATAGCCCGTAATCTCAATGAATTCCTTGCAAATTTTTAACTTTTGCAACTTTTCCAAGTATACGCGGGTTGTAGTGGTGCATCTAAAGTACATACGTGGGCAGTAATGGTGAAACTAGTGTACATACGTGGGAAATAATGGTGCATGGCATGTACATCTTCAAAAATAGTGTTTTTAAGAAGAGTTACTCAGTGATGGTTTGTCAAAAATAGAAAGTAAGAGGGACTAATGCCAGGTATGAATGTATGGTGAAATTTAGGGTTATAAAAGTCCCCTGCGCCAATGAGAATGTCGTTGCCAATCTTAAGATGATGGTTTCTCTCTTGCTTCCTTGTGCCTCCACAAGAGATGTGGTGAAGGATCAAAACCCACCTTGCAAATAGGGCTTCAGACAACACTCAGGACATGTGTATGACTCTTACCCATCATGATCATGGATTTTTATAAGCTTAACCCTTCAACCTAGCTCCGATGCTACTGTAACAGGCCCATACAAATTCCATGATTCAAATATTATTTTATGAACATTAAGATCATACATATGCATAGATATATACAAAAAAAAACAGTTAGTGTCCTGGACAGTTATTTCTTGGACAACTACCAAAACTACTAAACTATCTCCTTGTTATCCTTCAGTTAAATAGGATTACAAATATCCCATAGGATTAGTATAACATGAGTGAGACACAAACCTCAAATACATATTAGTTTGGAGTATGCTTAATCTCAATGGTTTCATGCTCAACTTTAAAGACATTTAGATTGGGATGTTGTAAAAGAGAGGGAAAACTTTTGGATATGGATGCTTAAGAAGTGCTTCTCACGAGACCAGGGATGATTTTAAGGATGGAAATTTGTTTTAAAATGTAGAAACCTTGGCGAATCTTACTAATCCTTCATATGCCAACTATAAATGTTTGGTGATATTTTTGTAAAAATATTCAAATTTATAAGGATTTTATATATTTTTTATAAAATTTTGGTGATTTTTAAGGTAAAATAATTTTATCCTATAGAATTTGGGCGAATCATTTTTAAAATAGTGAATCTCATTTTTGGAAAAAACATGGAAAATTAGCCCATGAGCGAAATTTAGCCCTAAAATCATCCATGCACGAGACTCCCTCAAAGAAAGAAAAATGAATCTTGATTTATACAAACCCAAAAAAAAATGAGAAGTTTTGGTTTACTCATATAAACATGTGGCATAAAATTAAAATTGAAGTTTATACATCTTATTATTAAGAATAATGATTTTTTATACTTTTATATATCTTATTGTTTTTATCAATATAAAAACCAACTTTAAGTTGTTATTCATGGAAATGTATTTTTTAATTTATCTAAATTAATAATTATTATCCAATCTTTGTGTGTAAGTGTCATTAATGTTAATGTTATGTCTAATTTACTTAAAAGTGGTTTCATTTAATGTTTAAGTATGCTATATTATTTTATTTTATTTATATTTTAATTGTAAATTAAGTTTATAATTGTCATCATGAGAATTGATGAAAGCCATATTTTCCATTTCTCAATACCTATATTAAATTCATATGAAATAAATTTCATCTGAAATTGCTTATTAGAATATATTGTAAAACTTTACTGTTTTTTTTCTTAAAGAATCCAAGATGAATACTTTTATTCAATGCAACTTTAGCTTGGGCCATTAAACAATGTAGGAAAGAAACCAATACCATCCTCAAGTATATTCCCTTCAAGGCCATTTCAGAAGTCATCACCCACGATATGGTGACCAAACATTGTGACTTGATCTCTCTATATTGGCCATTTACACAACAAATGATAGGGAAAAATCCCTTATGAAAATTCCATGGATTGGGGTTAAGTCTAGGTCAAGTTGAAATCCCCGACCTTAGTAACTTTCAGTGCCATATATTCATATGAACAATTAGATGAGTTAAATAGAAGGTTATATGAAGTGGAAATAAAAAGAGAGGAAGGGGGAGAAGCTACAAGGATTCAATATATAAGACTAATGGAAGAGGAAAAAATAAAATAAATTTAATATGAGAAGAGTACACAAAAATAAGAGGAGGAACTGAAAAGAAAAATCAAAGTGTACATAAGAAAAAGACATGAAGAATAAATTGCCCTATTGGAATTAGAAAAGAAAAAGAAAGAAACTGAAGTAGAACAGAAAAAGGGAATTGAAAGATGTTTGGATAAATAGAGATTAGAAGATAAAAAGAAAGGAAGAAGAAAAAAAATCAAACAAGAAGAGGAAGTGAGAAATAAGGAATAACAAAAGTTCCTTGATGAGGAACAAAATAAGAAATATAAAAACAAATGGTGTAGGCCGAGGAGAAAAAGAAACGAGAAAAAAAGATGAAACAATAAGAGGAAAATGAAAACAAGGAAAAATTCAAGTTAATATTTGAAAAAGAAAGAAAGAAACGACTAGAAGGAGAAGGAAACAAGGAAGATGAAGAGAGGTTGTGGAAAAAATAATCCCAGGAAGAATAGGCTATTGCACAAACTAGAATAGGCTATTGCACAACAACTAACACATCATGCACCCACACCACCAAGTAATGTTATAGATTTGATCGAAGAAGATGTGGATAATTCAATTCCTAGAGATAAAGGTAAAGAGGTAATGATGGAGCAAGTGCACACTCCACGTAGCTTGGAAAAATTCTTATCATAGGGAAATTAGCCAATTTTAGAACTCTAAAATAGGTTGCACATCTTGAATCTATAGCCTACAACCGTCACAAAAAATCTATTGTAAAGAGAACTCATAAAAGAAAGTGAGCGAATGTGGATAGCTCAATTCTTTACATCACTGAGGAACCTATGATAGATACAAAGAAATAAATACTCGGTGACTTATTATCTACAGTGATAGATATCTCACATGCCACCATTGATAAGGCGAATGTTGAAGTATAAAAAATAAAAAACCTTGGCAAAAATATTTATGAGGATTATGCAATCATAATATTAGATAAGGTGGATTTAGTCAAGACTGTGTTAGTGATCAATTATTAAGGAAAGTTAGGTAATCGATCACAACAACTAATAAAATATGAATGGATGGCTTTCATCAAGATCTAGGGCTTAATCAAGAATACCACTAAACAAAGTAGGTTTCCCAACTTTGGTTTTCCATAGGGGTTTCAACCAGTCGATGAAGTGATGAATCATTTCAAGGATATTGTAAATAAATGAGTGTCTCCATGCTGGAACATGGATTTTTTGAAAAATGAAGTAAGATTGATGACTTGAATGGAGTCCATTGTTACCAAAATGGAGAAGTACATTAATTAGTTTGATTGGGAAATTTCAACATTAGTTTCATCCAAAGAGCAACACATGTTCACTTATCAAAATTTGTGTGATGAGTTCAACCAATGGGGAACATAAGACCTGGATCATCCTATAGCATCAATGACCACTTTGCTTGAGATGTAATGGATGAGAGACTAGCTTGGATTTTTGCATGGCCCTTTTTTGTTTTACTAATTTTGTCTTGTAAATATGTAAGTCAACCTCTTCGAAAGAGATTTTGGTATTTGAGGTGATGGTGACAAATTTTATTACGAATTACTGTGAAACTAGTCTAGAAGCTCTCATTTTGGAGGCCAATGACATTTTGCTGAAGATCTTGTTGCAGAACATGTATAACTCGTTTCCTGTTGGGTTATGAAGATCTTGTTGCAGAACATGTATAACTCGTTTATTGTTGGGTTATGTCTCACATGTCTAGTAAGAGTCTCCTTTCTATCCAATTATCTTGTACGATTAAGTGAATACTTTCTTTATTATTTAGTGAATAGATTAGACATGTTCTTTAATTAGTTTCTTATTTTTGTTAATTTGTGCTTTGTAATTTTTTTTTCTTTTTTAAAGTAAGAAACTATATATTACCTATCATAAAACAAAATTACAGTATCCACAGTGATATCAGAGATAAGAGTATGATGAATTTCCCCGAAGGGAAACCAATTAAGCTCAACCTAGGTCCTAACATGTCGAAGAAACCTTAAACATTCATGTCTGAATCACCCCATAGGGAAACTGATTCGACCATCCATAAGGGTAGATAATTAACAAAATTCTAAAAAACATCTGTCCTCTGATCAACATAAAAACTAGTGGTGATGGAAATAGAAAGACATGCATGCAAACACCTATTCGTTCTTTGACTATCATGGTCTGAATATCATGGTATGCGGTGCACACTGCTAGTGTCATCTTCCCTGGCTCGCTTGCCCATGTCCCGAGTGAAGGCCGCGTTTCTTGCATTGTCCATCTATGGTGGCAGAGCCAGAATTGCGCTCCCTGGTGCAGTGGTGTTCACGTCCTATGCTTGCATGGGTCGAAGCATGAACGCCAACAGAATTTCCAATTTCTCTACACAGGCTGAGGTGCTCCATGCAAAAGAAAAGATCGTCAATGTCTTGATGTATAGAGAATACCAGGTCCTCAAGAATCGAGACTGAGTCTCAGTACCTAGAGAAAGAAGACGAGCATGAGGTGCATGACGCACCCTCCGAGCAGAAGTGAGGCTATGGATAAGGTGGCTCCTCCTTGACATTAAATTCATCTAGATGAACTTGGAGGTCTTCCAACAATGGCCCAGAAAAAGAATGTCGTGGTGGGTCGCGGGGTGAAGGCGGTGGTGTAGGAGTGGAGAGGTAAGAAGAAGGCATGAGAGCGAAGTGGGTGGAAGGTGGAGAGGTGGGTGGAGATGGTTGTGCCATTGCAGGTTGTGAAGGTGAAGCAATGTCAAAAATTGGATTGGGTGCAAATCCTAGCAAATTTCCTTGTAGGTCGAACCATTCCACCCTACATGCACAGGGAGAAGACAACGACGAAAGGCTTGGATGTTTCCGGGGGGTGAGTGGATGCCGGGGGTGAGGATTCAGGTGGTGGTGCAAGCACAAGAAAGCGATGAGCCATGAATGCTCTGCTTCGATACCAGATAGGCCCCCTTTTGGGATTTCCCCTCTGTCGAGGCATATCCTATGTGAACAAAGAATTGACCAGGGATAACGTCGAAGGAGAGACCAAAAAATCTGTCAAGGGAACTAGGGATAGTGCCTCAAAGCAGGAGATACCAAGGGGGAGGAACAAGAATGGAAAACGCTACAGAGAGCCATTGATATAAAATGGCACTCGTAGACTAAATGCCCACATGCGCAAAGGTACTAGTAAGACGACCTTCGCCATGGTCGAAATGAATGTCTAGTGGGGGATGCACTACAATAGTGGAGGATGGCATGAGTCAGAAGGAGGAATGAATGTTGAGGGATGCTGTGAGTGAATGCAGGACGGGGCGACATGTGTTGAGAACATGTCCCGCGGAGAGGTGGTAGATGTTGGCTCATCCAATGGCCAGGTGTTGCACACTAATGCCCCATCCGAGGATTTGTGCTTTGTCATTTAAAACATTTACTAATATAGAATTAATTATGTAGCTAATTGTGAATCAAATAGTAAAATGTTGTGTGATGTTCATGAATATTTCCCCATCTTTATGTAATAGTTAATTTGTTCTTCCTTGTTTTTAGATATATATATTTTTATATAATTATTTCTAGAAAAACTAAAGTTACAAAATCATTTCCATTCATTGTTTTTGAGAGTTACCTTTTGAGAACATGTTTCTTTATAATTCATTCATATTACATATATATTTTATAATTTATATATAATAGAAAAGAGTAAAAAATAAAAACATTTGAAACACTTTATAAATCTCACTGAATGGTATCTCACTGAATGGTTGGATCATAACTTCAAATATTATTCCATTCGAAGAGTTTAATTTGGCCTCTTTCCTCCATCCCTAACAACATGACCTTTAGAAAAACACCAATATCACATGCATTTTAAGCAAGGCATTAAAAACTCTAAAACCTCATCGAACGCCTTACTTCTATATAGCACTTTATCTATTTGTTAATAGAATAAAAACTATATCCACATAGCTAGATATATTTGACATGCACATGAATATTGTTATGTTTTAACTCGGAAGATGAAAGAAAAATACTTTCTAGTTTGCAACTCCTTTGTAATTTTTATAATAAACCTCTAAAGCTAGAGATATTTAACATGCACATGAATATTGTTGGTTTTTTAACTGGGAGGATAAAAGAGAAAGACTTTCTACTTTGCAACTCCCTTGTAATTTTTATAATAAACCTCTTTATTGTCTCAAAAATTTAATTCATTTTAAAAATCATGCAAAGTGAATTATCAAACCCTTCATTTATCCACTCAATTACAAATTTAATGTTATCTTCTTACAATTTTTTTTATATTTTTCAAATAAATATTTACACGAAAAAGATAGAAAGTAAAGTGGAAAACAAAAGTACCATACACTTAGTGTGTACTTTTGAATATGGACATATGCAATTGAATAATTCGAACATATAATAAGGAGATGTGAAGTTGATAAATCTTCCTATCTTCCTTATTTATATTAAATGATGGATAATGATTATTCAATATGTTGGTTAGTTGTTTTATGATATGTTTTTTTTTATCGGAACCTCATAATATAAATTTACACAAATCATAAATCTTCCTATCTTCCTTATTTATATTAAATGATGGATAATGATTATTAAATATGTTGGTTAGTTGTTTTATGATATGTTTTTTTTTTATCGGAACCTCACAATATAAATTTACACAAATCATTATTTTTTATTGTTTATAATTTATTTTTGAATATAGAAATTGATTTAGCATGCTGAAAAACTCAGAGGGTACTTGGATTTTACATAAACAATCACTAAAATCTACGAATCCAACAATTTCTTGTCGGATTTCAGACAAATATCCCCCGAAAAAATCTTCATTTCATAGAATCTTTAATCCATGACATTATTAAATGCAATGGAAAGTCCAAGACAAAGAGAGCTTTACGGAGATCAACATAATAGATAGTTGACATGGCTTGTAATTATCTTATAAACTTTATTTGTCGTTATATTATAAGAAATAGTAAATATGATTATAATTAAATAGATATGATAATAATTAAAGATAAGAAAATTATATTATAGTTGTATCATGATTATAATTAGAATTGATGATGATGATGATGATGATGATGATGATGATGATGATGATGATGATGATGATGATGATGATGATGA
>ML797307.1:485375-501389 GCA_009831015.1 Picea engelmannii | reverse complement strand
GGCAGCAAGATTTTGTGGGCCATTTGAGATCCTGGAAAGGATTGGGTCGGTTGCATACATGCTTGCATTACCTACATCTATGACTGTACATAATGTGTTTCATATTTCACTGCTTAAGAAATATGTACCTGATGCTAATCATATTATCGATTGGACTGTGATTCAGGTGGAACCAGAAGGTGTCCTGCAAGTGCATCCTATGCACATATTGGACAGGAAAAGCAAACAGCTCCGGAACTGAGCTATAGATCTTGTAAAGGTCCAATGCACCAGGTACGGTTCTGAGGACGCGACATGGGAGCATGAAGAGGTTATGCAGGTAGCGTACCCACATCTTTTTGAAGATTTTGAAAGGCTTGCAGAGACAGTGTAAGTTTCACTGAGGACAGTGCAAAAATAAGGGGAGGGGGATTGTATTGTCCCCAAGATCGAGCCCCGTTGTAAACCAAGTTCTGAAAGGAATTGTGATTATGTTTTATAGGCTGGTGAGCCAAGTTCTTATAAGCTTGAGACTTATGTGTTTGTTAGGCCAGGGAGCCTAAGTGTTGAAGGCCAAGAGCTTGTTGTTGTACTTGTATGTATGCAGAACATTTAATAAAATATAAACACCGCCAGGTGCAGACTGACCACAATGAATGAGTGAAGGGGGACTAAGCATCCACAGAGTGGGCAAGGAATTAGGGGCTGGAAGGTGGGAAAGGGGCTAAGTGTTGAGCCTAGGGGCTTAAGCCTGGGAATAATATTTTAATATTATTCCAAAAAGACAAGTGCATTTTGTGTTTTATCCTAAGTTTTGGCAAGGGAGGACATACAAGGGTGATGCGTATTGGTGGAACGCATGCAGTTCCATGGGTGACAAGTGTCAACCCTGACGCATGTGAATAAACAACCAGGGTGAGCCATGAGAAAGGTTTCTCCTCCTCCATTTGACCCTCAGACTACCAGAAGGTGAACGGGTCCGACTCCTGCAGAGAAACCCTCGTGCATCTTCTGAACCAAAAAGGCGTGTATCTGTGTTTGTTCTGGGATAGCCGGTACATCCCCTGTCTGAATAGTTCAAACCTGTGTTGACCTCTGCGTTAATTGTTTGTCACGCATCCCCGACAACCAGAGCATGAGTCTATCCTGTGTTGGCAGATTGGGAAATAAGAAGTGACCTGCCATTGTTGAACCTGTTGGAAAGCCCGTGTATGTTTTCCCCGTGGGTTGTTGTGACCATGCAGTACTGGACTGCGTGGGGTCTTGTTGGCCATTGGTACAACGCTCTCTCCAGGTGAGAGAGGTGATTGAGGTTTGTAGAACAGGTTGTTGGCCTGTGAGTGACTCTCTCCAGGTGAGAGAGTGCGCGGAGGAAGGAGAGGACTCCTAGAAAGAACCCTATAGCTGCCACAGAGCCCGGAGACTTCTGGCCCGACCTGTTCCTGTAACCTAAGGCAAGGGAGATTTGCAGCCAAAGGACTGTCCAGGTGACAGAGAAGGTGTATTCTCCTGGGGTGGAACAGGCATGTGGGGAATGAGGGTCTGTGGGCAGTGAGCGTGGGAGGTTCCTGGGAGAGAATTCCTTCCTTGTGGTTGTGTGTTGTTTTCCCTGTAACCTCAGCTAGCCTAGTATTCCTTGTCTTGGGGTGGAGCTTGGTCCCAGCTCGGGGGTGACCCACTACTGAGCTGATGAGCAGTGTGGTCTAAGGCTGGGAGGTTCGTGGAAGGGATGCACTTGGTTGGTGGAATCTACCATTGATAAAGATAAGTATCTGATTATGCTTTGATCATGTTTTGCATGACTGTGCTGCTTATGTATCATGTTTTCCGCTGTGTATATGAATTAATATGAAAATCTAATTGCTATTTGATTATGGCATTAATTCATATGAATGATCTGTGTTGAATGTGTTTATTGTTTAAATGCATGTGGGTTAAATAACATCTGTATGAGTTATGTACAAAGTGGTGTTATAGTCCTCTTTTAAGAGCGATTAAACCTTAGTAGCAGAATAGGTGCGCTACAGTTTGGTTTCTTATAAGTTGAAGACTTATGTGTTTGTTAGGCCAGGGAGCCTAAGTGTTGAAGGTCAGGAGACTGTTGTTGTACTTGTATGTATGCAAAACATTTAATAAAAAATAAACACCGCCAGGTGCAGACCGACCACGATGAATGAATGAAGGGGGACTAAGCATCCATAGAGTGGGAAAGGAATTAGGGGTTGGAAGGTGGGAAAGGGGCTAAGTGTTGAGCCTGGGGGCTAAGCCTAGGGGGCTTAAGCTTGGGAATAATATTTTAATATTATTCCAAAAAGACAAGTGCATTTTGTGTTTTATCTAAGTTTTGGCAAGGGAGGATGCACAAGGGTGATGTGTACTGGTGGAACGCATGCAGTTCCATGGGTGACAAGTGTCAACCCTGACGCATGCGAATAAATGGCCAGGGTGAGCCGTGAGAAAGGTTTCTCCTCCTCCATTCGACCCTCGGACTACCAAAAGGTGAACGGGTCCGACTCCTACAGAGAAACCCTCGTGCATCTTCTGAACCAAAAAGGCGTGTATCTGTGTTTGTTCCGGGATAGCCGGTACATCCCTTGTCTAAACAGTTCGAACCTGCGTTGACCCCTGCGTGAATTGTTTATCATGCATCCCCGACAACCAGAGCGTGAGTCTATCCTGTGTTGGCAGATTGGGAAATAAGAAGTGACCTGCCATTGTTGAACCTGTTGGAAAGCCCGTGTCTGTTTTCCCCGTGGGTTGTTGTGACCATGCAGTGCTGGACTGTGTGGGGTCTTTTTGGCCAGTGGTACAATGCTCTCTCCAGATGAGAGAGGTGATTGAGGTTGGTAGAACAGGTTGCTGGCCTGTGAGCAACTCTCTCTAGGTGAGAGAGTGCGCGGAGGAAGGAGAGGACTCTTGGAAAGAACCCTGTAGCTGCCACAGAGCCCGGAGACTTCTGGTCCGGCCTGTTCCTGTAACCCAAGGCAAGGGAGATTAGCAGTCGAAGGAATGTCTAGGTGACAGAGAAGGTGTATTCTCCTGGGGTGGAACAGGCATGTGGGGAATGAGGGTCTCTGGGCAGTGAGTGTGGGAGGTTCCTGGGAGAGAATTCCTTCCTTGTGGTTGTGTGTTGTTTTCCCTGTAACCTCAGCTAGCCTAGTATTCCTTGTCTTGGGGTGGAGCTTAGTCCCAGCTCGGGGGTGACCCACTGCTGAGCTCATGAGCAGTGTGGTCTAAGGCTAGGAGGTTCGTGGAAGTCCTGCACTTGGTTGGTGGAATCTACCATTGATAAAGATAAGTATTTGATTATTCTTTGATCATGTTTTGCATGACTGTGCTGCTTATGTATCATGTTTTCTGCTGTGTATATGAATTAATATGAAAAGTTAATTGTTATCTGATTATGGCATTAATTCATATGAATGCTCTGTGTTGAATGTGTTTATTGTTTAAATGCATGTGGGTTAAATAACATCTGTATGAGTTATGTACAAAGTGGTGTTATAGTCTTCTTTTAAGAGCGATTAAACCTTAGTAGCAGAATAGGTGCGCTACACTATCGTTACCCCTCACATACATAAGCACTTCAATTTAGCAGTTAATCATGGATTCTCTTAGTCATGGAATCAAAGCCTCATTGTTCCTATATTTAAAAGTGGGATTAAAATAAATCCCTCTAATTATAAGACCATTATGATTAGACCCATCTTATCCAAGCTATACAAAATTATTTTGGAAAATAAGATCAACATATGACTTGAATTCCACGGAAAAAGAGCTAAAGGAAAAGTCGTATTTAGAGGATATCACTCAACTATAGACAATATTTTTATGCTTATGATCATTGCAGAGGACTGTTGCAATAATAAAACAAATGTCCTTTCTTGTTTCATTGATTTATAAAACATTTATACATAGTTTTGAGGACTAACCTTTGAAATAGGTTAGAAGAGATCAAATTTCCTTCTGAGTTGAGCGAGCTACTACAATAAGGTTATATGAGAAGGTTGTGTCCAAGTATAGGAACATTGATGGATGTCCGAACAAAATTCACTTTAATATAGGAGTCAAGCAAGGTTTTCCCTTGTTCCCTACCCTCTTTGCAATATGCATTGAAAAGTTAGAATTATTTTTGGAAGATGTTGGTTGTACTAGCTGGTCTCTCACCAGCATAGTCATCATCTTTCTTCTTTGTGTTGATGATAGTATTCTTATGGTGAGGAATCCCTATGACCTCAGTAAGAAACTAAGAATACTCAAGGACTTCCTATCTGGTATGGGTATGACTTTGAACACAAACAAAACAAAATTTATGATAATTAAAAATATCAAACGATCACCTAAGATACTTTCATATATGACATTAATAGCATGGAGGAAGTTCCTTCATAAACATATCTTGGAATCCAAATACATCAAAAGATCAATTGGAACTATAGCATTGAGAAACGATTATATGGAGGGTGGAAATATTTTTATGGGATGAAAGAAAGTGTAATAATAAATCTATTCTTCTAACCAATGATTCCATCCCTAATCTTCTTTGACTAGATGAGGACACCATTCTCACTAATAGCTACAAAAGAATATTTGAATACTTAACAAAGAATTTATTTGGTACTGATATAATCAAGCTTGTAGTCATAAAGATATAATCATTTGCAATGGTCTAATAAAGTGGCCAAATTCTAACTGGATGACTTGTATCCATGGGCTAGGTAGTAGTGTCATATATTATGTTATATCTAATATCCCCTTATAAAACAAAACAATAATTTTTTACCTTCTAAAAGACCTTGAACCTAAGTCTAATAATAGAAATTTGTCCCTAACTCTTAAATTTTTCATGCACAAAAGGTCCATTGCATAAAACTCTTGTAACCAAATGCACTTGCTTTTTGAAAAAAAAAAAGTTGGGATTTTCTTTTTTTCTTTTTAAACCAAAACTAGGAGATTTTGTATATTAAAGAAAAAATAGGTTGTGTTGTAGCAAACGACAAATTACATTTTTTAGGTTCATCTGCTTCCTAGCTAAACATTGGTAAGAATGAACCAAACATTGCAGGTTGGCTTTTATAAACCAAACTCTAGACTTGCCTAGAATTAAAATGTGCTTATTGTTGATTGCAAGAGTAAATTCTTACAAATTGTTTAAATAAGATTTTCACAGACCTAAAATTCTGAAATATATATATATATATATATATATATTATCTATTCAACCATAATAGTATATTTTACTCCCCTTACTTCATAACTTCTCGCCACCTAAGTTATATTATTCTTTACTAAAATGGGTTGAGCAACTCCATACTTAACAATATACTTCAAGTTTACCCTAAGTCATATTCCATAAAACTCGGTAAATTGACAACCTATATATATGTTAAGTTTCCATAATCCATTGTTATGCAAATTGAGGAAAAGTTTGATGTTATACCTATATATATTTATAGGTCTTCCGAATGATTATTTATTTGTAATACCCTCTTATCAATAACGTTGATATTCAATACTATTCCTTGTTAACATAACTATGTTTGAAGTTTGTATTATATGATCCTTGCTAACATCCCCATATAATTTTCACCCGAAGATATTTCATTGTCTCTTGATACTTTAATGGATTTCACTTTTCAACATGTATTAAATTGTTTTTTATTAGACGTTGGTTCTTAATACACAACATATATTTTAATATGGTATTTGATATACATTAACACTAGCTCTGTCATATCGTGCAGTGGATAACACTTAGCATAGGTAGAGTTGTTGTCTAGTTCTATGAGGTGATTAAACCCATATTGGTACCATCCTTAATTTAATTCCCACCAACTTCTTGTCATTAGCCAACATGTCATACAATATTTCATGCACCACCTGTGGTTACCATCTCGAGACGATTTTTTCTCGGCATTTGTCCTGAGGATGTACACCTATAGGGTCATCGTTTTTCCAAGTGTTAGGGTTTTTGTCAGAGCCTTAACCCTTCCAAACTTTCCCTGGTTTGGCTCATTCCACACTTCATGGTTTTGTTTTCTCTTCTTTGTGTTTTACTCTGAGAGGTTTTCATAGTGTTGAGTAATTTCTCTTTGTGAGTGTTAGGAGTTCATAGCATTGTGGGATTGCATATGGTTGCGTCGTCAATAAAATGGTAAGATTTTTAACAACCTCTTTATTGTTTTTTTTCTCTGTAAGTTGTTATTATCCGAGCCATTAGCTCGTGGTGGTGGTAATTGTTATTTATCCAGCTATGTCTAAATGTATCTGTGACATTTTCCATAGCAATCTTCTTACGTGTTATGTAACTCCGTTATATAATGCTTAATGTTATATTTTGGGTCACGATAACCTTTTGCTAGTTGGCTTATGGTATGAAGGGTCTTACCCCTTGACTCGTTATTCTCTAAAATATTGTGGTCTGAAGAATCTATTCAAATCATTTATGTGATTCGAACTTAGTTAGGACTCATGTCAAATAGAATACTGGGTTTGTCTTAGAGTCGATTTGTTCTCTACTTTACTTTGTAATATTTTTTTTTTTTGTAATTCTTGATACATTTATTCTCGATTAATTTACTAATGATGGGATCTTCATATTTTTTTCAAGGATACCCACCATCCATTCGACTCTCTATACATTTGGGTGTAGTTCAAGTGACAGACATACATACTAGGACATTCGGTACATCCATGGTAAGTTAGTCTTTTATTTTATGTATATACTTTTGTTGTTTAATTAACTCTGTACCGCATCCTAACATGCTTGTTGTTTGATGTACAGGTATTGTGGAAGTTGATACCATGGAGATTCAAGAATACATTTACTTAGAAATGTATTCGGGTTCCATCCCTTAGCTACCTTCGAGTTTGGCACCACTATTTAGGACTGTTCCATTTTTATAGCTAGTTGACCGAGTAATTTGACAACTCGTAACACAAGGTTGATACCTACGCATTTTATGATTTGTAATATTTGGTTATTGATATATAATTATTGTTATTTCCCTTGTTGGACATAAACGGTCATCATTTGTTAGCTTCTATACAATGTAATGATTTCCTTTCAAATAAATATATAGTGTGTTTTGTTTAAACTCTGTAACAATTTTCCTTTCGGATTTAGGCATAGAATTTAACTTTGTAATGATTTTCCTTCCTGATATAGGCACAATGTTTAAATCTGTAACGATTTTTCCTTTCAGATATATGCATAGTATAATATGTTAACTCTGTACGAATTTACTTTCGTATATATTCCTATTATAATATGTTAACTTTGTACAATTTTCCTTTTGGATTTAGGCAGAGTGTTTAATTCTGTAACAATTTTCAATTTTGTGTTGATTCCTTTCTAGTTGTATACATTGTATTTGTTGGAACTTTTTTCTCTTCCATACAAGTCTCTTATACATTAAAACTTTGTTTTACTAACTAGGTTTCTACCTACGGCTTTATTACTGGTAGTATGATTTTGTTCAGAATAGCTATTAACTTCCTTTCACACTTGTTATACCTAAACTTGTGATATGCCTCGAAATATCATATAACAATATTTAATATCTAATATTGTAATCAGTTATTTATACTAGAGAATTTAGCCAAAATAATGTACAAATAAAAACATAGTATTATTTAAATCAACATATTCATAACAAGAAATAAGCCTAGAATTTTTGGGGAAACCACACGTTGAAGAACCTGTTCCTCCCAACCTTAAACTAGAGTCTATGTCACCTCTGTCACCCCCGAGCTAAGTTTGGAATCCAAGGGGCTGCCTATGTGGCCACTTGTAGAATTATGAGCTCCAACACTTTTGGTAATTGTTTTTTTAATATTTTCTCATGTCAAGTAGGTTTTAGGGTATGCTTTCTCAAGCTATCAAATTTTCCTTCCTGGAATGGCGTCCCATTCCCTTGTCATGAATTGTTTTATTTTGCATAGGACATGTGACACTTATCTTGAGCCTCCTGATCACTGACCACCTGTCAAATTTAACTTTACACATGTTCACAAATTCTCCTATAAATATAGAATGTGTCTTTTTGAAGTTAAGTTAAGTCCACAACTTGTCTCTGCCCACTGCCGCTTGGACAACCACTTTGGATTCCTAACTCCCTCTTTAATAGTTTCTTCAATGTGTTCCCCTTTTCCACATGTGTTTATTTTCATAAAAATAATAAGGTTTTACAATTCAATTTTGGTTAATCGACCAAATTGTCTTTTTGGAAAAAGAATTAAAATTCTAAATTAAAAACAATAATAGAAATAATAATTCAAAATCACACTTGTGGGGTATCACAAAGATAATGTAGAATAAAAGAATAATTAATTGTTGTGCATAATCCACCTCGCAAGGTCCCCCATGTTACGAGGAAAATCACTCTATGGCATGGGGTAAACCACAACATACGAAACTGACTGCAGAGATTAACTCTAATCTCAAGTATGTTATATAAAAAAACATGCTAACAAGACAAGATAAATATCCTACCTCATTCGGACATTCGATGAAGTCCATCGTTGAGCATTTGAATCAAAGCTATACACCTACAACTTGTCCTCAAAAACCTAGATACACAAGCATATGGTGATAATATATAAACTTAGCACATATAATAGCATAATCCATCAATATTCATAACAAATATGCCCATGGAATAACAATTCAAATATTTGCAAGACATTTTTGGACGAGTGTTAGCGTCGGAAGTCACTCTTGGATTGCTTGCAGGAGAAGAGCCCGACACCCATCAGTTTTATGTCACGATGGTTTTAATGGGATGATCAAATGGAGGTAAAGACTTGGGGAGATATCATTTTAACTCAGGGACTGGGTCTAGCATGTATGGGACAAAGGAGGTCTTGATCTAACTTCATCCAGTGAGTTAATTAAAAGATGAGTAGGTGGAAGACTTGGTAAGAAAGGTGAACAAACAACTTTGGGAAATAGGCTTTCAGCGGTTTGCAGAAGAAAGACTCTGAATGCAAGATCCTCTTGGTTCAGGGTCTCAAGAAACTGAAAAGGGGACTTGACTGGATCCTCCAATTCCAAGTCACTCAGCGCTGAGAAAAACACAAGGACTGATTAGAACAATGTAACTGCTATAGTGATCCTATCCAACATCATCTTACAACAGCTACAACTCGACTGGATCCTCCAATTTCGAGCTGTTCTAACACAGTGTAAACAGAGACGTGAAAGAAACTGGCATTCATAAGACAAGAAGTCTCGAAAGTCCATGCATAACTAGAACAACAGTGCTTCGTTAAAGCTTTACACTGAGAGTTCTGCTCAACCGTCGATCCATACAAAAATGGCGAAAACGCCTACATATACTCAAAACAACAACCAGCAACAAAATCGAGATGCTGCATTAAACACATTGTGTCTGCATGGCTTCTGACCATCTGCAGTTGTCGCCTCTGAATGATCGTGCAACTTATGGCAGACGCAATCGAACTCCTGACAGTTCTGTGGGCGAATCGACGTGCCTTCAATTTGTTTCCGGACTTTCCCATTACGGCGGAGGCGATGTCTAACCACCACCAACTACATCAATAACTGCTTCATTAGGATTGAGGATGGCCCGGCCAACTCGACACTTTTGCAACATGGAAGACCCTTTGCACTACCACCTAGATCAGCTGAACGGCCTGATGGATAGGCGTGGAGGCCAGCGCGAAGTATGGAGTGCATAACGGGAGTGGTGGCACCAAAAATATGAGGGTATGAGAGGGGCGACAGAGAAAGACACATGGTGGAAGACAATAGGCGAAGGGGGCAAGAGATGAGATATAATGGGCACACTTTAGTGGGAGGCTAACGTGGAAGGGAGCATAACACGTGGCAGGTGGTGAGTGGATGATGAGATGGACTAAAAGAGTGGATATGGGGGCACACATGGCAACCAGGGAGAAGGGCCTACGTCGATTAAAACAGAGCAGTTGAGAAGGATGGGATCGCCTGAGTGTCGTTGATCTGGGCGCTTTGATCTCGGTCGTTGGGAAGATGCGCGTCTGATTCTGGACCCCCCCCCTCTGCTTAAAGGTAGAAAGGTGGGGGTGGTCTGGAATCTCCTTGAGCGTCGTTGATCTGGACGCTCCGATCGTGACCGTTGAAGAGGTGCACACTCGATTCCGTACTCCCGCCCCCCGCCTGCTTAAAGATAGAAAAGCGGGGGGACTCCGGAATCCGATGCGCGTCGTTGATCTAGGCGCACGAAATCCTGTCGTCTAGAATTGGTTTCCATTTAAACACAGCTGCATTAGCATCTCAAACTTAGGACAAGTGGGTTTTTAACCCATTCCCTCACATCTTACCCCCCTTTGCAAGAAATGTCTCTAACATTAGGCTCCATGGGGGATAGAGTCGTCCCTGTGATGCTCTAAGAACACTTTTGCAGATTCAGTGCCTTGCTATTGGGCTAAGGAGTCGTTTATTAAGATGAAAACAAAAACAATATTTACAAAAAACAAAAGAGTCGACTGCGGCTCACAAAAAACATTTTTTCAAGAAATGCCCATTCACTGGGCCACTGAAAACTTCTTTGCCTTCCAGATCCTGCAACCTGTAAGTGTTGTTTGAAAATACTTCAAGGATCTCAAAAGGCCCAAACCAGAGGGCATCAAACTTACTCTACTTGCCTCTGTATTTCCTGGGTGCATCCCATTTGAGCACCAGATCACCCTGCTCGAATTCTTTCTTTCCGCACTTCCTGTAAAAAGCCTGCTTGATCTTCTGTTGATGGTTGTAGGCCCTGTCCATGACCTGTTCTCTGATCTGCTGCACTTCCACTATCTGATGAATCCTTCTGACCATATTGTTTGGTTCTCCTTCAAGGTCCTGGAGGAATTTCACCACGGATAAGGCGAGTTGAGTAGGGAAAACGACCTTCGTCCCGTAAACAAGTTGGAAGGCTGAGATGCCTAGGGACTTGTTCGTTGTCACTCGGTCAGCCCACAGAGAAAATCTTAGCTTCGAATCCCAGGCCCTTTTATTGTCTTCCAGCAATTTCTTAATGAGCTTGATCAGGATTTTATTGGAAGACTCTACCAGTCCATTTCCCTGAGGATAATAGGGAGTAGAGTGAATTAGTGAAATCTCAAACTGTTCACAGAACTTGACCAGAGGCTCAGACGTGAAGGGGGTGGAATTATCAGTGACAATTCTGCTAGGGCAGCCAAATCTGGCTATGATATCCTCTAGGAGGCCAATAATTACTTTGTGGGAAGTGCTCTTGGTGGGAACAACCTCTATCCACTTGGTGAAATAATCTGTCGTACTGAGGATCCATTTGTGCTGGCCACTTGAGGGAGGATGAATTTCTCTAATGAAGTCCAATCCTCACTGTTGAAAGGGTGTTGAAACCACTACATGATTTAATGGCAGAGGTTTGAGCTGCTACTTACCTGAGAACTTCTGGCATTTGATGCAAGCTCTGATTTCTCTGCAGACATCAGGGAATAAAGTGGGCCAGTAATACCCAGCTCGGAGGATCTTATGGGCTGTGGCCTTCCAGAAATGATGCCCCCCGCAGAGGCCACTGTGGAAATCAAATGTAACCTACTGAGCTTCTTGTGGATTCAGGCACCTTAAGAATACCCCTAAAGGGTCTTTCCAGTACAAGGTTTGGTCGATGAGGCAATACCTTACCGCTTTGATCTTTAAAGCTCTTTCCTTTCTCTTTTCCATTCCATCAGGAGGCCTCAATTCTTGTAGAAAATACAAGATATCCTTATACCAGGCACATGCTGCTAGTGATAGGGCACTCGGGAAATGCTCGTCGGATGACTCAGCTGGCTCTTTGATGAAGTTAATTCCCAAGGCTCTGCAATTGGATTCGGCCAACAACTTAGCTAAACCCTGCCCCTTTATCAACTTGGCGGGTTTAACCTCCAGATCAAATTCCAGGATCTTGGCAATCCATTTACCTCTTCTCCCATCTATGTCAGGTTGCATGAGGATGTCCTTCACAGAGGCAGAAGGAACATAAGCGGTGATATTTGAGTGCAAGACATAGACTCTGAAATATTTGAGGGCTTTCACCAAGGCATAAGCCTTCTTTTCCATGATCTCGTACCAGAGTTATGCATCTCTCAATGCTTTGCTAAAGAAGGAAATAGGTTGCTCTTGCCCTTGCTCATTTTTCTGCAACAAGACTGCTGCTAGTGTATCATAAGAAGCAAAAGAAAAAATCAGGAAATCTTTAGAATAATCAAGACTGATTAGCACATGCGCCTCAGTCAATGGCTTCTTTATTTGGACAAAATATTCCCTGGGTTCAGTATTCCATTTCACTTCATTTCCCTTCCTGAGCATGGCTGTAATGTGTTTCACCAACTCAGGAAAATTTGAGACAAATCTCCTCAGAAAATTTATCTTCCCCAAAAAGGCCTGAACTTCCTTCTTAGATCTGGGAAGTGACAGGGCCTGAAGTGCTTCTACCCTACTAGGGTCAATCCTTACTCCCTCTGCTGACACTATATGGCCTAATAGCTTCCCTTCCTTCATAGCGAACAAAGATTTCTTGGGGTTTAAAGATAGGCCAAACCTTCGACACTTCAGGAAAACCCTCTTCAAGTGGCAGCAGTGCTCCTTGTCTGTCCTGGAGAAGACCGTGATGTCATCTAGATAGATTACCACGAATTGGTCTTTTTCCCCGATGAAGGCTATGTCCATGGCTCGCTGAAATGTTGCTCCTGCATTCATCAATCCGAAAGGCATTTTGGCACACATGAATGTGCCCCAAGGAGTGGTGAAGGCCGTTTTTTCCCTGTCCTCAAGCATGACTGATATCTGATTGTAACCGGAGAAGCCATCAATCATGGATATTCTATATGCACCAGTGACCTTCTGCAATATGTTCTCCATGTTGGGAAGGGGATAATTATCTTTCCTTGAGCTCCTGTTCAAGTTCCTGAAATCAACACAGAGTCTGATTTCGCTACTTTTCTTTCTTACCGGGACCAAATTGGCCACCCAATCAGAATATCTCAAGGGGACAATGATTTGGGCATCTAGCAACTTCTTCACTTCTTTCTCCATGATAGGTAGCAAAATGTGATTTATCTGCCTTAGCTTCTGCTTCAATGGCTTAGCCTCTTCTTTTAGTGGGATCTTGTGCTCAATGACCGATGTGTCATACGTCTTGAGGTCTTCGTAGGTCCATGCAAACACATCAGCAAACTCTCTCAACAATTCGGTGTACTCAACCCTTTTCTGCTTGGTCAAACCCCTTGACAGCTTGACAAACTTGGGCTCCTATGGTGTGCCAATGTTGCACTCGGCTGTGTCAGCATCATCACCTGAAACTCTCCCCTTTACTGCCACATCATTCCCATCGAACAATCTCTCTAATGGGACTAGTCCCCTTGGAATGTGATTGCTAGGCAACTGAATAATGTCATGCTTTTCTATTTTACTCAGTAACTCACCCCCATCCAACCTTTCCTTAGGGACGAAATCTTGATCGATATGTAGCTTAGAAAACTCTTCGATAGTCTCCAAGAACTTCTTGATCTCAAGACCATCCTCAAACACCTTCAAATGCTTGACATTGTCAGGTATGGAGGGCCTGTATTTTACTTCTACATCATACCTAAACTTGGGCGGCAAGGGTACTTTGAAATTGCTTGCTGATGTGGCAAAGGAATCTGCCACTGTGTTTTCCTCTCTTGGGATGAAAGAAATGTTAAACGCTGAGAAGAAACTGTCAATTAGGTCCCATACCTCATTTCTATAACTCTTGAGTCGAGGATGCTTGGCCTGATAGGCGCTTCTGATTTTTTGGACTACCAATTCGGCATCTCCGAACACTGCTACCTATTGAATTCCCATTTCCCTTGTGGCTCTTAATCCTAGGATAAGAGCTTCATACTCTGCCACATTGTTAGTGGTTTCGAATTCCAGCTTATATGACAGGGGTATGGTCTCCTGAGCAGGTGACACAAAAACCACCCCAGCTCCAGCGCCTTCTCGGGAACAGGCTCCATCAAAGAACATTTTCCAAATTGGGGTGATAGGGGAAGGAAATTCATGGGAAGCAGAGGGATGCTTTCTGAGTTTCAGAGGAGGCTCGGGGGCATGGGTGAGCTGTAGTAGACTGGAGCCTAAATCAATGTCCAAGGCAAAGATGGGATGATTGGTAGGGTTGACTTTGTCACTGATTATGTAGGCTAGTTGGGCTTCCCTGTATAGTCTTCTATGCTCTCCTCCGAACACTGGGATAGTAGCATACGTGAGGTCCATATGCAAGGTTCCCCCCAGTATTTTTATCCAAGATCTTGATAACAACATACCAAACTTGGGGGGAACATCGACCACTACAATATCCATGACCACACTTTTCATGGGTAGTTGAAACAAGGTCACAACTAGGTCTTTAATAACTCCAAGACACTGAACTCTCCTGGAGTCAAATGAATAGAGGTCATGATAGGCTCAGGTGACTTCTAGCCCCAATTCTTCCATGATGGTTTTGGGCATGAGGTTGTGAGAAGCCCCTGAATCCATCAAGCAATTGTGCAACACTTTATCATGTATGTTCAGGGATGTGTAGAAGGGAGGGGATGAATCATCTCTATCCTCTACCATGGGACCTAGGACAACTGTTGGCTTTTCATCTTGGAGATTTATGAAGTCTGTGGGAAGGCATGAGGATTCAGATTGTAAAATCTCAGAGAAGCATTTTTTAAATTCTTCATGTTTAATTAGCTTGGTGAGGGGCACAGGGATTCTGATCTTTTGAATTTCATGCTCGAAATTAAAAGAAGATGTAGGCTTTGGAATTTCTCTTATTTCAGGAACATGATTCTGAATAATAGGAGAGGGGGGTTGGGCCTTCTTACCTCTGTGAGCATCTGCTACTTGATTAACAGGTTTCTCTGTTCTAGTGGGCTGCTCAAGAATATCAGGTGTTGTTGTCTTTTTATCAGACCTCAGGTTGTACCTGCCTCGGCCGCCGCTAGCCTTGTTTCCTTTGCTCAATTCATTTAGTTGACCATCCATGAGAGACTCCTCATATGTTGATTGATTCATATGAGGAAAAGGGGGTGTCTCTCTGAAGAAATGGATCTTAGCCTCAAGATCGTCTACTTCCCCTTCTTCACCTTCGACCACGAAATTGTTCTGTAAGGGGGCCTGAATTCTTTGGTCTTCTTTGTCTCTTCCCCTTTCTCTGTACATAGTCAGGGGAGCGATATTGTTTGGCCTCTTGAAACCTCCTTTGTTTTCGATGCTCTGAGGACCCTTGTTCATTTGCTTCCTTTCCACCTTCAGTCTCTCCATCTCTTCAGACAGGAACTTCATCATCTGGGTCAGTTCATCCACTTGAGTGTGGGGCAACGATGGGCCGGAAGTTGAGGCTTCAGACTTTCCCTTTATTCTGTCTACGTCAGCCTTGCTCCTCAGTCTGTCAGCTGCTAATATGTTGGATTCTACTTCTATGGCTGCATCTTGCATTTGAGCTAAGGAGGTGGCTCTTCTTTCCCTTAATAAAAGGCAGAAATCAGGGCCAAATGCACCAGCATAGGAAATTTGGGTAGAGGCTTTTGAGGGCTTTATCTATGCAGGAATCTTATTATACATCTTATTGAATCTTTTGGAGAAATCAGAGACAGATTCTCCTTCCATTTTCTTCAGAGACCCAAACTCTGTCATGTAATACATGAAATCCTTCCTATCTCCCCACTACCTCAGGAAAACGTTATCCAGAGCTTCGATCCCAGCAATAGATCTGGGGGCTTGTTATCAAACGGTTTGTAGGAAAGGTCTAGAGAACTTGAGTCAAGGCTTGAAACCGGCGTAACATGAGATTCCCCACCCACTTTCACCTCGATGGGGAGCTCTTTCTATTTAGGAGGGCTAGACCAAGGGAGACGTCCCTAAGGCAATCTGGGTAAATGAAAGGCTACAGGGTAATGGACCAAGTCAAAGAAGTTCCCCTTCACAGATTGCTTCCCAAAAGAGATAGTCAGGGAGAAATATCCACTGAAGATGCACCTGTTTGCGAGACAAGACAAATACAACTAGAA
>ML797307.1:455211-480014 GCA_009831015.1 Picea engelmannii | reverse complement strand
ATCAATCACCCTAACAGTGGTCAAGTGGATTAGTGTAAGATCCAAGCAGTTATCTGAAATGAAAGAGATCTAATGCATACATAAGAAGGTTATAATGATCAAATGTGACACATACCATGATACCTTTGACCAATTACCTCATGTAGCAAGAGCCTTTTCTGATGCAGGCCCAGGCTGGTAGTGATGGAGGCTGGTTCTGCTGGCAGGACAAATATGGCTGAGAAGAAGAAAATATGGGCCCTCAAGGGCCATGCTCAATTCAATATGCTCTCGTACTCCATGTCTAGGACCATGTGGGCCTTGAGACATGATCTCCTAGTTATCCCTAGATATCGAGGATAACAGGGCCAATCCTCTAAACCATTTCCTCACCTCGCCATCCAGGCTCTGGACGAAGACTCTCATACAGACATCTTCATTTTCAATGTTTAGGTTGTCTGCATAACTGTAGAAAGCAGCCAAATGCTCTTCCGTAGTTATGTCTCCTTCCCCAATGAACTTGGGCATGTATTTCAAGTAGTCCCCAACGGGAAGAGGATTCATAGGATGGGGTAGGACTAAGGGAGCATATCTGGCAGCGACTATGGCATCCATTCTATTCAGAGGGGGATTAGCACCAGCCATAGGCATATTAGGTGGAGGAGAGCTGGGAGGAGAAGGAGTTCGCGAAGGGGCTACTAGGAATGAGTCCCGAAGTGGAGTGGGAAACAAGAGGGGATTTAAGGAGAAGGATATTGAGCTCAAGTTAGTATGTGTTTTTCTTTGTGCAGGAGTGGTAAAGATAGGAGTGGGGAAATCTTATGTAGTTACTGGTCTTCGCCGAGGAACAAATTCAAAGGAGAGGGGAGTGACAAGGGTTTCTCCCTCCAGTCCCAGACTAGGAGGGGAAAACTCAGCAGGAACACTCCCAAAATTCAGGAAACGGGAAACCTCTGAAGGAGGTCTATCAAGAAACTGAGGAGGAGAAAAAGGAGTTCTTACAGAAGGAAATGGACGATTACCTGTTTCGGCAGTGGAAGCTTCTTCTTCAAGGGCCTTTCCTTTTCTGAGAACCACCTCTGGATCAGTTATAGGTGTAGCTAGAGGAAGTTGTGGATGTGACCGCGTATGTCTGCCTCTGGAAGCCACAATTAAAACAACGGGTTCTCTCCAGTGGAGTCATCACAATGGAGTCTCCAGGTGCACAGTAGCAATATCAATAGTTTTGATATCTGATGCACATTTAGAATCAGCTAATCGTTGTCATTCAATCCTGGGGAAAATATTCAACTTCGTCCCCGGCAGTGGCACCAGAAATGTTAGCGTCGGAAGTCACTCCTAGATTGCTTGCAGGTGCAGAGCCCGACACCCATCAGTTTTATGTCACGATAGTTTTAATGGGATGATCAAATGGAGGTAAAGACTCGGGGAGATATCATTTTAACTCAGGGACTGGGTCTAGCATGTATGGGACAAAGGAGGTCTTGATCTAACTTTAGCCACTGAGTTAATTAAAAGATGAGCAGGTGGAAGACTTGGTAAGAAAGGTGAACAAAAAACTTTGGGCAACAGGCTTTCAGCGGTTTGCAGAAGAAAGACTCTGAATGCAAGATCCTCTTGGTTCAGGGTCTCAAGAAACTGAAAAGGGGACTTGACTAGATCCTCCAATTCCAAGTCACTCAGCGCTGAGAAAAACACAAGGACTGATTAGAACAATGTAACTACTACAGTGATCCTATCCAACATCATCCTACAACAGCTACAACTCGACTGGATCCTCCAATTCTGAGTTGTTCTAACACAGTGTAAACAAAGACGTGAAAGAAACTGGCATTCATAAGACAAGAAGTCTCAAAAGTCCATGCATAACCAGAACAACAGTGCTTCATTAAAGATTTACACCGGGAGCTCTGCTCAACCATCGATCCATACAAAAATGGCGAAAATGCCTACATATACTCAAAACAAAAACCAACAACAAAATCGAGACGTTGCATTAAACACATTGCGTCTGCATGGATTCTGACCATCTGCAGCTGCCGCCTCTGAATGATCGTGCAACTTATAGCAGACGCAATCGAACTCCTGACAGTTCTGTGGGAGAATCGACGTGCCTTCAATTTGTTGCCGGACTTTCCCATTATGTCGGAGGCGATGTCTAACCAACACCAACTACCTCAATAACTGCTTCATTGTGATTGAGGATGGCCCGGCCAACTCGGAACTTTTGCGATGTGGAAGACCCTTTGCGCTGCCACCTAGATCAGCTGAACGACCTGATGGATAGGCGTGGAGGCCAACGCAAAGGATGGGGTGCATAACGGGAGTGGTGGCACCAAAACTATGAGGGTGTGAGAGGGGCGACAGAGAAAGAAACATGGTGGAAGACAATAGGTGAAGGGGGAAAGAGATGAGATATAATGGGCACACTTTAGTGGGAGGCTAACATGGAAGGGAGCGGAACACGTGGTAGGTGGTGAGTGGATGATGAGATGGACTAAAAGAGTGGAGATGGGGGGACACATGGAAACCAGGGAGAAGGGCCTACGTCGATTAAAAGAGAGAAGCTGAGAAGGATGGGATCGCCTGAGCGTCGTTGATCCGGGCGCTTTGATCTCGACCGTTGGGAAGATGCGCGCCTGATTCCGGACCCCCCCCTCCGCTTAAAGGTAGAAAGGCTGGGGGGGTCTGAAATCTCCTTGAGTGTCATTGATCCGGACACTCTGATCGTGACCGTTGAAGAGGTGCACCCTCGATTCTGGACCCCCCCTCCTGCTTAAAGATAGAAAGGCGGGGGGGCTCCGGAATCCAATGCGCAACGTTGATTTGGGCGCGCAAAATCCTGCTGTCCAGAATTGGTTTCCATTTAAACACAGCTACATTAGCATCTCAAACTTAGGACAAGTGGGTTTTTAACCCATTCCCTCACATCTTACCCCCCTTTGCAAGAAATGTCACTAACAACGAGAAAAGATCATTTCTATTAAAACATGATCAACAAAAGTGTATGAATGAAAAACTTTCGTGTTGGCACATTTTAGAACCGAGAAAATAAGTCCCTTCCAACTGGGCTTCCACAACTTCAATCCTCCACCAAATGCAAGTTCATATAAGAGAGACATTGAGGTTCTCTATCAAATACGGAAGAGCTTAGGGGATGAACGATGTGTTCAGACTTAAAAGGACAAAGGGATGCAGACTCATTATGAAGTGAATAATTTCTCCAGAGTAACTTTCCTCTCAAAGTTGAATTCTTCTCCTCTCTTTCACATCTTGGATATGACCCATTTATAGCCTTCAAATGGAACTAAAGGTCCAATTTAGAACGTTTCTAGTATATGCATGTTGTATATACTAAGGGCATATATGCATGGAAAATTTCATATATAGTATATTGCATGTTTCCAGTATATGCATGTTGTATAGTTGTTAGGGCACATATATGTGGAAAAATACAATTTTTAGCTCTAGGAATTGCAAAAAGGGACTTCAAGTCTGAATAGGGAAATGAAAAAGGCCTTCTGAGCAAGTTCCATGGGGTGAGGAAAATATTTTTATAAAATATGTCCCCTAATGTGTGAGGTCAGAGGAGTATCTGCGATGGAAGAAATACATTATAATTCCCAGAAGTGGAGTAATGGAGACCTAGCTAGATGAACTAGTTTCTCATAATAATATTACAATCCATAATGACTTTGTACACATGGCTTCCAATTTGAATTACATTGTAAATCCAAGTGGAAATATACCAAATAACTATTCATGGCCATGGATATGCATTACAAAGTAGATGCATGCCAAAGGTTGTCATAGTCACGAACAAGGCCCAGTGAAAACCAGTCTCAAAATCAATCTGAAGATATCTATATACACTGGAGTACAATCTAATATACCATGATCATTGAAGTCATATAGGTATTTCTCCAATGAATGATAGCAACAACTGAGGAAAACTGTGACTATGATATGATGTCTTCAAGTCTTCTACATGATCCGCCAAAGGTGCAAGTATACATCCTGTGCCTTTTTTTACTTTAACCTCATCGCACTATATAACTATAATTTTTATGTTTAAAATCCTTTCTGGATCTGGAAGTAGGAGTACTGTTGTGGCAAAGCTAGCTAACAGTAAGTTAGCCTTTGAATTACTTGGACTTGCTTGTAACCCCTAATACCCCTAGAGTGAAGGGAAGTGATCGACTTTACTATATAAAAATCGACGATAATCGCTCCCCATGAACCACACCTTAGGTGCTTCTAACTTCGGATATTTATTCTATTTTAGATAAAGAAGTTGAGGTTGAACAAAATGAGACTTTGTTTGATTACTGGTCATTGAGGTATACTGTTAACAAATGCAAGACAACCTACTAATAATGAAAGTATGTATCAAGGCACCGAGTACATTCTTACAAGTGTGAATAAAGGAGTTGAGGTCAAACACTTGAAGAATCCATCGGTCAGAAGACATTGATGTATTCCCAACTGTCGATGGCGAGAGAACCTACCACTGATGATTGCAAGCCTCTAGGTACTCATAGGACTCGAGGTCTTGTTTCCAGAATATATGAGATGAATTCGATGGAAGGAGACCTATTGAAAGGAGAGAATTAAGGCCTCTCTCATTAGTCAACATGAGACACAAAGTGGTATCTTTATGATGTGGAGGAAATTGGATGAAGAACATGTTCACAAACCAATGACCTTGTGCGTATTTCGCATGCACCAAATGCAAGAAGTGCACAAAAAAGGCCTTTTGAATAGCATCCAATAAGGAAAAGTGTTGACAAAGGTGATGAAACCACCAATAATTCTAATGGCATCCAAGAAACTACATGAATCCCAATGTGTGAATAGATTTATTACCATCGAACACAAGGGAAACCCCCTAGTTAATGACCAATGAGGATATGTTGACTACTAAGTTCAAGGGTACATACCCATAAGGAAAGTAGGACCAAGGCGCACGATAGGACTACAACTTCATGGAAGTCTGAGACACACTGATGGTATGGCCGACATGCAAACTCAAGAGTTCTGAGAAATGGATGACATAGGATTATAGACACCCTTTGAACAAGAGCATGAGACACATGGGGGACTCTGGCAGCAGAGACTCAATGATGAAACTTTGTGATGCAGGAGGCACCAATCAAACTCTCCATAGGGACTAGAAGAGTAAATAGCCGAATGAGTAAACTCTAAGTAACGAGCTCAGCTTCCTATGGTCATGCTAAACCCAAACTTCAAATGAAAAGTGGAATCAAAAGTCTTTGCTCTGTTCAAAGAAGACACGACTGCTCCCAATATGAGATAATAATCTTTTCTCGCCCATCTTTTTTTGTTTTTTCATAGACAAATGAATGTTATGATACAAATGAGGAAACAAGTGTCACGAGTAAGCAACTGGTTCTAGCAGTGGAACATACTTATGTTCAATGCAAGGAGGTGCATGTAGGATATGGACACTCGGGGGAATGTTTCCTCGTAGAGTACAAAGTGTCAAGCTGCAAAGTATATAAACAAGGCTTTGCTTGGATGATGATGTGATCTACTGAGATAATAGGATTATACCGTGAAAGTGAGAATCAACAATAGGCTAAATACAACAAGAAAGAGGATGAAATGCAATTACAACTTAACTCCAAAGAATGTCCTTTTTAATAAATTTGTTCCCCTAGGCCTTAAAAATTATAAAACAATACCCAGGAGAACTCTTCTGGCCACTAGTTACTAGAGTGTTCTTTTTTCAAAATTAGTTTACTTGGTACGAAAAAGGGTTAAATTTACACCAAATAGACGTCCTTTCAAGTCCAATTTACAAGTGTGAAAGAGGCAAGTTCACTCGACAATCTTTTTTATTTTTGAGAGAGTCGAAAAAGAGCTTAAACAAGACTCGTGGGAGTCCCATAGGTATAGGTCAACATGCTTATGAGTAGGAATATGAGGCTCAAATGCAAAGACATATTGGATCTATAAGGGACTCTCGGCCTTTTATGGAATAATATCTGTATGGGCACTAGATGGCATAGAGGTTCTAACTAGGGTGCCCATGTTTGGTAAGTCTCTACCATTCAATAACAACACTTCTAGTAGTAGTAAGGATGTTATATGTCACTAATAAATGGGTTCTCACCTAATTAATATGGATCATAGACATAGGACAATGTAAAAATTCAATATGGAGTGAGGACCTATCCTATATGTCATTCAAAGAAATAATACATTCCAAAGTCACGAATGGGAGAAAGGATGCTAGAAACTGCAAGAATCCCTGGATAAAACCACCAAAACCAACTCCCACTGCACTATTAGTCCACTAGGCCAAAATATTAGCAAAACCTATGTAAAGTGGGTAAATGTTTTCTATAAATACTAAAAATAACCAATTTTACCATACCATTTCACATTTTCACCCAAATAGTGCATTTTGGACCAAATTTCCCATGACCTTCAAATGTCGATTGTGTGAGCCATGAGCGACGAAATTTACAATCATCTGGATAAAGTAAGTACTCTTTCCCTCCTCTTCATTTCTAGTGGATTACAATTTTACATTAGATCTCACTTTTTGAGTTTTTTAAAGCACAAATTAGGAAATAGGGTGTATGTGGGCTATAGATCATCGGGTCATGTATACACAGCCCTATACATGATTGTTATCAAAACATACCGCGTATATGAAACCCTATACATGACTATGTAAAATGCAACTCATGTACAAGTCTGTAACTTGGTTTTTTAAAGGAATTTGACTCAAAAATTGGATTTTTCTTGCAGGATGGTACTTGAATGGAGAGAAAGAGAGCATGAGGAATTTGTTGTTACAGTGGAAAGAGATCCAGGGTCCCAACTACCATTAAAAATATTCATACTTTATAAGTTTTGGGATCTCAAAGGAATGAGATCTCAAGTGACGTTGCTCCAAATGTTAGTGAACTTTTGGGATTCAGATACAAAGGCCTTCAACCTCGATGGAAAACCATTGAGAATTGAATTCGAGGATATACACTTTCTTACAGGGTTTTCGCATCGGGGTGAGGTGGTGACCCTCAAATCCATGGGAGTTGGGAGTGGCACGAACATAGAGGAATACATCCCCACTCACTGTGTTACAGGCACAGAAAAGGTAGGGACCCAAATCCTTCTTCGGGTGATCAACAACCTAAGTTTAAATATCATCATTTTTGTACTCACATAGGTCATGGGGTTGGCCTTTTTGCATCAGACATCAAGGCCATTGATTTTCTACTCAGTGGAGTGTTTACAACCCACAGTGTACGATTGGTGCACCTCACTACTCGCTACCATGAAGAGCCAGTTGATAGACTGCAAATAGGGTAGGAAGAGGAACTTCGGGTTCACATCTATCTTGTGTAGTTTTTTCTTCGAGTGGGTTCCAGGATTGATCCCTAGAGTCGAGATCATTTCGCATAAGCTGCTCAATCCATCCATGTTACAGTGGACCGAGGTGATGAGATGGTTGGGAGGTGGTAGGGTACCGACCCACTACAATGATGATTTCTTCTTATGGTGGTGCCGACATGTGATAGCCTTGGAGGAATACCCTTATGCAAGGATTGACCTCATAAGAGACCCACACATGCCATTACCAGCAGGTTCCACCTACATAGACATAGGTATGAAATAATTTTCAAATATATTTCATTTTTTTGTGTTTTTTAAAGAGAATAAAAAAAAACTTAAATGTTTTTGGATGGTGTCAAGTATTCTAACAAAAGTGCTTTGTTGTGCAGACATAGGTCTACGATGGTTGGATGGATTCCCACGACACCGGTACAGGAACCAAGGTGATGAGATATCGGGAAGAGATTCAAAGAGAGTGATTCAAAATGTGTATGGAAACTTGTTTCATTTGACACATAGAATACCCATGGTTAAGGTAGAGGATTTGCTCGAGGTGATGCAGTAACAAATGGTGGGTGTGTCCTGCGCATGTGTGCGACTCTTCTAGCATATCACAAATGTCATAGTATGTTATCATGAAATACATCTGGTGCCACATGCATATATTTCATGGTTACTATATTGATGGACTGTATATGTATTTTGAGGGTGTGAGCACGAATTTTGTACTATAACAACATAATTTTTGGAAAAAATGAAATATAAAAACATTGGCCTTCGGATTTACTTATATTACAATGTATACATTGGTGAATTTGTTTTCTTTACTTTATTTATGTGAAAATTTCCAATCTAAAACATAATTAGCATATGCATCGGATACATAATTAGAAATTCTAGGTATGTGATTATAAGTAATAAAATCAAAATGTCGTTCCAAAAGTTGTACCCATAGGAATCATCAGAGTAGAGTAGGGTCTTGCACACGATAAATGTCATTCAACTGGCATACTACTAATTGGGAATCTAGGCGAACTTCTACAGAACAATTGCCATGTGAAACTGAATTGCGTAAAATATCTATAGCGACACTATATTTAGCCACAGTATTCATTGATGGCCCTAGACAAACGCCACCTGAAGACACTAGTTGACCCTTGAGTGACTAAACAACCCAAGAGGTAGAAGCTAAGTTATGCATATGAAGACTGGTGTATCTTTGAATCCTAAGTAAACTGAAGACTCCGTTGACATATTCCAACCAAGGGAAAACTCAATAAGCAAGCCGTTGAAAAAAGGGGAAAATATATATACACTAAGATACACTAGTATATAAAGAGTTACACCTAAGTTTGGAGCTCAAGCATAATATATTTTCAAACAGAGCCCATTTTTGGGCTCAGCCAACATATTCCCTTCATAATATTCTAACTCATAGGCTCCTTTTTCTAAGACATGTCACACGATATACGGATCATGCCACATGGGGTTGAACTTGCCTACCCCCAGTGGTTCTTTGGCTTGGTCACACAAGAGAACCAATTCACCGTCAACGTATTTCCGAGGACATAAAGACTTATCATATTGGACCTTGACATGACATTTATTTTCTTCGATAGACGTAGAGGCATCTCGACACTACTCATCTAGGCTCTCTAGGTGTACAAGGCATTCTTCGAGATAGAAAGTGTCAAGTAGGAGCTTAACTGCCAATCTAAGAGAAGGAATTTCACATTCAATAGATAGAATTGACTCCACACCGTGTACTAACTGAAAAGGAGAAAAATTAGTGGAAGTCTTAACCGAGGTTCGGTATGCCCAAAGCGTAGGGTACAACATGAGATGCCAGTCATATTTTATCTAGCTGACAGATTTCTACAAAATGTTCTTGAGAGACTTGTTCACAGTCTCTACTTGTCCATTTTCCTAGGTATAATAAGGGGAAGAATGACCATGTTTAAACCCCAATTTTGATGTTAATTCTTTCATCATTTCATTTTGAAAGTTACTACCATGATCAATGACAATCTCACTTAAGATTCTGAAGCGAGTTATAATTTGATTGAACACGAAAAAAGTTACAGTATTACCATAGTATTTAATTGTAGTCATGGCCTCGTCCCACTTAGTAAAGTAGTCTACAACCACAATAATATGTTGATGTGCCCCAGCCAAAGTTGGGTTGCAATCCATGAAATCCACCTCCCACTAGGTGAAGGGACCAACGGTGATGACCGAGTGAAGAGGGGATCGATGCAAGCGCATATTCCGAGTGAACACTTGACAGGGGTGACACTTATTGACCGCTTCGACATAATCTTTAAAAATAGATGACAAAAAATAATCATCTCGTAATATATTTTAGGTTGTCGCAAGCCCAGATAGATGACCACCACAAGCCCCACTATGATATTCATTAAGAATGGACTCAACCTCCTTGTGATTCAAGAAATGATGCAAGATATTATCTATGCCTCAATGATACAAAGTGTCAACGACGATAAGTTAGTTCTTATCTTGATATTGTATACATCGTCGATCGTCTCTCGAAATATGCTGAGAGAACTTCAAGGTTTGAAAATAGATCAAAATGTCTCTTTACCATCGGTCCGATGAAAACATAAGGAAAATGTGTTAATCTACAAATGAATCTACATGAATAATGTCCTCATCTAACCAAGGGAATTACGATATTAACTCGGAAAGAACTAGCAATTTCTTGGAATTTACCTAAGAAAAATCAAGATCAAACTCTTGCAAGATGACAATCCATTTATTATATTTTCCCCCTATGATACACCTAGTAAGGACATATTTAAATGGATTGATGTCAAAAACTACGGTAGGTTTGCAAATTAATATATAGTGTCGTAATCTTTGAACTGCATGTACGAAATCCAAAGATAGCTTCTCAACATGAGAGTACTTGAGTTTAGGGCCAACTAAGTTTCGACTAAGATAGTAAATGACATGCTCATGGAGCTCATCATCCTCCTGAATAAAAACCATACCAATCATCCCTTCGGATGCGGTGATGTAAAGCAATTAATCTCTACTATAGTCCAGAGGCTTCAATAGAGGCTTCAATACCAAGGCTTTCTTAGGACCATCAAAGGATTCCTGGGCTCACTCATCCCATATTAACGGAGTGTCCTTCTTAAAGAGACACATGAAACCCTTATTAATATTGGCATAGTTTACTACAAACCGATGTAAGAAGTTAGCTTTCCCCTGTAAACCTTGAAGCTGACAAATGTTGCACGGGGGAGACAATCAAGGTAATTCCACAACCTTTAAAGGATCCACCATGATCATAGTCTTGGAGACTAAGAATCCTAAAATACGACCCGACCTAATCCAAAAGATGCACTTATGTGGGTTTAAGTAGATGTGATAATAGCGACATATCTCAAAAACTAGTCAAAGGTGGGTAGAGTGATCCACTCTCTTGCAAGACTGAACAACAAGATCATCGAGGTAGGATTTGATTATATGCTTGAGATAATGAAAATCGAAGGTCATGGATCATTGGAAGGTTTCTCTGGTCTTTTTAAGGCTGAAAGTCATTTTCCGGTATGCGATAGTACCCCAAGGAAAAACAAATTCCATCTTATGTTGATCCTCAGGTTTAATATGAATTTGGTTGTATCCTAAAAATCCATCTAGAAAAGAAAAAACCTCGGTTCTCGCACACTCATCGAGAATATAATCAATGAAAGGTGTTGGGAAGTTATCTTTAGTACATGCCTTATTCAGGTCTCGAAAATCCATACAAACACAGATAGTTCCTTTCTTCATATTCACGGGAACGGGATTGGATACCCATTTAGTTAATGGAACCGAGTAGATAAAGCATGCATTAAGCAGTTCCTCCACCTCTTCCTTAATAGTAGGGGTATTCCTAGGACTAACAACTCTAAGTATGTGTTGAACGGGTTTAGCATACATATAGGTTATAATCTCATGTTTGACAATGTGAGGGTTGATTCCTGGCATCTTTTCATATTACCAAGTGAATACATCACAAAATTATTTGAAGAGATCTGTGTAGATCAAAATTTCTTCAGGCGAACAATCTTCACCGATATATACATTTTCAATTTTACTAGGAATACAAGAGATGTCAATCGTGATGGTAGGAGAAATACTCACCATGTTTCCTTCGACATAAATTCCATGCATATCAAGCGGAACTACGATGTGAATGGCTATCTCACTCAAGGAAGATCTAAAATCGTCTTGTTATATCCTAACAAGTTATGGGAGGAAGTAAGAGAGATGATGCATGTCATACCAAGGCCTATCTGAACTATTCATGGCCTCTACGATTTCTTCATCCGAAGGTAAAGTATCATCGAGGCAATCATGTGAGAAAGAAGATGAAGTGGCCCATATCGGCCAGAGAACAAGATCCTCCTCATCTGTCTACGAGGAGACAGGATCTGGGTCGGAAACATATTTGAGAACAACCTCATACGTTATCTCTTCCGCCAACAGTGGCATCACCATTCCAATATGTGACTAACCTTCACAAGACAAGGTCGGGGAAGGTAGGGTCCAAGGATCGTTAAAATATGAAGTGTGGAAAGGAACAAATCTCATTGACGAAGAAGACCTATTGGACATGGCATAGATATGATGAATTGGTGCCATGAAATCAAAGGTACCCTTAAGGGAGGAATACATTTCGACACCAATATCCTCAGTTGTCGACTGAGAACTGTCGATCACGGGGATCAAAGGTCCACCTGATGCATTGGGGCTAGCATGCGTAAAGGACAACTGATCGATTGTCATGATTTTCCCATCATGAGGAAAACATAAAGTACGGAAAATGGACGTTACGACTGCATTCATAACATAATTCCAATTGCACCCTAGTAACAAGTTATAGTCAAGGGGCACATAGACCATCTTGACATCCACATCCACTGTATTCTAACCTAACTGGACCAGAAAGGTAGGAAGAATACCATGGTGATGGAAAGAATGACCATCAAATGCGGTCAACATGGTTGGATATGGAGAGAGGATTGGAGAGACAATGGCTTTCCAACATGTTAGGGTCATTACACACGTTGCAACACCTTCATCAATAACAATTCATTTGATGGTATACTTTGAGTAATCCACATGGATTTGAAAGGCCACGTGGTAAGGAAAGCGAGGCTTCACATATGTGACGTCAAAATTGATAACCTTAGAGCCACAGGGGTCTATAGCTCCTAACACAGATAAATATGAATTCCTCTATGAAGGACATGTTTGTAGTACCTCCAAAGTTGACATCGTGCAAGGGGTTTGACCTAGATCCTAAATAATAGAGTAGTTCCAGGAAGATCTTGAACTAGGGTTGTGGGTAGAGAGTTTTAGTAATCCTTTTGGAATATGAGGCAGAGGATCTGAATTTTTGATCTGTAAAGGCATCTATGGAGGAGGAGGAGACTCTAGACCTAGAAGAATATGTGAAGAGTTGTAATCGCAAGACTGAGTGGCTACATTAATATGAGACTTGACCATATTTATGCATAGATGGTCATCGTCCTGCGCTGGTGTATTTTGAATCCCACTTGCCACATTTTGAACATTAGAGGAGCTCAAGGCCATGTGTTGATTACGTTGAAAAGGATAGGTCAACACAATGGGTCGTAGAGATAATAGCCTTGCAACTTCCTCGATTTTGGGGCACAAGTGGGTAAGGTGATGATAAGTACAAAGCTTGCACGGGAATTTCACCTTCCACTTCTCTTTCTTTCCCTCACTAACATTAACCTTCAATCTATCATTGTTATCACTTTCCTTGGGCTTATTATCATTATTCCTCCAACCCTTATGATTATTGCCACATCCTTTCATTTTATTTCCTCCTGGTTACCATTCGAGTTGGTCGATGACTGGACATAATGTACATCCACCAACCGAGTTAGAGTCAAGGAAACATACGAAGATTTTCCTCCTACATATTCTCTTAGAGACAAATCTTTCAGCTAGCTTGTCACCAAGTCTATATATTTAACATTTGCGGAGCCTATGCCATCAAGATGAGGCTCGGGTTTTTTCCTAGGGTCATAGTTTGACCTCGGTGCGTCAGGAAGAATTTTGTATAACATATGAGACTGAGCATATATGAGATCTAACTGCTAGGATTTGAAAATTGCTTCCTTTTCATATGTGACCTGTATGTAGAGACATCCTTCGAAATATAAGGCAATAAAGACTTAAGAAACCATTCCAACAAGAACTCTGGAGGAATGTAGGCTTTGATCAACCTCTTCCGTCTACACCACTCTTGGATGTGATCTAAGATATGGGTGGCTTTATCCTGGCATAGGGCTGCCATAAGTTCTATGTCGACATTTTAACGAATCAACAATTGGAAGTGGTTGAGGAAAACTAGAACCATCTAATTAAAATTCTCGTACATACCCCTGGTAGCTCTATGTACCATTTCAATGCAACCCCTGTGAGGGTGCATTGAAACAATGCCAAACAAATAGAATCGTCGTTAAGGGAATTGGAAGAGCACCAAATATCGAAATTAGTGATGTGATCACTAGTATATTCACTAGTCTTTCCCTCAAATTTTGGAATATCTGAAGGAAGCTTGGTGGGGACAGGGGGCCATGTCCGGTCATGATGCACCGGGTCATTCATTAATCTTGACAAGTCTGGAAAATTAAGCATGGCCAGAAAGGGATGTCGGGGTTGCAAAATATGGCCCCAAGTTCCCAGGAAATATTGATGTCAAGGATTCACATCCCATCTAGGGTTCTGGTATGCACCGTGGCCCTGTCCACGATTGTAAAAACCCAATCCAAACTAATTCATAAGGGGTTTGTTTGGAACCATTCAGTAGGAATGTTATGATGAGGGTTGTAAATATTTCACCCAGACGGAGTAGCTCCAGGTTGGGGGTTTCCCAAAGTATGAAATTGACCTCCTTTGGGTGGAAATCCATAGGATAGAGGTGGATTCGTCATGTCGAACGTGTTGGTTGGAATCAATGTGGACATGATAGGTCTAAAGGATGGAACATAAGAGACAGCTTGTCCACCTAGTTGATTACTTCATCCATGAACATTAAGACTAATATTAGACCTTGGGTGAAAAGGAGGTAGTCTTCCAACCGTAGGAGTCATTTGGGGAATATGAGCACCATCGAACGAGAGAGGAATATGCAAAGGAGCCATGCCCCCAAGTCCAATACTAGGATTCATATTAGATGACGGAATGGAGGAAGAAAATTGCGATGTGAAATTTGGCATACCATAAGAGAAAGGGCTAGAGGCCGACAGGATAGATTGAGTATTATATCCCATCGAACTAAAAAGAGACCCAGAAGGGCTCATTACTATGGGTTGAGTATGAACTACAAGTTGGATAAGAGTAATGATGGGGACCTCTAGCACTACAACTGTAGCGTTCGAAGGCGTAGAAGGAATTCCATTAACCACAGTAGGTATGGAAGTCGAAGGAATCCTAGTAACTTTCTAAATCGACTCAGTGAACATACTTGTAGGACCACACGTCTGGTAAGTGGAGGTGTGTGTACCACGGTTGATAAATTTACGCATTTTAGAAGGAAAATACTCAAGATGCGGTGGTAATTTAAAAAAATGGCGAGACCTATGTGGAAGATGGTCTGGCTCCACGATGACTCGAGACTTGAGATAAAAAAAAATCCTAAGGCTAGCTAACAATCAAAAAGCACACCAAAATAAACAAAAGGGCCAATATGCACAAAACATGATAAAGTGGTTGAAAGGGGCCTCCATCCCTAAAGTAGGTATGCCTTTCCCAAGAGGGGCTTGAGACTCCCTTCAAAAGATTGGAGGTATCAAAATAAGTTATAAGGGCCCTCGTGGGCTTAAAAACATAGTCGGTCAGATCCCCCCGGAGAGGTAATCCTCCATAAAGGTTGTGTGTTTTCCAACCCTTATCTGACCCAGGGTACCTACAGAATAACCTTTGCAAGTAACCTATGTGGCTACCTATGTCAAGCAACTAAATCCACCATGATATAACCAATGCGTAGGTTAAAAATCATAAGTTAGGTACACCATATGGGAAGGGTAACAAAGCCCAAAATCTTGAAATCATCGCCTCTCACAGAGGTAAAGGAACTAGAAAGACCCCCAGATATGAATAGATCCCCATAAATATCTCTGAAACTAAGAAGGTATTAGAGGGATATCTTTTCAACCAACTTCGCGCGACCTCATGCTTAACTCCGATGTGAGTGGAGCCTCCTAGTTTCACCAATTATACAATCGATTTCACCACTCCCTTAGTCAGACACATAAGCTGAGTTTAATAGGCTTGGGAGAAGTTAACTCACAAAATCCTATTCCAAGGCTCTAAATCTTAAGCTGGTTTGTGCACCCTGAAAAATAAAATCATTTCTAATCAATTTTAAATTTATCAGTGTTACTTTTAGTCACTTTTTTTACTCAAAATATGTGGTCCTGAAATTGGTGATGTTATGACTTAGCAAGTGAAAGAAATTAATATGAATATAATGCAAATTCATAACTTCAATTCTCAATAAATGATAAGCTTTTCAAAAAAATGCAAATTTCAATTCAACTCTGCAATTTCAAATAAGATGCAATATTTCCATACATGTATCAAGATCAATAATAAGAACCCAAAATGTCAAATTCCATAATGTAAAATGTATATTTTTTTGTATTTTCAATATAAAGAAATGAAAATGCAAAGACTAGATAACAGCTTGATATATAAATCCTACTGTAAGCAAAAAGAGACAAACCAAGAAGGATATCAAGAGGAAAACACCCAGCCTAAGATGAAAGGACAACCAATGAGAAATATGATGAGAAATAAAAATCGCCCAAAAATTCAACTAAAGAAAGGTTTCCAAACACTTTGTAGACACTTAACAGACATGACAGAGACCCAAGAAGACTCAACAACCATAAAAATTACCCAACAAACACAAAAATCAACAATAAAGCAAATGAGGATGATGTACGTGGTTGTTTAAGAAAACATCGTGTATGCACGCACCCGATAGAACGACGTCTCACATATGTACGTGTCTGTCAAGGGAAAACCTACGTATATGTATTAAAACATTGACAGGTTAAGGATAAAGCCAAGAACCTCAGACTCAAAATGAAAATAGGCTGTCAAGCAATTAGACGACAAGAAAACTCGAGCTAACCAAGAGCAATCAAAGGAGAAAAACACTCCAAACCCCGAAAAGAAGATTCCCTCCTAAGTATTGTCTCCAATTTTTTTACGAGGAAAATCACTCTATGTCATGGGGTAAAGCACAATAGACGAAAATGACTGCAAAAATCAACTCTGATCTTAAGTATGCTATATAAAAAAACATGCTAACAAGACAAGATAAATATCCTACCTCGTCCAGACGTTTGATGAAGTCCACAGTTGAGCATTCAACTCAAAGTTATACACCTGCAACTTATCCTCAACAAAAAATATACACAAGCATATGGTGATAATATATGAATTAGCACATATAATATCATAATCCATCAATACTCATAACAAATATCCCCATGGAATAACAATTCAAATATTTGCAAGACATTAATTGGATGAGAAAAGAGTATTTCTATTAAAATATGATCAACATAAGTGTATGAATGGCAAACTTCCGTGTCAGCACGTTTCAGAACTGAGAAACTAATTCCCTTCCAACTAGGGCTCCACCACTTCAATCCTCCACCAAATGCAATCTCATATAAGAGAGACAATGAGGTTCTCCATCAAATAGGGAAGAGTTTGGGGGATGAACAATGTGTTCAGACTTGAAAGGACAAAAGGATACAGACTCAATATGATGTGAATAATTTCTTGAGAGTAACTTTGCTCTCAAATTTGAATTCTTCTCCTCTCTTCCACAACTTGGATATGGCCCGTTTATATCATTCAAATGGAACTGAAGGGCCGATTCAAAACATTTCCAGTATATGGAAGGTCAAGGATCATGGATCTCATGACGTGACATGGAAACCCGGCACCATTTTTTTATTTTGGGCACAAAACCCGATGTACGCGGGTTGTAATGGTGCAACATGTGTATATGCATGTTGTATAGATGTTAGGGCCCGTATATGTGGAAAGATACAATTTTTAGTTCTGGGAATTGCAAAAAGGGGCTTGAAGTTTTCATAGGGAAATGGAAAAGGCCTTCTGAGCAAGTTGCATGGGATGAGGAAAATCTTACTATAACACCGCAAGGTTAACTAAGAATCCCCTAAGACTCTTATCCCTATTTCTTTCTCTATGCATTTTTTACTTGATTTCCTTCCCCTTGTTAAATGGGGAGAAGGTCGTGAATTCTTCTTTAATATTTCTGCAAAGGAGGGAGATTTAGAGGAAACTTCTCCCTCCTCTTTTTCACCAATATCCTCACCAAATGAAGAAAAATATTTTTTGCAGGGAGCTGTCAAAATCCAAATTGGGATCCCATCCATATATTTTGGAACATGATCCCTCCCATGCGTAGTTTCATAATCCCCAAGTAAGGTCTCTTTTCCTTTAGTTTAATTTCATATTTCTTTTGTTCTTTTGTAGGTGGCTCATATTTTCTCTATGGGTAGTTCTTCTTAGAATCATCCTCATCCTCAAAGAAGTCCCCTTTTTCTTCATCTTGAGATTCCAAAAGTTCATATATGTTTTTGGAGGGATGGAATGATCCCTTTTAGAAAACCTATTGTCACCAGTGGGAAGGGAAGGCCCACCCATGGAGAAAAGGGTGAAGAGAACCTTCAACCAACTCCAAAAAATCATAAGCATCCCACTACAAAAAAAGACACTCAACAACATTGGCTTCCAACAATATACACAGATAATATCATCGTCGACACTCCTCCAAATGACTTCAATGTGAACAAAACAACTAACATGGACGAGTATGGTGACTAGGGAAAACCCTAGACACAGACGAATAAGCCTGACCTCCGTCCTCTCCTCATCCTATCAACCAAATACCATAACATAGTGTTTTTTATAAGTTGATATTTTCTTGAAGCACTTAAATAGTGAATTAAATCTCTTATATTATAAGAATAATATTGAAGAACCCTATCATAATTTTACATAAACTCTCTCTATTGATATTAAAAAATTCTCTATTAAGGTGTTATGTAAAAGTAATAATAGAACAACCAATGATTGGTATGATAAGAAGTGTAAAATTTCTATAAAATCGATTAGGGATTCCTCTAATGAGTCCTTAAAATATGATAAGATAAATAGATACAAGGCCCCAATTAAAAGGAAATGAAGGAACTACATGAATAGAAAGAAATATAATGTTTTTCACTTATCTAATCTAGATCCTTATAGATTCAGGAGGAAAATTTAGATTCGTAAAAATTAATAAAGTGATATGACCCCCCTGAAGAATTGGAACACCTAACTTAAAAATATTTACGAATACCTTATTTTTGTGAACGACATTCCAAATGTTCCTAAAAAGGACAAATTGTTTTCTATATAAGACATAAATTTTGGGGTTAATTTAAACTTGCAAAGGGGAAAGCTAAGGACATTGAATACTACCAAGATGAGATCTTAAAAATTAGAGGGCCTATCCTTACCCCTCACATACATAAGCACTTCAATTTAGAAGTCAAGCATGGATTCCCTTAATCTTGGACTCTGGACTCAAAGCCACATTGTTCCTATATTTAAAATTGGTCATAAAATAAATCCCTCCAATTATAGACCATTATGATTATACCTATCTTATCCAAGCTATACAAAATTGTTTTGGAAAATAAGATCAACATATGGCTTGAATTCCATGGAAAAAGAGCTAAAGGAAAAGTCAGATTTAGAGGATATCACTCAACTATGGGAAATATTATTACGCTTATGATCACTGCAAAGGAGTGTTGCAATAATAAAACCAATATCCTTTCTTGTTTCATTGATTTTATAAAATCTTTTGGCATAGTGTTGAGGAATAACCTTTGAAATAGGTTAGAAGAGCTCAAATTTCCTTATGAGCCGAGAGAGCTACTACGATAAGGTTATATGAGAATGTTGTTTCCAAGTTCAATAACATTGATAGATGGTCGGACGAAATTAACTATAATATAGGATTAAATCAAGGTTTTTCCTTGTTCCCTACCTTCTTTGGAATATGCATTGAAATTTTAGAACTAGTTTTGGAAGATGTTGGTTGTACTAGCTCATCTCTCACTAGTTTAGTCATCATCCTTCTTCTTTATGTTGATGATATTATTCTTATGGTGAGGAATCCCTATGACCTCAGTAATAAAATAAGAATAATCAAGGAATACTTCTCTGGGATTGGTATGACTTTGAACACAAACAAAACAAAATTTATAATAATTAAAAATCCAAAAAGATCAACTACGATACTTTCATATATGACAACAATAGCATGGAGGAACTTCCTTAATACAAATATCTTGGAATCAAAATTCATCAAAATATCATTTGGAACTATAGCATTGAGAAAAGAATATATGGAGGGTGGAAATTCTTGACAAAGTTTCCCGAGACACGTAATTTTATTAATAAGGAAAAAGTGATTACAATCTAAAGTGAGAATTCATAATCTACTCCTTAACCTCACTTGAAGAAAGAGATAGTTTATATAGCTCAAATACAAACTAAAATATATGGGAACAACCAATCACATAATCACATGAGTATGATAGGTGTCCTTTACATAGAATCTAGGTGTCCTTATCCTAACAAACTAGAATAAATTAATGTCTAAAAACATTTATGCTAGAAAATACTTAGACTAGAGAAATTTAGGATTATGGGGCTAACAATCCCCCCTTTAATGCGGAAGTTTATTTTTACAAAGAACAATTTCATATCTGAACTTAGTGAACTTTATTCTACCAAGAGGCTTGGTAAAAATATCTGAAGTTTGATCTTCAGACGGACATAACTGAGGCTTGATGATGTCATTGATGATGAGTTATCTGATGAAGTGGTACTTGGTGTCAACATGCTTTGTCTTTGAATAAAATACTGGATTCTTTGCCATTTTTATTGTTGACTATCTATTGATCAATAATGTAGTTGGTGATTTCTGAGTTTCACCAAGATCCTGTAAAATTCTGCATAGTCATACAATCTCACATGTTGCTTCCCAAGTTGATATGTACTATGCCTCTGCTGAAGAATTGACAATTGTTGTCTGCTTTTTACAATTCCAAGATACTACTGATGAACCCATATTCATTAAATAACCTGAGCTGGATGTTCTATCATCAATGTCATCAGCAAAATCAACATCTAAATATCCAACAAGTGTAAAAATTTTGTTCCTTTTGTTGAGAAGACCAAAATATTTTGTACCTTGAATGTATCTTAGTACCCTTTTCGCTGAATTCCAATGACTTTCCCTTGGTTCCTCCATAAACCTTGAAATTATACTGACTGAATATGACAAATATGGTCGATTATTTTTTAAATAAATGAGACTTCCAACCAATTTCCTGTACTTTGTATTGTTTATCAATTCCCCCCCTTCAAATTTTGAAAGTTTCAATTTTTGCTCCATGGGGGTAAGAGAAGATTTACAATATTCCATGCCAAATTTCTTTAACAATTCAGTGGCATACTTAGTTTGACTAAGGAATATTTTGTTAGGATGTTGAGAAACTTCAACTCCAAGATAATAATGAAGTGTCCCTAAATTAGTCATTTTGAACCCTGCTTTAAGTTCTTCCTTAACCTGTTTGATGTGAGCTTCATTATTTCTTGTTATGATTAATTCATCAACATAGAGTACAAGTATCACCATGTGCTTATATTGAATTTGAAAATACAATGTATCATCTGATTCACTCCACTGAAAACCCACCTTTCGTAGGTACTCATCCATTTTTTCATACCAAGATCGAGGAGATCGTTTCAAACCATATAAATCCTTCACAAGTTTGCAAACTTTATGTTCTCGTCCTTTAGCTTCAAAACCTTGCAGTTGAGTCATGAAAATATCTTCCTTTAGATATCCATTCAACAAGGCAGTTTTGACATCCATTTGATGTAATTTTGAACCATTATGTGTAGCCAAATTGATTCCATTTAGTTGTGGGTGCAAAAGTTTCTTCATAATCAATTCCTTCCTATTGAGCAAAACATTTAGCAAAAAGTCTTGCTTTGTACTTGTCAATTTTACCATTGGGCTTGTACTTTACTTGATAAACCCATTTACAATCGACGGGCTTAACATCATGTGGACAATCAACTAAGTTCCGAGTCCCATTTTAAAGTACTGGATCATATTCGTTAATCATTGCTTCCTTCCATTATTTATGTTCAATTTCTTTAGCAAAATAAGTAGGTTCAATGGAAGCATGAGAAAAATTATCTTATGCTCTTTAACATCCCCTAGTTCTTGTTTTGTTCATTTCATCTGAATGAACATCTTTGAGAAGTTGTTCATCCCACTTTGGCTTCTTATGTTGAGGGGATTGTGGATATGAATCACCATTATTGTCGAAAACAAGATTTTAAAAAATTGAGGCTCTTCCTTCATCTGAAATATCTGAGGTTGGAGAAGATACTTATGATTATTCAGTATCAAAAGTTTATTTTGTCTCTTCATTATCAGATGAATTAGAAGAATTGTTTTATAAAGAGATGTCTTCCGGAGTAACAAAGTCTTTTTCAAACCAAAATTCTTGCTTTGACATGTTGAATTTACCTTTACCCTTAGTGTTTTTCTTCTCTAAATGACTAAGGAAATGATTAATCTTATCTAAATTGTTACTTTCAGTTTCATCAAAAATGACATCTCTACTGACAATGAATTTTCCATTTGAAAGTAATCTATACACTTTCTTTTCATCAAAGTATCCAATGAAGATACACTTCATACTTATGTTTTCTAATTTAGTTCTCTTTTCCTTAGGAACTAAAGCATAACATGTTGAGCCAAAAACCCTAAGATGATTTACCTTGGGTTTAAAACCATACCAAGCTTCATAAGGTGTTTTTCCATATAAATTTGATGTAGGTGATCAATTTCTGAGATAAACTGCGGTATCGACTACTTCAACCCAATATTTTTTACTCAACCCTTTAAACTGCATCATAGATCTTTCCATACCCATGAGCGTTATGTTCATCCTTTAAATAACTTCATTCTACCGTGGTGTATAGTAATTTGTCAGTTGCCTCTTAATTCCATTGTTTCGACAATAATCATTGAATTTCTTTGAAGTGAATTCACCTCCATTATCAGTTCTCAAAGAATAAATCTTTTCTCTAGTTTCATTTTCAATCATGTGTTGAAAATTTACAAACGTTTCAAAAGCTTCAGACTTTTCCTTTAAAAAGTACACCCATGTCATTCTATTGTGGTCATCAATAAACAATATAAAGTATCGACATACATCGAAAGAAGATTCCATTGGACTAGATATATCACTGTGAATCAACTCCAAATACTTTGTTGCTCGCCATGAGCTGGTTGGAAAATATTTTCGTGTTTTCTTGCAAAAAATACAAGCTTCACACTTGGAATTTTCTTTCTTGAAAGTTGGAAAACCCTTTACCAAATAATGAGACTTAAGTTTCAGATACTATCAAAGTTTAAGTGACCAAATCGAAAATGCCATAATCTGAATGAAGACATTTCAGAATTCACTGTTGCTGCAACCTCTTGCTTTCTTTGGATGACTTTCCCATTCATTCTTAGTAACTCCCCATCTTCATATCTAGTCATTATTGCTTTCAAGTTATCCTTCTCTGAATTAATCTTCACCAAACCATATTGCATGACAATTTGATGTCCAGCTTGTCTGATTGTGACTAAGGATAACAAAGTCTTCTTAAAAGATGGTGCATACCAAACATTTGAAATGCATTTTTCACCAATTCCAGGGAGAAAAATTTTCACTGAACCTTTTCCTTGAGGTATATGAGTTGTATCATCATCTAAATAAATGGAATTTAGTTGAACATATTTGTAATTCCAAAAATAGTCTCTTTGATAAGTCATATGATGATTATCTCTCGTGTCCAATATCCAATCATTTTCAAATGAATCTACATGTTGAACTGTTGAAAAAACATATTCATAGTCATCATTCTGATAATATTGAGCTTCTACATATTGAGTTGATTGTTGAGAACTTGAACTTGATGTATGCCTAAACTTTGGCAATTGATCATTTCTTGTAGGACAATTTGATACATAATGACCCATCTTTAAACATCTTTTACATCTTACTTGACTGAAATTTTTGCCTCTTCCTGATTGTGCATTGTTACTGGGAGGATTACTTTGAATTTTTTTTTGCTCTTAAAATTGCTATGACCTCTACCTTGACTATGACCTCTACCACAACCTCGATTAGAAGAATGATTTTGAAAATTTCCAAATTTTAATTTTCCTCTTCCTTTAGAACTTTCATCTTTAGTGAAAAAAAGATCTTCTTCTGATTGTTTTTTTTTTCCAAAACATTTACTATGTTGAGCCAATAATTCACTAAGTGAATCAAAAGTCACAATTGATAACTTATCAGTTATTTGCAAAGTCTCAAGAAAATGCTTATAAGATGGAGGCATGCGATTTATTAAAATAGATACTAGAAAACTATCTTCAAGTTTAGAAAAACGGCCTTTTATGATTTCTTGATGAATATTCTTAATCCTTGAAATGCATTCTAATACATCACCATTGTCTTCTAATATTTGTTTAAGAAATTTCATTTGTAGATCAACTCTTTGAGATGCAAAAGGAGTATCAAAAAGATTCTTTAATATATTCCAAGCAGCCCATGTATATTTGGAATTCTCAATATGAACAAACATGTGTTCAGTTACAGAAGAACGTAGCAAAGAAAGTGCTTTTCATCTTTCAAATTCCATTTTGATAAAGAAGTAACATCATGGGACTTAGTTGGAGCAGTATCACCATCACAGATATCACACCATAATTCATCATAGATCAAAGTGTTCTTCATGTGCCAACTCCAAGATTTGTTATTCTTGGGTCCATCTAACTTATCTCATTCTGTGAATATATTGATTAATTTGGACATGATGTCTTTTGCAAGTGAATAATCTGTTGGACAACTAAGAGGGGGGGGTGAATCAGTTGTTACCGTGCTTAAACAATTATGCTTCTTTTAAACTCTTTGTTGAGACACTAAATGATAATCACAATAATGCAGGGAAATAAACAATGGCAAATTCAGCATCAGTCACACATATGAGAAACACAGAGACAGATATTTCTTGAGGAAACCCATACAGGGCAAAAACCTCTTTTTCTTTATATGATAAGTAATAGTTACATTCTTTACATTATCCTACATATGAGCACCAACTCATAATGAGGCTGCAACCTCTGTTTTGCAAGCTACAACTTGCTGAGAGCACCAACTCTCTGTTTTCTCTAGCACCCACTAGAAGGAAGCACTGACTCCCTGGTTTTTTTCTAGCACCAACTAGAA
>ML797307.1:422462-441679 GCA_009831015.1 Picea engelmannii | reverse complement strand
CCCTCCAGAAAATCCCTCAAATTGATGGTCCTTCCCTTGCAAACAAAACCCAACTGTCGGAATGGCCCTAGGCCCTCAGGATAAGCTGGACCGAGCCTCCCTCCAGATGATGGTGCGCCCTTGCTAGAAACACAAGAACAATACGACTTGCTACCTTTTGAAGCGCTAGATGGAGATGGGATGAGACTAGAATGGTGTGGAGGAGCCTTTCATCCCCGAGACCAAGCTGCGGAACAAGGTGAGTGGATATTTCACCACTGAGTTGCTCACAAGGGTTTGTATAGAAAAACACCCAAACTAAATGCTCAGGAGCAATAACAAATGCTAATCCAAAACCAGAATGAGTAATAGGTGCACCCCAGCCTCTTACTTATACTTTTCCTTCTAATTCTCTATTGAGTTAGGTTAACTCCCAAGGTTAATCTTCTATTCTTCTGTTGAGTTATCTTTTACTCCTTTATCCTTTTCCTTTCTTAAGTCAACTTAAAAATATAACTTTTAACTTCTCGACTTTCCCCCCTTCAGTGTGAGACTATGACCTAGTGGGGGTGCCTAGGCCACTGAGTCTCCTCATCACCTCTCTAAGAGGTGGGGGACATTACAGTTAGGAAGCTCGGTAGTGTGACAAATGTTTTTAAATTGATATCTAATTTGGATATATGTAAGGCGTTATAGGAGGAAGTTCTTTTCATCTTCAACCCTCTCAGTGTCACAAGCGTGACAAATTCTTTCACTCCATGGTGTTTTGGGAATTGTCCAATATCTAGTTTCACTATTCTCCTCATGAGAATTTTTTCTTATTTTATCAATATTAATTCTCTTCCTTAGGCTAGTCAAAATAGAGAGATACTTTTTATCTTCAAGATTAGGGTCAACCACATCCTTATAGTATCTTAATTTTCATTTATCCTATAATTCCTTATCACACCAAATATTCTCTCTAAATTTAGCTTTAATGATAAGTATTATGCATTATGCAAAATAACTTATTCCTTTATTCCCCAATGATTAAGACAATACTTGGCATCACTATGCCATCTGCTGAAATTACTAATACAACTGAGAGGGGGGGGTGAATCAGTTGTCTTTGAGCTTAAACAATTTTAACTCTATTAAAATATTCTTAATCTTTCTTCAAGTGATCATTAACATTATACAACATATGGACAGTAAAAGTAAAAAGCACCAGTCACACATAAGGTATACACAGAAACAGATTTTCACGAGGAAACCCATAAAGGGAGAAAACCTCTTCTTCTTTGAAATGATAGGCAGTCTTTTAAGTTCTGTACATCATCTTTAATTGAGCACTGACTCAATGTGAGGCTGATACCTCTGTTTTACAAGCTGCAACTTGTTTGAGAGAACCAACTCTCTGGTTTCTCTAGCACCCACTAGAAGGAAGCACCAACTCCCTATATGTTCCAACACCAACTGGATGGAAGCACCAACTTCCAGTTACACAGGCTCCAACCTGCATAACAGAGAACACTAGTTCTCCCTTGCACCACCCTGCCACCCCGGTTTCTCTGGCTACAACCAGATGGAAGCTACAACTTCCGATGTTCAAGCTCCCACTTGAATCTCTAAGGACAACAGTCCTCCCAAGAACCTCCCAACCTCCCTGAAATATGAAAGAATAAATACACAGACAACTTATGCATATATGTCAACTCTTACCTATCTTTCCTTGATTTATAAATCTGGTCTTCTATCTTCTTTTCTACAATTCTTCTCTTCCTCTGTCTATTTAGCAGGTTTTCTCTGCATCAACTTTTTCTGTCATTCTGCTCTTTCTTTCATTCGTCTCTTCTTTTTCTCTTTCTGTCATTCTGCTCTTCTTCTGCTCTGCATTTCATCTCACTCTACACATTTTCTAAATCTCATGCTACGCATCCTCTCATTTTCCCTTTCTTACTGTTTCGTTCATTTTCCATCCGAAACAACCAACCTCATACAGTCTGTCTCATTTTCTTTTATACACCCGCCCACGAAGGTTCAACTTCCCATCTCCTTAAGCAAAAAGAAGGCACATGTCTAAGCAACTGAAACGCCAACTAATTGGAAATCATGAGTCTGTTTTCCTAACGGATTCGAAACTGAGGAGTTAACTATGAGAGAGAACAGTAACCCTTCGATCAACGCTTGATCTGACGGTTCAGATCATTTCGCGATTTCTCATATCGTGAATTCGCCATGCCTGATGTTCAATGTTCTTGTCAATTCCAAATCCCGATCCACGAAATTCCGTAAAGCAGTCGGATCAACGATCCAGATCATATATAGATCTGACGGTTCAGATTAAGTCAGGATTTCACTCATCACAATTTCGACACTCTGGACGTTCGGTGTTTTTGTCACTTCAAATTCCTGATCCTCAACACTCCGTAAAGAAGTCGAATCAACGGTCCCGATCACATCTTGATCTGACGGTTGCAATTACATCATGATTTCGCATATCGCAAATTCGTAATTCATGTTGCATTGTTTCTTTTGCCTCTCCATATCGCAATTCGCGAAACTCCGATATGAGGTTAGATCAACGGTCCAGGTCTGGTCTTGACTTGACGACTGCGATTGAATCGTGATATCGCATATGACGATTTCAGAATTCTTGCTACATTTGTTTCTTTTCCTCTTGATGTTGCGATTCACGAAACTCCGATAAGGAGTTGGATCAACGGTCCAGATATGATCTTGACTCAACGGTTGCGATTGAATCGCGATATCGCATATTGCGAAATCGGGATTCCTGATGTTAATAACCTTTGACATGTCCAACTCTCGATCCCTGAAACTCTGACATGGAGTTAGATCAAAGGTCCAGATCTAAGCTTGATTTCAACGGCTGCAATTGAATCGCAATTTCGCATATCGCGAAATCGACATTCTTGTTGCATTGTTTCTTTGACATCTCCAACACGCGATCCTCGAAACCCCAACATGGACTGGAATCAACGGTCCAGTTTCAACCTTGATCTGACGGCTCATATTAGGTCGCGATTTCGCATATCGCGATTTCGTGATTCTTGATGTTAATATTTTTTGACCTCTTCAACTTTCGATCCCCGAAACTCCGACATGAACTGAGATCAACGGTCCAGATTCAACCTTGATCTAATGGCTCAGATTAAATCGCGATTTTTCATATCGCGATTACGCCTGCTTCTCCTTGTTCCTTAAAGGATGTGCGGGTTCCTCTTGATCCAACGATCAGAAATGCTTCGGGAGTTTTGAATGGATCCAACAATCAGAAATGCTTCTCAAGATTTACGGGCCTTCGATTATTCGATCTTCCTAAACTTATCTTATGTTTGTCTGTCTGTTACAAACTTCCTGTACTCATGCCATCAACCCTCTGTTCACTCTTCCTGTACTTATGCTACTTGCCATCAATGACAAGCATTCGATGTCTGTTAAATATTTGTCATTCGATGTCTGTTAAATATTTTGCCAACACCATCTCCTCTTGAACCACTGATGATTTTGGATGGAGTCTAAAGTGATTGTGGGGAGCATTGTGTCATCAATGTTGTTTTTCTTGTTCTTGTACATTAAGTACCTAATCATTGTTGTGCTCTCAATGAGAAATGGGTGGAAGGATCACTTCTATGAGGAGGGTAGAATATGGTGTATTGCCTTTAATTTTGAGATTATAAGTGATAAATTTCTTTTGGATCTACTCTATCTTTCTCCAATATTCTCGAGAGATAATGCATCCCCAAACTTCACATCCATATAAAATAACATGAGTGAAAAGAATCTCAAAAAAGATCTTTTTAATACTTTATAACCAAAGGTCTACTAATTTACAATTATTTTTAATACCATATATATTCTTTCAAAATTATTTTTATAAAATTTTTACATATTTATATATTTAAGAATTTAAAATAACTAACATATTTATATGATATTAAAAATGTCATTTCCCTTTATATTCTGAGTATGAATTCAAACAACTTTTAGAATATATGCATATATGTAGTTTTGGTTTGTGTTAAACTTTTCTGAATTTGCCTTACATTACAAGGAAACTTTAAATCTCATTATGGTGTCCTTATGCATCATTAGTGCCAACTTTTCATCGCACATAAACTCTTGTTTGATGTTTGTGACACGCCCTATGTTATACAATAATCACAACCATGTAGTTGTGTGATCAATGATAACGAGGTCAATTCAAAAAAATTATCCATGACTCATTCTACCTAAGTTAATACTTGACAACGCAGGCCTAATTCCAATGAATAAGGCAATAATATCTTTGTTCATTATGCATGATTTGATTTAAAAAAAATATTTTATTAATAATTGATCACTCATTCTCGTCTAAATATCTATCTTATATATTTGGAAGGATCAAGTAGCATCTTAACATTATTCTATATACATAGAAAACTTGTGAATGTATTTTATGTGAGATTTTGTTTCGAATAATTTGATTTCAATTAAATTATTATTTTATAATGTTTTTCTTAATTTTATAGCATTTCTATATTAATAAGATATTGTATAATTGAGCAATTCTTGAAATATATAACTGTTTAATATTTCATTTATTCTCAAATTAAAGATATATATAAATATTAAATATTTTTTTCTTAATTAATTATATGTATATATTGAATATGTATTTTTTTATCTTAATTTCTTAATTTTTTTAATTAATGTTTAATTAGGGATAGATAATTTAGTTTTTTTCTTTTTTCTTTTTTAACTTTTTTAACTAATGTATGTTTAGTTAAGGATTTATAATTAAAAAAATTTCACACATTTTTCTTTTAAAATTATATATATATATATTAAAAAAAAACATTTAAAAAATCAATCTTTAGAATTATTATTTCCCTTTTATATTAATGATAGTGAGACTTCTAATAACATATAAATGTTTAATACCAAGTTCATTTTATTTTCGTGTAAAGATAAACTCACTCTCTTGATAATTGTAGGAAATTTGTAAGCCAAATTCAAGGTTGACATATTCCTAATATTACTTACTTTCCAAGGAATATATTCAAAACTAAATATATAAAGAAATATGTTCTTTTCCTCATTCTACTTCAATCAAACTTTTCTATCAAAATATGTAAATATTTAATAACAATTAAATAGCAATTTTTTATTGATTCAATATGCTAAAATATTTTCCAAACTTCTAAGATACAGATCTACCTAATTTTCCATAACATATTTTATATATATACAATTTCTATATTTTTTTTCAAATTCTTTTTAAATTAGTTAATTTAAGCTAGATACAGATCTACCTAATTTTCCATAACATATTTTATATATATACAATTTCTATATTTTTTTTCAAATTCTTTTTAAATTAGTTAATTTAAGCTAGTCTATAAATTTATCTTGTACTTCTCACATTTTTATGACTTTTACTTTAGTTTTCATGAAATTTTAATATGTGGTAATATTATGTCTAATATATTGATTTTTGTAACATACTCATATTACGAAGAAATCCTAGCGCTCTGCAACGCTCACTTTGCAAACCTGCTACATGTCTTGAATAATCTGTCGCTGAACCTGATGCCTGATACGGACTGGTACAAATTGAATTCAGGGATTGATCAGTCAGAATGAGTCTGGAAGGGGGGGGCAGGGGGGACCCCCTCGTACAGTAATGTAACCGCTAATGACAGGGCAGAAATAAGAGCCAAGCGACCCTCCTTTGAGTCGTCGCCGCAGATTTGTGACCAGCTCCTCGCACGAGAACAAGGGATCAAGAAAGAGATGGATGTGGAACCCAGCATGTCCCATCCAAAGGCATCTCGTGGATGGGAGCCTGGCAAATGCATTCCGTAGTCCGACAAACCCCCCAGGTATCTCATAAGCTCCACAAGGGTGGGTGAACACACACAGTTCATGCGAGAGCATGCCCTCATAGGTAAGTTCTTAGGACTATGGCCATCTGAGTGTGACCTAACTCGATGGATTAAAAACTGGTGGAACCCTAAAGGAGACTATGAGGTACAAATCAACTCCAAAGGCTTCTTCAGGATCATCCTTTACAATCTAGAAGACAAGGAAAGAATCTTTGATAATGGGCCATACTTCTACAACTCGACCGGGTTATTTCTGTGCTTCTGGATGGATCATTTCAGTCTCGAAAAGGAAGACTTTACAATGGATCCAGTATGGATCAGACTATACTCCTTGTCTCAGGAGTTTTGGCTGGAAGAAATCTTTATGGGAATAAGGAACACAGTGAGGTGTTACGTAAAAAAATCAAATGGTACAAAGAAAAGAAAATACACCTCATATGCCTGAATATGTGTGTACATGGACATTTCTAAATCTCTCCCTAGATTTGTCACTCTGGAATATCAAGATGAGGACTGGCAACAAACGCTCGACTATGAGCACATCCCCTTCCGCTGCAGGAAATTCCATGAACATAGCCACCTCTTCAGGGATTGTCCATTAAATGTCCAAGCACCCAAGGCTGGAGAAAACAAGCAGAAATATGGCTTCACCACAGTTACAGGCAGGAAAAAGAACCCGCCAAGGAAGCAAAATCCATATCCTGGCTCCAAAATTTCGACAAAAAACTCTTATGAGATCCTAAACCAGCTGTCGGCAAATGAGGAAATCTAAGATCCGCAAAAAGCGAAGCACCAAGAGAAAGGGAAAATAGTGGGCATCGATCTTGAAAAACTCTAGGAATCCCTCAATCAAAAGGATATACAATCCCTCCCTGAAGAGAAACTTTGCAAGGTCCATAAATTCTTTCTTGACTTCATAGTCGGATCCACAACAAGGTTGGGTACAGTCACATATCCAAGTTCAAAATCAAAGCAAATTCCACAGGAAAAAAAAATAAGAGGATGAAAATCAGCCTAGCAACTTATCAAGGAGGCACGAAATATCATGCTCCACTCTGGGCAGATCCAAAATCTCTCAGAGGGATACCTCCACCCAACTCCACAATCATTATGATGAATATCATCACCTGGAACATCAGAGGAATCAATAGTAGATCCAAACAAAGGATCCTTCGAGACTATATTAGGGAAGAAAATCCAGATATCCTTCTGCTACATGAAACAAAATGTGCGGGAACAGAAGCAGAAACCATCTTCCAATGTATTTGGCGTGGGTGTGACTTCATACACACTAACTCCGTAGGCACATCTGGGGAACTAGCTATTTTATGGAACCCCAACACTGTCACCCTAAGTAGACCCTTCTCCACCATAGGCATGGTCACAACCCACTTCTCGGTTACAGGTTCGAATAAGGAAGGTGATATCACAAATGTTTATGGACCTCATAGCTAGCAGGACCAAGACAACCTCATGAAATGGATAGCTCACATCAAAACCCTACTAAGAACGCCCAACTGGATTCTAGGAGGCGACTTCAATATGATCCTGATGTTGGAAGAGAAAAAAGGATGAACTAAATGCCTGGAGCCAGATAGCGCTAATTTTAAAACACTTATAAACCAGCTAAATCTAGTAGACATTGAAAATCGCAATGGCACTTTCACCTGGTCCAATCATAGGTCAGGACACCATCAGGTGGCATCCCATCTTGATCGCTTCCTTGTAGCAGAAGAACTGATAGAAATGGATCCATCCATGGAAAGCCTCATTCTCCCAAAGGCAGGATCGAATCACTAGCCAATTTCCTTTTGCCTAGATACAGGGGCAACACCAAAATACAAACCCTTCTGATTTGAGAAATTTTGGCTATCACACCCTGACTTCCATCAACTTGCAAAGTCTTGGTGGGCACAGGCAGAGATAGATCATGGTACATGCATGTACAAATTCCAGACGTGCCTAAAAAACTTCAAAATCTCGCTAAAGCTCTGGAATAAACACACCTTTGGAAACATATTCCAAAGTATGCAGGATATAGAAAACAAATTAGCATAGTTGCAGAAAAAATTCATCTCAGGGACCAAAACCATGGCCTTAATGAAAGAAGAAGAGGAGCTTCAAGCGGAGTTAGAGGAATGGAAAAAGAAAGAAGAAATTATGTGGCGCCAGAAATCCAAAGTCCAATGGCTCAAAGAGGGCGAGAGGAACACAAAATTCTTCCATCAAACCATGGTGCACCACCGATACATCAATCGGATAACGCATTTGGAGGACACCCAAGGAAATCCAATCAGAGAACACACCCAAATAGCTGAAGAATTAAACATGTACTACAAAGAAATTCTCATTGAAACCAATGAGGATAGAACGACATCGATCCGGAGGGTAACCAGGCACATACACTCCCTTGTGACTCTGGAACAGAATGATGCCCTTATGAGACCCATCACACAAGAAAAGGTGGACCAGGTAGTTAAAGGAATGCCCTCAGGAAAAGCGTTGGGCCCATATGGCTTCACCACTGACCTCTTCCACCACTGCTGGGATTTAATCAGGGAAGAAGTTTGGCAAGTCATAGAAGAATCATGAACCTCAGGCCAAGTCCTCTCCACCCTCAATGCCACCTTTCTCACTTTCATATTGAAAGAGGAGAGGGTCACTCATCCCAAGCAGTATAGACCAATTTCCCTTTGCAACGTCATCTACAAAATCATTACAAAGGTGATAGCAATGTGTCTCAAGCCAATCTTGCATTTTGTCATCTTCAATGAACAAGTTGGGTACAAAGAAGGACGACAAATAATGCATAGCATCCTTCTTACTCACGAGGTAATACACTCACTCAATGCGACCAAAATCCCAGGTATTCTCATCAAACTTGACCTTTCAAAATATTTTTATAGAGTCAGCTGGTAGTACCTTCGCTCCATGCTAGAATCTTTTGGGTTTGACCATCAATGAGTAAATTGGATCTTAAATCTCACCTCTTCAGCCTTCTCCATTCTTGTAAATGGTGTGCCTTCCCAACCCTTCTCTCCTTCTAGGGGCATCAGGCAAGGAGACCCCTTTCACCTTTTCTCTTTGTACTCATGGCAGAAGTGCTAGGACGATACATCAAGACTGCAGTCCTAGAAGGTTCCCTTAAAGGCCTACCCTTTCACAACATCTAGTCAGCACCCTCGCATAGCCAATTTTTTTATGACACCCTCCTCATGAACACACCCATCGCAAGAGAGGCCAACAAGCTCAACTCCATATTCTCTGATTTTGTGGAAGCCTCAGGCATGGCCCTCAACCTCGACAAGTCCAAACTTTAATTCTTCAACACTTTGATAGCAGTCCAGAATCATATTTCATGACTCCTTGGCATACCTAAGAGCTCCCTTCCATCCAACTACTTGGGCATCCCCCTTACTGGAGCATCGACGCACTCCATTTCTTGGGACAGCCTGCTTCTCTCCATCTCCAATAGACTCAACAACTATACCTTTAGACCCCTCAACATTGCGACTAGATTGGTGCTTCTCAACTCAGTCCTACAAACTCTGCCAAACTACCTCTTCACAGCCCTGGCAGTGCCTAAACTGATTATTAGAGCCATCAAAAATCTCCAGCGAGGCTTCTTATGGCATGGACATCAACCTAACAAGAAATGGGCTCTGGTCGGATGGGACAAGCTTTGCAAGCCCAAACCTCTAGGAGGACTAGGACTTCATGATCCGGGAAAGCTCAATCAAGTTATGGGAGCTAAAATGTGGTGGATATGGCTAAAGACCCCCACAGCCTTATGGGCGCAAATATGGAAACATAAATACACTCCAAACATTCAAGCAGACCAACTAATCAGACACAATGACCAAATACAGGGCTCTAACATATGGAACACAACATGGCAAAACAGAGAGTTAGTTCAAAAATATGATTTCTAGGAGATCAGAAATGGGGAAAGTGCACTTTTTTGGTAGGACTCTTGGCAAGAACAGGCACCTCTAAGTGACCGGGGAGAACTCAACCCCCTCAGGCAAGTGTTAAACCAAAATACCTTCTAAAGGGTGAAATATATTTGGAGGATCGTGGACCGAAGCCTGCCTTGGCAACAATGGAAAACTTCTACCAGGGAGCTATAGCTCCCAAAGGACACGGACCTACAAGCCTGGAAACACTACGCAAGCCACAGGAAAATCCCCATAGGAGAAGGTCCGGACATTCTCAGATGGGGGCACTCCACAACTGAAAGCTTCTTAGTCAAAGAGTCTCACTACCTGCAAGGAAACCACCAGAATCATAATAAGGAGAGTATATGGAACAAGGTCTAGAGCTCCACACTCTGGCCCAAGGTGTCCACCTTTTTATGGCTCACAGTTCATAACCGTGTCCTCACTTGGGACAACCTCAGAAAAAGGGGCTTCATCGGACCCTCAATTTGCACCTTATATCAGCAACAAGAGGAAACGATGGAGCATCTCTTCAATAGATGTCACTACAGCCAGTGGATTTGGGACTAGGGATCTCAAGCAATGTGTAGGTCGAACCAAAACAGGAACAACATCAGAGATACCCTAGAGAATTGGGAATCGCTCTCCTACAAAAACCCTATTCTTGCATGTATCTGACAAATCCTCCTGGGCTTAACTCTCTGGCAAATATCGAAAGAATGAAATAAAATAATCTTCCACTCCAAGGCCTCCACACCTTGCCTAACTTGGGAAATAATAGCCACGCTAATCCAAGAAACAATCAGAAGAAAACCTTGGACACCGGAGGACTTAAAATGTAGTCCAAAGAAGCAATGCATTCTCCAAAATTGGCAGCTCAGCTTGAACAATCATCCCAATGGGAATGTGACCAATCACCAACCCAACAGCCTGACCACCTGGTCCCCTCCTCCAACAGGATTTATTAAGATAAACTTCGATGGGACCTCCAAAGGGAATCCTAGACCAGCGAGCTTTGGGGCTTGTCTTAGAAACTGAAAAGACGAAATCCTCTACCTTGTGGCAGGCTTCATGGGGGAAAATACCAACAATGCGACTGAGCTCACAGGTCTCTTATGCGGCCTCCAAGAAGCAATCGATAACCACTTCCACAAAATCACTCTAGAAGGGGACTCTCAGAACATCATCCAACTAATAACCAAAATTCTACATGGGGAAAACCCGTTGAAAATTTCGCCCAGTTGGAGATTCTCAGGACTGTTGGGGGATTTTGGAGCCCTTCACAACCCTAATCTCACCATCATACCATCTCATTTGAAAATGGAAGCAAATAAAGTTGCGGACTTCCTAGAAAATGAAGGGGTAATAACCAAGATGGAATGCATCTATTGGGAGGCACAAACTTCTGCAGATATAGATCTCTCAACCTGTTGTCAAGGCCTTGCCAATAGAGACTTACCAACCCCGGATGGGGTGCCTTGTTGCGTAACTAGGCCACATGGTCTGGAGCCAGGCTGGGCCATAAATATGGGTCATCGGTTCCCATCCCCTCACCACTAAAGATGGGAGCAAGCCCACATAGACAGGCCCATGGTATGAGTCCTCCCACGCGCATGAGGATTCTAGATGCATAGAGAATTAAAGAGGGAGCCTTAATGGAGGAGGCCGTCATGTCCATCCTCACGGATATCACCAAATTTGGCCATGGCTTCACCGATTTAGACTTCGGCCCACACCATCCAGACCAGTCTAAGTTTTGGTGTAGTTACAACAACATCATCCTTATTGTGGTCATCGTTCTTCTCATTCCCATGCCACGAGAAAGAGGTAAGCCCCACAGGGGCACTGCCTGGTATGCCTTTGATGCTCGTCGGAAGAGACAATAGAGGTTTGAAAGAGAATTGTCCATGGTCAGAACGCAGCTCATCCAGAAAGACAGAAAGCCCAGGACTCCTCCCATGGCTTATGTGGAGGAAATATTTTCGTAAGAACCAATTCATGTTCCTCTGAAACATCTCCTCTTTATTGTACTCGGCAATTGGAATCCACCAACCTTCTTTCAGGGGGAGGTCACCATGGAGACCACAAGGGCACAAAAAAACCACCACAGAGGGGTAGACTAGCTGGAGGAGCCTCCCACATGCTATATAGAAGAAGAGACTCTGGAGGCAAGGGACACGCAGGAGACGACACGCGCAGGTGAACTCTCCTCGAGCACTGACAAAGTGCGTGCTAAGAGAGAACAAGACCGGCCACAAGAACTGGATGAGGCCATGGGGAACGATAAAGGAAAGGCAGAGGACACCAGACTAGGTGATGAAATGAAGGAGGGTGGATGGGTGAGGGAGGGTGGCATGGATCCCATGCCACATCCCCTATCCATCATGCAAGATGCGTGACATGTCCAACCACCATTTTTCCACCTGGAGCACTTGGAGCTAGTGTTTGACTTGTGGAGCTAGGTGGAAGACCAAATCCAACATGCCATCCTAATCAGCCAACGCATCAACATGCTATATGACTCCTACTCTAACACGCCAGCAAGGCAGAGGTGCCCGACTTGTGCACAACCTTTTGTGCAGCAAGCCAGAGCGAGAACGCAGGAAGGGGATGTTGACATGGACACCTCAGCAACCACCAAGTAACTGTTTTAGTTTATTCTTTTGGTTAGAACCATAGTTTTGGATAGATCTCTAGCTCTAGAACTATTAGGGTTCAATTCCACTGTAATTCGAAAACTCTATATGAATTTTCAGACTGAGGGTTTTCATCTGTCTTGGTTTCCTACGGGTAGGACATATGGCCTCTCATTTTTTGACATAGGCAGTATAGGATGCCAGCTATTCCAGTTTCCATTAACTCGGCGGGAAAGCTGGCAAACCAAGCCTATCTGTACATTTTGAAAGTTAATGCAATAAGATCCAAATATATATATATATATATATATATATATATATATATAGAGAGAGAGAGAGAGAGAGAGAGAGAGAATTAATTTTGTGTCAATTAATTTGAAAGATGTCTAATTTACTAAACTTGATTATTTTTAGCTCTTTTTTAAAAAAGAAAAATTATACACATTAAAACTAGATTTTTGCACTAAAATGTCAACTTACAACACTACCAATTGTCTTCTTTTAACATTAATTAAGTTGCACTGAATTTCGATCTAAAATCATCATATATGCTCAATTTATTGTAGAATTTTGTTTTTTTATTACCTTTATAATTGGATTAAAAACCTTATATTACATGGACTTTAACTTTTAAAAATTCATATTAATTTTAGTAAAATCCTGATACTTTGCAAATTCTCTAAAACACAAGAGAATCATCAATCTTGAAATAATTAAAAGCAATAATCACAATACTAATCTTGATGTTTTACTTAATACTTTCCAAGGTTGCTCACCATCATCTCAAAGATTTAAAACGTTGAATTTTTACATTTTCATTAATGCAACTTTGATGGTCAATATTACCAAATCCTCAACGCATCAACATACACCTCAACATTAGCAATAATCACATTAATGCAACTTTGATTGTCAATATTACCAAATCCTCAACATACCCTTCATATACAAGTTAGAATCAAAAGAACTCTTAAAGAAACCGTTGGGTTGAATATATTGATCTATATTACATTTATAATTACCTTGAAAGGCGTATATCTATTGGAGATGGGCACAATTAATCACCTTTTAATTTAAAATTCTAATCTGATGGCTAACAATTGAAAATGTTGGAATATTCTTAGTCGTCCTCCCAAATCAATGAATGTGATTTACTCTTCATAACTTCCTTGTATTTTTGAATGCATCAATTAACCTGTTTACTTTTTAACATTTCCCTAATCATATTAAGAAATTACTGTACCACCATATGATTGCCACGTTTAACTGATTAACCTTTGGAATTACCACATTTAAGATTAACTTTTGGATTTCCTCAGCTCTATGTGCGTTTCAGTTGTCCGTGTGTTTCAATTCACCAGAGTGTTGTCCATCCAGATAACTTAATTCACCAGAGTGTTGTCCATCCAGATAACTTTCGGCATTCACCAGCCGCAACACCAGCCACTTTCCGGCTGTGCTAGTATATATACCATCCATATTTTTGGTGTTTTCTTTTGTTTATAAAATGTTTTTATTAAATTGTAAATATAATGTTTTTTATCTTTTTGTATAAATAGTTGTGTTGTTGTACATAATCATTCATTTAGTGCTTTTCTCATTAAAATGAATAATAATGATAAAAGGAATATTGTGATAATCAATTTGGTTGTAGCTGTAATTGTTTTTGTATGTATGATTTTTTTTAAGAAAAATTGTGTATTGAATTTTGAAATGTTCAAAATTTTGAGTAGATACTCCACTCATCATCAAAATATTTATAAATTCAAATAATATTAAATACATAACTTGTCTTCTTTTATGAATAATAATATCAATATTGCAAGTAGCTTTGAAATTTGTCATATATACCCATTTACAATCAACAATCAACAGAGTTTTATCCTACAAGTCACAAAAATAATACGTTCTTGTCAGATTCCCACAAGCAGAGAACATCTTGGTTTACCATCAAATCCAAGATCAATTTATACAAACCCAAAAAAAATTGGGAGCTTTGGTTTACCATCAAATCCAAGATCAATTTATACAAAGCCAAATTTCTAAAGTCTCCAAACATAGCAGTAGATTGTCATTTCATGCTTACACAACCAATTATAAGATAGCATAGATTTTTTGAGGCAAATCCATTCAATTTACAGATAGCTAAAAAAAAATTCTCAGATTCCTTTCAACTTGTGAAGCTAAGATAATAAAATTCTCAACCAGCAAACATTCCAGATATCTCAATGATGCAGACAAAATATCTTATTTATGAGCTCGGTCGTATCTTCCAAAAGGGATTTCTATATGTTGTTTACAAATAAGTCTTTAAAGGAGAATGCACATTTTTTACAAAAATTGGAAGATGTAACAAGCACATGTGAGGCATGTAATATAATAACTGGAAGATGTAATAAGCAGATGCGAGGCATGTAATATTGAATATGTAAATCTTTTATTTGGATAATGATTTCACTATATTCAATGCATAATGGAAAGTGCAATATAGAAAGGTGGTAAAGATAGGAAACCACTTTGTAAGGTTTGATTAAATTGAAAGATGTATATGTTGTGTACAAATAAGTTTTTAAAGGAGAATGCACTTAGTAATTCAATCATTTTGTTTTTGACAAAATTGGAAGATGTAAAAAGTACATATGAGGTATGTACTAATTGAATATGTAAATTTTTTATTTAGATAATTATTTAATTATATTTAATGCATAGTAAAAAGTGCAAGATAAAAATGTCGTAAAAATAGGAAACCACTTGCACGGTGTAGATATGTGAATCTCAATAGTTAAAAAACAAACAAATTATTAATCATTTTACAATATTAAAAAAAAAGCAAATTACTAATCATCTTATAATATTAAGACAAAAGGTACGTGTAATAATTTTTTTAAAAATAAAGAATAAGAAAAAAACATTATACAATTTATTTTTATATTTTATTTATTTGTTAAAATTAAATAATAGGGATGATCATGTTTCATAGATAATAATATAAATAATATGATTTTTTTTTGTCATTTTGGAATCAATATAAATTTCATAACTTTTATGACATAATAAAACATGTCAATTAAATATAATTTGATTAGTTGTGAGAAAAATTGTTACCCTTTCCATCCAAGTTTAAATCTTACTTTTTAATATGTTAAGCTTAGTAAGTTAATTGTTGATGAGCTATATATGATTTAATCATGAGTTGTAAAAAATATGGTATATACATTTATGTATTTGTTTAACATTTATTAATGTACATTTTCATTTGTTGAGTTAATGTATTTTATTCCATGACCTATTTGTTATGTATTTTAATTATGTACTACTACTTTGTAATAAGTTGATAGGTGTATAAAGACTATGTTTATACAATAAATATATAAACATGACATTAACTTAGAGTTGAAGTTTATGCATCTTATTGTTACAAATAAGAGTTTCCTCTATTTTATGTATCTTAATATCTTTATCAATATAAGAACTAAGTTGTTATTCATGGAAATCTATTCTTTTATTTATTCATTAATAATTATTATCCGATCTTTGATTGTATAAATGCCATTAATATTAATGCTATGCTATATATAATTTACGCAAATATCATTTCATTTAATGTCTTTTTTGTAAGTAAAAGTGTATTACCTTAAATGTTTTTCATATCAGTACACATGGCTAAACTTGCCACATGTTATGCCATACATATGTAAACCAGAGTATGTGGTCGTCGAGAGAAAACAATCATGTTTTTTTATAGTGTTTGAGAAAAAATGGAAAACAAAACTAGTCCTAAACATAGATGAAACTATGGATGCTCTAGACAGTGATACAAAGAAACAAAAAATAAAATTAAACACTAAGCGAACCCAGGTTGTCTTCGTCGCTAGGAGGTTATAGCTGCACAGGAGAAAACACATAAGGTTGACAGTAGGTTGAGAATCTACGCTTGATAGGCTCACCTGAAAGAGAGTCAAACAAAGCATCCAAGCGATGATAGAGGATATTCTGACAGTGAAGTTGATCAATCATGTCCCTTCTCATGTCGAAGATGAGTTGCAAGTGTTCTTCTGAGAAACGACAAGTGTTGGGAGCCTTTGGCATAGAGTCTGCAACAGGTTGAGGCTCATTGGCAGGTTGAGTTGTCGCCATAATTCATTCATCGTACCAAGATGGACGGGTCTCTTCCTCAACCGGGAAGTTTCCCATATCTAAAGTGGGGTTGACTCCCTAAGACTGTCCTCTAGAATTGTGAGGAGGAGCCTAAAGGTCTGAGGTAGATCAAAGGAGAGAATTTGGAGGTATTTGAGGAGGAACCAGACGGATTTCTTCCTCGTAATAAGCCATGGCACTATCATCCTCCATCAGTTTTGATCAAAAGATGGGGAAATCTCCAAGGAAGGACCAACATGGCCTGTGTTAGAGAGGGTAGGTGAAATTAGAGTAGAGGAGGGGCCATGTCGACAATGTCTAGCCACAAAAATGTAGTAAGTCGGCCCACGTTTCGGTTTTCCCCTCTCACATGGAATTGTAATGGCAGAGGAAATAATGACAACTAGAAGGGGAGGAGGCCGCAAGAGGGAGAAAAAACCAGGAGGGGAGAGAAAAGATAACAACCAGACCAGAGTAAAATGGCAATATACATTCCTTACCTCCACAAAAACATCCTAGCTGACAGTGAAAAGCGTCATAAAGACTGAGTTGATAGCGCTCAACCACCTCATACCTTCTCTGCTAGACCTCGATCTTCATTGTGTATTAACCATTAAAACTTCTATATTATGTAGGTGCACTACCATAATATTTGATTGAATTCCAGTCATGTTAAATAGACAGATAGGAAGGGTGGTGGTGGGGAGTATTAACTTCCCTCGATGCATGTGTGCCAGTTATCACCTTATCCGGGGGCATTTCATTTAATGTTTAAGTGAACAATATTATTTTATTTTATTTATTTTTTAGTTGTAAATTAATTTTACAATTCTCAAACATAAATAAGGAGAATTGATGAAATTCATAGGCTCTCTCAACATAAATAAGGAGAATTGATAAAAGTCATAGGCTCTCTTGGTGGATACCTATATTAAACTCCCATGGACTAAATTTATTAAGGTGATAAACTAAAAAAAATATCATTTATATCATATTAATGATTTATGATATCCATATCTCCTCATGAAGTAAACATTTTTACTAATATAAAAATATATTTAATTAAACTATCATAAGTGGAAAATAATTAGGAATGGAACCATCCACTTTGTTTTCAATTTGAAATTATTTTCAACCTCTCTAATTTATTTTCATTTTCTAATTATTTTCATCATCAATCTTAATAAACCTCTCTAATTTATTTTCATTTTCTAATTATTTTCATCATCAATCTTAATAAGATTTTGAGTTTTGCATTTATATTTATATTTTTTCCAAGAAATTTTTTGGAGGGAATCCAAGGGACACTTCTATAAATTGGTGGATGGTATCCTTAGTAAACTTATCCACACATAATAGTGCACCTCACCTAAGGGATTTGATATACAAACTTGTTGGCACTGAACTGATCAAATGCCTAACAAAATTAACAACAATTAGTTAAGATAACCTCTCAAACTACAATTATATTTATATTATCAATAAATATATGTAAAATATTATTTTAGTGTTCCATTAATAATTACTCTTAAGTATATTATTTAGTGTGATTATTATCATTAATCATATTGAATGCATTATGTTAAATACCAAATTGATATAAAATTATATTAATTATTAAAAAGCATTCATTATTTTTGAATCATATTATAGTTAATGCAATACTCAAGCATGGTTTTAGTTTTAATTCAAGCCAATTCTAATTTGCATTAAATTTTTTCAAGTTTTATTTCACTGGAACAATATTTTAATAAAACTTGTAAATTGGGTTTAGTTTGGATAGTTGCCAGGAATAATTGTCATCCTCCCCATTTATGTTTAATTTAGGCAAGTGACATGTTGATATCTTAAGGAGTGTATTGTTGTAATGTATTTTAGCCATGTTGTGAACCAATATTATACTTTTCTAAAATTTACCTTGGGTATCATCTCCAAAAAATAAAATGTTGTAATAAAACATTCGGATCACTATATTACCTTCCTACATAAATAATGCAAGCTCCTTAGTACACCTAACCCCTTAAATAAAATACATACATGATATTTAATATGTTAATTTTTCAAAAATAACATTTAATTTAAATTGCATTTATTAAGCATTTAAAAAATAATTTGGCAAGACCTATCAACTACTAAATAATCCACATTACTGAAATATCATATCATAAATTAGTGTGAGCAAATGGTTGCGTGATCAAATATTCATAGTGCAATATGAGAAAGATGCCAACAATCAATTTTAACCTAGTTATTGATCTTAATTGTAACATAAGCACACACACAATTTTTTTTTAAATAATATTCTATTATCGTGTGACATTGTGATATCTTTGTCATTATTGATATTCTTATTGTATTCCACTCAACTATAAACAATATTACTCTTTAATTATGTTCTATTCATTGTTTTCTTTTTATGTTAATGGATCAAATAGCGAACTATACATTCATAGTTATTTTTCAATCAACTCTCATTATCCTCCTCAAGTAAATATAACTTCACAGGTATATAAGTTCATCATGTTTGTTGAATGTTAAAATCATGATAATGTCTATGTTCACTTAACAAAGAACTCCTGCTCTTTGTGTTCCCTACAACTGGTCTTTTCTTTGCAACTGATATGTCAATCCAAAGATTGATCTAACCAATGGGTTGGAAA
>ML797307.1:391792-408856 GCA_009831015.1 Picea engelmannii | reverse complement strand
TTACATTAGATATCGTTAATAAAATTTAGATATTATTTAAAAATTTTAATTTACAAATTTTATGCATATCAATTATTATAAACCAGTTTATCCAAAACAACATAATAACTATTAAATACACCAAATATAAACATGCAAAAAAATTAAGACTAACTTATGGATTTTTTTATAAAAAGATAAAGCTAACTTATGGATTTTTTTATAAAAAGTAAAGTTAACTTATATTAGATATTGTTAACAAAATTCAAATATTATTTGAAAGTTTTAATTTACAAATTTTATGCATATCAATTGTTATAAACCAATTTATCCAAAACAACATAATAACTATTAAATACATTAAATATAAACATGCAACTTAACTTTTAAAAATATTGGAAGAAATTTCAATAATCCCAAATATATCTATATTTCATGAACATATTCTAATAAATGTAATAATTAGTGTAAATTTGTAACAAACTTAATATAATTTATTTAATTATTGTAATAATTCAATGATCAAAATACTCAAGAAAGGTTACATCCCAGTTGTCCACCCAGTTGTCCACGGAAATTTGTCTTTGTAATTCATCATGGAAAATCCATATATATATATATATATATATATATATATATATATATATATATATATATAATTGCCTACCATTGATATCAAAGAAAAACAGATATCTTTACAAATCTATGGGATAAAGAAGTGAGCATTTCCCATTAGTCATACAATCTTGCTTCAAATGCCATTCTCACTTCCAACCACCAACTCCTAGCCACCATTCTCTCTTGTAGCCATTGTAAAATCTTACAATTCTTGTCCACCATACAATCTATCTTAGCCACATATTTTATTTTATTTATTTATTGTTTACCCACCATACAGACCACTTGTTCAACAATTAAGTTTATATATTGCAATGTTAAAAGTCCTAAGGTTCTTTTGGGCTCATGCAAATAATCATGAGATATACAAATGATTCAAGGAACACTTAAGGCCCTGGAGAACTTCAAAATTTAGAAGTAATGGATGTTATGAAAAAAATAGGAAGCATGAATTGAATTTCTCATTAAGAGTCAAATAAAACTAAATCAGATATATGTAAGCTTTAAACCTATGAAGTAAAGCAATGCATACATATTCTTAAGCAAAACGGAAATTAACCAATGGCTCATACACATAGTATATAGAGATTTATGCTGGAAACTCTTAACAACGAGAAAATCAACCTTCCTTCGTGTAGCACTTTTCAACTCTTCATTGTATTAATTTCACCATTCACCATACAATATATACAATATTCTAGGTATTCCGTAGATACCAAAACCATAATCCCTTAATCCGGGATTAATTTAGAAAACTGCTAAAAATAGCAAAATCGTGAGACGCAATTGTCGAATCTAACGTGCCCACACACACATGCAAAGAATATAACACATGCCCAATAATATCAAGCTACTTATGAAGGATATTGATGCATTAAAAATGGTAGTAATGGAATGACAAGTCCAAATTCCCACACATCATTTTCACTACCACACCAATCATCAATTTCAAATTCATTCAATGGTTTTTCACTCAAGGAAAAAATGACATTATGGAAATTACATTATGAAGGTTATCAAGAAGGAATGAGATGGATTAACAAAGTCAAAAATAATTTCAACTATAATAACATACTCAATGAGAAAGAGAAAATTAGCATTGGATAAATGCACTTGGATAAATTGGCCTGAGATTTTTTTTATGGTGGAACTCCAAACATCAAGTGTTGGATAAATATTGGGAAACATTCAAAAAAATTCTTTGAATGTTTTCAAGATATAGAGGAAGATGAAATTTTCGCCAGATTTGACCTCTTGCAACAAAAAGGCTCAGTGGAGGAATATTTTAACGAGATGTATGTATTATCCACCTACATTCCAGATATATCAAACAAACATCTACTTAGTCTTCTCATAGTAGGTTTGAAAATATAAATACAACAAGATCCCAAATTATCAGATCCCAAGGAAGTCAATCAAGATCTCAAATTACTAGATCCCAAGGATGTCGAGCAAGCAGGGAAAAAAAAGCTCATTGAAGAAAAAAACAAGTCCTATCAGAAATTCCTTGTTCCTCAACCTGAAAATTCAAGCTCAAAAAGTATCCCCCCTCATATAAGGAAGTCAAAATAATATAAAAGGTAGGACAAGAAATGATGTTTCACATGAAACACACCTAATTGGAGTCTAGGGTATAAATACAGGGACAAAACATTCCTCATATGTGAAAAAACCAATAATAATATTATTGACAATGACAAGGAAGAAGAATATGAGGATGCATATTATTCTTATTAGGGCACTGACAATGTAAAATATAAAAAATATAATTCAACACCAACACTTTATGTCACCACAATGATGGGTATTTCCCAACCCCAAACTCTTAAAGTGTTTTGCTACATTGAGAAAACTAAAGTAAAGATGCTTATAGATAGTGATGGTTCACACAATTTTATAGATACAATGATTGTAATGCAATTAAACCTCTTTGTCTACCCTAACTTTTATTTCCAAATTATAATTTTGGGAGATAGAACTATGTCCTGTGATGGAAAACGAAATAAGGTCAAATTGACTATCGATGACTACAATTTAAGATCTATGATCTATCCCATGGTTTTCAAGGGAGTAGACATTGTCTTAGAAACCCAATAGTTGGCCTCTATTGGGACAATGAGGTTGAATTTACAAAATAAATTCCTAATATTTAATGAAAATGGGAAAATCTACGAATTCCATGGAATCAAGAGCCCCACCCGACCTAAATAGTTTCATCCAACAAAATGAAGAAAATGATTCGGAGGGGAGCCAAAACTGATTTTTTACATTCTTACTCAATGGAAGGAATGTATGAAGAAAAAAATTATCTTGAAGGTATTGATAATATGCTTGAGAAATATAATTATTCTTTCAAGGCTTACCTCCAGGGATGATTTTAGGGGCTAAATTTCGCTCATGGGATAATTTTCCATGGTTTTTCCAAAAACGAGATTCACTATTTTAAAAATGATTCGCCCAAATTCTATAAGATAAAATTATTTTACCTTAAAAAGGGTCAAAATTTTATAAAAACTATATAAAATAATTATAAATTTGAATATTTTTCAAAAAATATTGTCAAACATTTATAGTTGACATATGAAGGATTAGTAATATTCGCCAAGGTTTCTACATTTTAAAATAAATTTCCATCCTTAAAATCATCCCTACTTACATTGTGGCCTTCCCCCAACATGGTTAAGAGATCATATCATCGAGCTCATTCCTACATTAGCTCTAGTTAGGAGGAAATCTTGCATGCAATATCATCAACATAAAATATAAATTGAGTGCTTTGTTAAGGAATTATTAGACTATGATATATTAAACATAAGTAAGATCCCATATTCAATTCTAGCCATGTTAGTAAGAAAAAAGGATGGTTCCTATAGATTTGGTATTGTCTATCATGCATTGGATAATATTACCATCAAAGATACATTTTACATTCTATGTGTGGATGAACTATTAGACAAAAACCATGGAGATAAGTATTTCTTGAAACCTTATTTGAAATTAGGTTATAATAAGATAATAATACAAGAATAGGACATTCCAAAAATGGCATTCATCAAATCCGACGCACCCCCCACATACATGCAAATAATATAACACATACCCAACATCGAGAGGGGGTCGGTAGGGTATGATTCAAGTTTAATTATTTTATTAGTGGTGGACTGTTATTCCTATTACTTATTGCAACTCTAGACTTTATTGTTTTCTCATTTTGTTACAATTTAGTTAGTTGCATCGCATACTACATTTATGTAGTGCATAAAAAAATTATTTCATTTAAACTGATTAAAAGATAATATTAGAGTATTCAGGCCATAATCAAAGGGATTTCCATTTCAATAGATAAATATCTAATCGGTCCCTTTATCCATGTAATATTGTGAATTTGAGAGATACCATTTTCCTATGTCAATAGACCCTCAATTGATCCTCTCTTTTTTTAATACACTTTACATGTTTATGTCAATTTTTAGGTATAGGAAGGTTGTTGATATTGGGAGATGAAGGGATGGTTTTCTACTTCCTTWWACGSTTTGATCTTCTACTTGAAAAATGTTAGAACCTTCTAAATGCGGTTTTTATTAGTCTCCTTTCTCTATCTCATTTCCTTCCTCGGTGTTAGCTAAGTATGAACAATATTTTTCATTTTCTCCTTGTAAACTTCCTATGGATCACCACATTTTCCCATTAACATCAATTCAATGTCAAGTTCCACCTATAGGTCATGACAATTTTCACTAGATCATCTTCATATTAACATAATTCCTTAAAATGAGTACAACTAGATGACCTTTGAATGACTCCATTCAATTAAGACTTAGAAAGGACAAAGACCCATGTATTGTTGACAATAAATGTATCGTTATTTTGTTTGATTCCTCCTTTTGATCATGATTAGGTGCATAGATCAATAGATTATTTTAGGATTGTAACAGTTTACCAATCAACCTATAAGCCTTTTCTCCATTTGAATGATCTAGTGGTAAAATCTTAAACAATTCCCCTTCCCCCTCCCTACCTCATTTTTTATCTACATTCCTTGACCAATGTTCGTACATACATATCCATCTTTAGTATTTTTCCCTTCTCTTTCTTTTCGCTTTGTATTTTGTTTACTTAGTCATTATTCTCTTTCAAATTTGGGTTGCGAATTAGGTTACTGTCAAATGCCCAGGTATGTAGACCCACAAGCCTCTGTAAGTTTACTTAGTCAATTTTTATTTTCTTGCAATCCCAACACATAGTCATTTTTATTCATTGTGGGATTTCAACCCATTCCTATCCTACAAATCCTCATGTTAGTGTCCCATAGATACACAACACTCAAAATGACCCTTTTACATCCACACCCTCCAAATTGAACCCTTTACCTCTTTTATATTTATCCATTTCTTTGAATGTGGATGCAACACAACTTTCCTCTCTACTTAATTTTTCCATAAGTCCCATGTCCCACAATCCCTTGTTCTACAAAATGATCCATTCACTTTCATGAACCACATAACACCCTATCCTCATACCCAGTATATTTTCTCATTGCATATGTGGGATTCATCACTTCTTACCTTTTTCATTTCCTATGGCTCGTTTCCCTCATTTCACAATCCCTCATTCACCATATTGCACTCTCCATTCCCCTTTTATCACTTCCATTCATAACCATTTTCCATCCTCCATGACATTACATCACCATTTCCCGATCACATTTGTTCCTCCCCACCATGTCAGCCACCACTTGTTTGAACATAATATCATTACTATAGTGGAAAAGATTTTGTAAGGCTTTATAATAAATTCCAAATCCTACCATGCAAGTCAACAACTTTAAAATAAGAGCTATGGTGGTTAATAATCAAGACAATATGTTGTAAATTTAATAAATCATTAATATGCCATCCTATAAAAATAGTATATCGATAGCAAAGCCACCTATTGGTAAGAGTAGAAAGTAGTGTAAATTATGTCAAGTAGGAGAAAGGATTTGTATTGTTGAGATACAATTAAGACTCTCAAAAGTGAATACCAGAAGTTCTAATGGTCCCAAGCTTAAACGTGGTACAAGGCTCTCCCTCCCGTTGAGAAGGAAACAAGATAGGTTTGGAGCTCAAGCATAGTACTAGCTAGCTCTGTACCTAAGGTGATATATTTCAAAGAGATATGTCTCTAGTGTGCAGACAAATTTGATACATAAAGAAGAAGAATTCAATTTCATGGGAAGAAACCCATCTTCTTGGCTCCTTCAGTTTTCATGAGAATGCTAGGACTCCCAAAACCCACCATGCAATTCAAGAATAAGGAAGGAAACACATTTTTTAAGGAACACAAAGAATGAGCAGAGCTCCTGGAGAAACATTTGGCCGACCCAAGAGCTAATACCAATGTTGCTAATATTGAGGTAAGTTCTTTAAAATACCCCTACAAAGAATTCTCCTATTTGTTTTCTTGTATAGTTGGGCTGGAGTCCATAACCTTTATGCTGAAAAATGTTGTTTATATTCTTCACTTTGTTTAGCTTGAGGATTTTCTGATTGATTGGGCCTGGATTATTTAAAATGAAATTTCATTTCAACTGGGTTGTTTATAAAGAACCTGGAAATTGTATATGACTTCTTATTTGATATTTTCCATAGCCTACTTCCACATCTTCGAAGACATCCCAAGGGAAAGAAATGTTGATTTCAAGGTGGAATCAATCTATGTCAAGTATCCATCCTTATGGAAACATGAGGATAAATACAATTTCTACGTGGTCCACGATAGTTTTATTGTTGAATTCAAAAAATTAATCTTTGGTCCTATCACATAGAGACTGTCACTTGAGGATACTTCCTTTCACTTAGAGAAAGGAATTTTTTATACTATAGAGGATTTCATGTTCTAATATTATTCGGTTTCCAAGAGAAACTCTTTTTTATCCCCTTCTATGTATCTAATAGACACTTTTCCATCGAAGTGTGTAGACAATACAGATACTGGGCACACTTCTTTAATTAAAAAATGAAGAAGCATTTCATTCCATTGACTTAGAGAGTTGGAGAAGTTGTTGTCAAGCATATTTCTCACTTGGATGAATTTGTAGGTCAATTTGACCAACTTAGTTTAAAAGAAGTTAAATGCATCGAGGGTTTCGACCCTAATGACCTATTTTCTGCACACATGTCCCTAGTGGGATATTCTTCTTATTTTGTAAGTCTAAACATTTTGAGAAAGGAGAAGGAGACAATCAAAATGTCCCCGATACCTCAGTTAATGAATCCATAAATGACATCGAAGAGTTATATAGCACTAATGAGTGTGATAGACAAAAGGGTAGAGAAGTAACAAACAAAAAATCCAATTCACCCATTGCTTCACAGAGAAGCACTCTAGCTAAAACAAAACCAAAAAGTAGTGGTCTGGAGACAAGAAAAAAACCTGTCGAAAATTCAGATGATGGTGTTGACAAAGACCCTACGAAGAAAAACTTGGAAAATTTCCATATTGCACATACTTCTGCTAAAAGAATGAGAGAGACTCATAAAACATGACTAGAAATACCTAAAATTGAATAGAGTCCTCGAACTATGGAAGTAGATGAATTTATCAAAGAATCTAGTTGGTTAAAACAATATTGTTGGAAACCCACAAAATTATTGAAGTTATGGTTACCTGAGAACCAGATATATTTGAAGAAGAATCTTTCACATTGTTGGAAGTAGGCAAAAGCGGAAAGAAAGCCGATTTTGGAAAAGAAGGCATGTACGAGGAAAGTGACAGATGCAAGGAAGAACAGCATGCGCACATGCATGGAAGACCTAACGATGGTAGGGTTAGGGTTTTGGTAATGTATTGTAATGGATGAAGAGCCAAAAACGTATAAATAGAGATACCTAGGTCTCAGAGAAGAGACTAGTCGTATTTTGTAGAGAGAATTGTTGTAGCGAGTTGCCATGTAATATTTTGTTGTATGACCTCTAGTGATGATGGAGGAGGGTAGATATTGAGGGTTAGATCATAGGTTGAGGATCTTGGTGTGATCTAGTCCTGCTCATATAGATCGTACCCAAGCTAGAAGAGTTGTAAGCGTGCGGCGTCGTAGTGACTGAACGACTATAATAAAAGAGATAAGAGACAAATCTTTGTGGACGTAGCCCAGGAGGGGTGAACCAAGGTAATATTTTTGTTATGTGACTGAATTCATGTGTATCTTTATTGTCTTTCAGTAGCTATTGATAAGCTAAGTGAATGAATCATTATATTTCCTGCATAATTGGGAATAACAATGTATTGTGTTAACAAGTTAAAATAAAACTCTCAGCGCACAGTCCCTAGATCTCCCACTCAATCCTAGGCTACAAAAACATAAGTCTTGTAGCTACCCATTAAGACTATCTTGGGTGAGACGATGCAGTGCACCTGGTGCCCTGCCTTGCCTTCTGGTCTACCAAGAGGGCCGATAGTTTTAGAGGATTTTTTGGAACCCCGAGCAGACATGAACCCTGGGTCACTTGAGACGAACTCAGATAGGACATAGCTAACCAAAAAATGGTTCCATTTCCACTAGTAGGAATAGGAGAGGATTGAGTAGCTGAGATACGTTGAAGATCTATGAAAAGATACGTAACGTCTGTGGGAGGTGGAGTAAGAAAATACTAAATTAGAAAACAAAGCATTGAGCCACTAGAAGGGGATGTTGAGACTGTGGAATCCCAAAAAATTAGAGATCATAAGCTGGTGAAGGACAAAGGAGCTAGAGTTTTCACAGAAAGATAACAGAAACCCTAGAGTAACACCTCGCAAATATCTTGAGAAATACGTGTTTACTGATTTGCATGAAGTCTTTTTCTATGATTTTCCACACTTATTGCATGAGCGGATACTAAGGTTGAAGGATAACCACGCAACGAACTGGATATGACAGTTAGAGTGGACCCTCATACAGATTCAACAATTACAACAATTAAACAACAAATTCACCCACGCAGTAAACTTTGGCTTGACAGTATTGCAACAGGATTTATAACAGATTTTGCAGTAGATACAACGAAGTCGTACAACATAATAGAACAATATTTTCTATGAGGACCTTGAGGAAGGTACATTATATCGTTGTATACTTCTATTAAGATACTGCTATATAACAAAGGCATAATGAAAATGGATTCAAACAACTAAACCTCCCTACGTGCATGGGGGAAGGGGGGAAGCACTGACAAAAAGAGGAGAAATGAAAGGACAAAAGGATAAGGGGAAGAAGGAGGAACCCTTGGACCCAATCATGATTGATGACAACCAGATCAAGCAGATCATGGAAACCACTGGAAATATGCATAGTGGAGTACCCTACCAATGCAAGATGAATATCAAGAAGAGAGTCGTAGCCGCGAGGGAAGGCTTGGCAAGCGATGAGGAAGAGGTAGAGGATCTTCAGGCTGTGGAGAAAATTGAGGAAATCTTGTGCGCAACATATGAGAGGAAGACAAGAGGTCCAAGAACAGGAAGAGAAGGCAGTAATCCTATCCATATTAATTTCAGTGTGGAACCCATAAACTGATGTGCAACTAATACACCAAAGAGAACACCACCATTTAGATAACCAAAGTTTGGAAGAATTCAGGTAGTAGGAAGTACATATACACAAGGAACAACAATTGGAGGAGCCATTTCAGGCAACATTATTCAAGTATCTACACCACGCAGAGGTAATAGTTCAACATTCAAAATGGAAAGACACAATCCCACCATCATGTTACCAGAATTCAAAGGAAAAGCAATAGAAGACCCTGAGAAACACTTGTTCATCTGTGCAAAAATGTGGGAAGAAAAACAGATCATGGATGAAGATACCAAACTAGCGTAGTTAACTATTATGCTAAGAGACCACACACTAGACTCGTACATGAGTCTAGATGCAAACAATGCACTTGGGACGCCAAGGACACTGACAGACACTAAGAAGTTACCGATTAATGAGTTCTAGAAGCCAAGCTTAGAGGATCAACACATGAATGAGATTATAGAAGTCTGACAGAAGCCAGGAGAATCTGTTTGGGAAATTGATCAGCGATTTAAGCGTTTCAAAGAAAAGTTAAAATATCTTATGACTGATATGCAACATCGACATCTATTCATCAATTCACTGCTACCACACTTAAAATACCCATTGCGACAATAGAAGTTCTAGATGCAGGCATAGGCTCTGTAGGAAGCCCTACAACTGGAAGAAAACCAGTACCATCAGATGGATCCAGCTATCAAAGAACTGAAGGAAGATATGAAGAACTTAACATTCCAACTAAGCCACAATAAGAGTAAAGACAAACAAGAAGCAATCTAGTATACTGCATGCAGGACAGAAGGGAACCAAAAGAACGAATGTCCAACATTCGCGTAGTATATGGCAATAGGAATGCCAAATCCATTACCAACATGAGGACTATGATGTGAAATCTATAAGAAACCAGGTCATGATCCATATCACTACTCACTGATGCAGAATACAAGACAGTTGCAAAGATTTCATATTGCAACTTTTGCAAGTAAATGGGCCACGACGACAAAGATTGTAGAAATATGGAGTTGATGCGAGAGAGGACATCAGATGCATATAGAGTGCAAGAAGAAATGATGATAGGGCAAGCCTCACCAACATTTAACCAAGTTCCAACCCCATACAACACTACGTAGTAGTAGTATAATATTGCGCAGCAACCATATAATACCGTATAGCCATAGTACAACACAACAAAAACCCGATACAATACCGAACTATATAATCAAGCGCCTCAGTATAATGGGCTGAGAGGAGATAGAGAGGGATATAGAGGAGGAGGATGAGTGATAGGAGGTTTTGGAAGGGTTAGAGGACCAGTGGTATGTCACAATTTCTAACAACCGGGACATTATGAAAGGTAATGTTCACTTACGCCATAAACATGTATGTATTGTCACACATCGAACCATGACACAAAAGAATGTCTAACGCTATTAGTAAATATCCAGAAAAAGAGGAACCAGAAAAACCAAAATGTTCGGTGGGTCTCATCCAAAGCGAGGAATGAAGGACGAAACATCAACATAGTTACACATGGAGGAGCTAAAACAGGAAACGACGTAGATCGGCAAGATCCAGAACAACACCAGTGGGTGAAGAAGAACATTGAACCAAGGAAGTAGTTCGACGCATAGATGGAGAATGAGATATTTACGCCAGACAAGAATTTCAAAAGGAAGACATGCTATCGACTTCAACTGCTCAGCAAAGAAAGGAAGCACCAGAGTATGAGATGCCTCCATTATTGGATCATACCAACGAGATGCAATCCATGGGATAAGTAAGTAGAATCAAAGGATTTTTGAAATCATGTGTAAAAGTAATAAATTATCCGTCATCTATCAAAATATTACAAAATATACTAGAAAAATGTAGCATCGAGATGGAAGAAGAACTAGAGCCAAAAATAGTCAATCACCTACATACAAGGAGAAGAACAAGTAGGGAGTTCAGACTGAATGCAAACATTAGATATTTCAACATGGGAGACATCATACTGGATCTAGGATCTGAAATTAATGTATTACCAAAGAAGACATGGCAATGCATGGGAGAGCCCACATTAGGATATTCACTTGTTCAACTAAAACTAGAAAACCAAAACAAATTCCTACCAATTGGTAGACTGAAAGGAGTGACAATAGACTTGGATGGAGTAGGCACTAAAGAAGATTTTGAAGTAATTGAAATAGTGGATGACACAACACCATATCCAATTATTCTTGGCTTGGATTGGGTGTTTGAAAACCAGGCCATAATCAATTTGAAGACATGTAAAATGACATTCAAGTCAAGTGAATACAGGGTCATCGTGCCATTAGACCCATAAGAAGGAGAAAGATTTGTAGAACCTACTTGCTTAGAATTAGAGGAAATCAGACAGTTGTACAGAACAACTACGCACGATGAGGAATACATAAACCCAACTGTAGATGGAATACTTAGTTGGCAGAGCATTACTTCATGTGCGACAGACTCAGATATTGGCTTAGAAAACTGGCAACAAAGGCTACATGAAGTTTCTATGAGAAGATGTACGAATAGACCGCACAATAATATGGGTAGGCACAGAGATAAGGGAACCACCCAGTTTCCACGGAATAAATGATTTGGAAACATTTTTGGCATAGTATGAAGATGTAGTTTTATAGAATCAAAGACTGTTAACACTTGATATAGCTCTCAAGGCCACACCTACAAGATGGCAGGGTGCACACAAAGAGACAATCACAGAATTGTATCGATGTAAGTAGTTACTATGCATTAGGTTCGACGCAGAAGGGAAAAACAACAAGTAGTAGAAGTACGAGGGATAGGGGGAGCCAACAAATCACTTGGAGAAATGTAAAATGTTGTGGAAAATGACACCCCCACATGAATGGCCTGACCATTTCATACACACTTTAAAGGGCATACCAGCGAATTGGTATACAGACTAGTAATTTTGCAAAGGAACTGTGATCTGGACAGTACTGCAACAAAAATTTACAGTTACTTTTTCATTCGAGCATGAAAACCCCAACATAAATGCAGTTCTTAAAGAAATATGAGGGATGATATTCATCAAGGGACCAGAAGTCGAACTCATAAAAAAAGAACAAAAATAGAACAAACAAATAGTCAAGGAATTGTTTTCTTGTAAACATGTGCACGAAGACTGATGCAAGGGCATCGTCAGTAGGTACACATGGCAGGACAACTCAGTGCCTGAGAGCCAATTCAGAGTCTCGAACGCTAACCAGTACTATAATCCTTTGAATTTGATAGAAAAAAAAAAGAGTAAAGATCACACGCGTGGACAGAAAATGAGCACGCGTGACCTGGGAGTTTAACCCTAGTCTTGATGTAACCGCAATTAGATAGCAGCTAGTTTGTTTCTTTTTTATAAAGAGAGGTTTGTATGCCCAAATGAGGGGCTGCAAGCTAGTAGGAGAATTATGAGTTTGTAATTTTTTTTTGATTTAGATGTAGCCAATTTTTCTTTTGAATGAAGATAACAGAGGAAAATTGATCCAATGTACGGTGTGAATATTGTTTGCAATTTCCCTGTTGTTTTCATTAATCTTTTTAAGAATGAATGAATCTTTCTATGAGTGTACATAGATTTGAAATGCTTGCAAAAAATTTAAATATCTTTTCTTCGTGAACGTTGCAAGGTGTGCACATGGTCTGCAAGGAGTGCATTGACAGGGTCTATTTCGACTCGTAAAGCTCAGAAGAAATAGCATAATATTTCCTTTGCAAGAAGTGCACAGTGACTATTGTAAGGAGTGCACAGTCGTCCGCAAGAATCCAGTTCTTGCATAAGAATCTGTTGCAAGGAGTGCACAGATCCAGAATATAGTCCAGAAGGAGTGCACTGACACAGTCTGTCTTGACTCAGAAGCTCAGAAGAAACAATGTAAGATTTCTTTGTAAGAAGTGAAAAGCGACTGCCGCAAGGTGTGCACAGTCATCGCAAGAGCTCAATTATTATGTAAAAATATGTTTCAAAGAGTGCACAGATCTAGAATTCGATGAAGAGTTAAAGCGAATTTGTAAAGAATTCGAAGTATAGGAACAAAGGAATGCCAGGAAAGAGGGAAATAATTATTTTCAAGAACCTTTAGATCTGAGTTTGACGAATTTCCCGGAAAAGAAAGAAGTGTTTGGGAGATTGAAATCTTTGAGGAGATAAATCTCAAAAGGGATAACACTCTACTAGAAGTGTGGACAAGATCCAATAAACAGACTCGCAGGAAAGACAAAGGTCGAATCCTTTGAATCTTTAGAAAATATTCTAAGTTTGAAGAAAGTGTAGGCTCAAGGAGAGAGATTTGGACTATTTGATCAACGTCCAGACAATGAGGAGAAAGTGTAGAGGATTAAGGATCTCAATCGTTCAATCTGAGCGTCATAGAAAAGATCTCAGTCGTTCGATCAGAGCGCAAAGAAAGGATCTCAATCATCCGATCTGCGTGCCTAAAGATCATAGCCATCCTATCAAGGTAAAGTACACTAACATTAAAGCTTTGAAAGTGTATAGGAGAATCAAACTTACAAAGTACTGAAATCATCAGAACCATCCATCATCAAGGGGGACACATGGAGAGAGATCAACATTTCATTGACTTGGGACTTAGAGAAATCAAAGGTAGAGTTATAAGAACTAGTGAGTCATGAAATCATGATTTGATCACAGTCATTCATCGAAGGAGGGAGCTGAACTGTAGATAGAGTTTCATCAGGAGTTCGCAACTCGGGAAATCAAATGTGAGAGTTTTGGGAATTCATGAATTTTGAAATCACAATTTGATCTGAGTTGTCGGATTGAGGAGGGATCTAGACCGTTGAATCCTTTCAAATAAAAGGAGATATCAGGAGTTCAGAGGTCGAGAGTGTCGAGGTGACTCACGCAAATACCCGATACATGAAGTCACGACACACCTTTCGATTAAGCGATCGGTCATAACTTTAGTCACGAAAAGAGAGGGGCTTAACCAGGAGATCTAGCACCTAAATACGTTAAGGCTTAAAGCGTTAAGGAGAAGCCCACAGGTTCCATATAACCTGCGTCTTAATGGAAAGAGGTCATGTTTAGTTGATTGAAGGTCCTTGAGGGACTGAAGAGTCAATCAGACTCAGTTTCTTGATTGATCCTAGACCAGTAGGTCATGCATCCCTTAGGGTCTGCATCATTTAGTATCAGAGATGGAGTTTTCCTGTAGAACAACAGGTGAAGGAAGATAGAGTATTGATGGTTTGGGAATACTATTTCAAGGTGTGCAACAAATGGTAGATAACCAGGAGGGCTGGATAAAGAAAAGATGGATACTGAAGGCCATGAGCGTGGTCAAAGAGGAGGCCACTAGAAGAAAAGTAAAGCATAAATTGATGAGGATCTTATTGATATAAGAGAAAGAATGGAACAACTGATGTTGAAGATGCAACAGGAGGCAAAGGTATGTTGGAGGTACGAATGGCCTCTGAACAAGAAGGTAAAATGGCTTGTTCAAAATTTGTTGGTCAGAAAACAACAATAAGAGTGGAGGAAGTGGCTAAGGCATGTTGAAAACCCTCAGTAACATAGAGGAAGAGCTGGTTTGAATTTGTGAACCAGATATTAGGATAAATATTAGTGATGACGAGGAAGGGAAATCATTTACATGTCTCATAAACTGCCAGGAGGGCAGAGATGAATTTTCACATTTCCAAGTGGGCAATGATATGAGATCAAGTGAGGATCTCTTAGACTGTCAGAAATAAAGTAGTGGAAATTGATATTTCCAGGTGGATCGTGAGACGGGATTGGGAGATCTCATAAACTGCCAGGAAGGAAGAAGTGAACCTCCAAGTTTCTTGGTGGGCAATGGAAGGAGATTCATGGATGATCTCATAGATTGCTAGGAGGGTAGTGATGGAAGTTCAGGTTTCCAGGTGGGCAATGAAGAGGGATCATTAGATCTCATAGACTTCCAGGTGGGCAGAGGAGGAATCCCAGATCGCTAAGTGGGAAAGGGAGAGTATATGAACTCAGTTGAGATTTGATATCAGCGAGGAGTGTTGATGGAAGAAGATCAGAGGGGTGTTCTGATCGTTGGGGGAATTCAAATATTCCTGCCAAATAGTCCAGTAGAGACTAATACAAGAGTTGCACATGAGGTGGTAGCACAATGAGAATCTGAGAAGGAGGCCATGGGGTCAAATGATTTTAAATCTAATCGTGTCTGTGATGTAGGTGTAGGAGAAGAAAGATAGCCAGCAGAGACTATCAAATAGGAGAAGTTACTGATGTCTGCCCCAACAGAAAAATAGGAGAATTTAGATGAATTGCTCAACCAATGGGAGAAAGAGCTAAAGATGTTGGAGGATTGGTAGAACAATCCAAAACCAGAAGATGGTTTCCAACAGACAGTCATGCAGACTGTGAGAGAGGAGCATTCGACAGAATTGCTCAAAAATTTCAGCCCAGGAATTGAACAGGAGATGATTGCGAGACTCGAGCCTGTAGTAGAAAAGGAAGCAAACAACATAGATTTGGTTGAGTTGTATGAGGATTTGGAGGCCCTGGAAAGAAGGCTAAATATGAAGAATAGGCATATCCAACATATCAAATTGGAAACAGATGGAGGAGCATACCAGCCTGGGGAGAATTTGGAAGAAGCTGGAGTTAAACCAACACAAGAGGAGATGACAAAAGCCAACCTGTCAGAGGAGATAGCCAAGCAACAACTCAGTGATGAGACTACATAATTGGAGTTTGTAGTAGAGTGGCAAGCTAAGGCCTCAGGATATGAAGGCATGAAGGGAGATCAGGTTGACCTACCCATTGACAAGAAGGAAGTGTAGTGGGACAGTCTACAAAACAAGGACCAACTAGTTGAGCAACTGGACAAGGTGATCAAAGAAATCAGAAGGTTGATGTTGAGATCAACACAAGAAATTGTCAGTAGGACGAGGTTTAATAGAGGAGGACTTTCCATAGCAGCAGAGAAGATATAGCAACAACAACAAAGGAAGCAATGACGAAAAGGAGCAGATGAACAACTCCAAGAGGAAGTATGGGACCCTGGAGGATATCAACAACATAGCAGAGGGAGCCATGACCAGGAGCTCGTGATTTTCCCATCCATGTAGTATATGATTCAAGATGGATTGTTGTTCAAAGGTACTCAATTTTGCATACCAAAATGATCAATGAGGGATAACCTTTTGAAGGAAAAACATAGTGGAGGATTGGTTGGACATTTCGACCGTGATAAGACATTTGCACAGTTGAGAAGTTCATACTATTGGACAGGTATGAGAACAGATGTGATACAATTCGTGAACAGATGTAGAATTTTCCAACAGGAAAAAGGCAAAATATAGAACATTGGATTGTATCAACCATTTCCCATACCAAAGAGGCCTTGGGATGCAATAAGCATGGATTTTTTGTTGGGACGACCAAGAACGCAAAAAGGATTTGATTCCACATTTATAGTGGTGGATAGATTTTCAAAGATGGCACACTTTATCCCATGCCAGAAGACCAGTGATGCAACACGTGTTGCAAATCTATTCTTTAAGGAAGTTGTGAGACCTCACGGCCTACCCAGAAGCATTGTCTTGAACAAAGACATGAAGTTTGTTAGTCATTTTTGGAGAACACTATGGAAGAAGTTAGGGACAGATTTGTCCTTTAGCTCATCTTATTACCCTCAGACATATGGACAGACTCAGGTGGTAAACAAAAGTTTGGGAAATTTATTGAGGAGTCTGGTCATTGAGCACCATAATTAGTGGGATCAGATTCTGCTACAAGCAGAGTTTGCATACAACAACTCACCAAACATGAGCACTGGGAAGAGTCATTCCAAATACTATATGGAATGCAACCCAAGGGAGCATCTGAGTTAAGAGACTTAGGACAGTGTGAGATCAGAAGCACTGGAGCAGAAGATTTTGCTGCA
>ML797307.1:367256-391742 GCA_009831015.1 Picea engelmannii | reverse complement strand
GATTTCCCTGTTGTTGTTGTTAATCTTTTCAAGAATGAACGAATCTTGATAAGAGTGTATGTAGCTTTGAAATGCTTGCATAAAATTGAAATCACTTTTCTTCATGATCGGTGCAAGGTGTTCACATAGTCCGTAAGGAGTGCATTGACATGGTATGTTTCGACTTGTAAATCTTAGAAGAAATAGCGTAAGATTTCCTTTGCAAGAAGTGAAAAGTGACTGTTGCAAGGACTGCACAGTCATCCGCAAGAATCCATTTCTTACGTAAGAATATGTGGCAAGGAGTACACAGATCCATAATATAATCTGCAAGGAGTGCACTGACAGAGTGTGTCTTGACTCGAAAGCTCAAAAGAAACAATGTAAGGTTTCCTTGTAAGAAGTGAAATGTGACTGCTGCAAGGTGTGCACAGTCATCGGAAGAGCTCAAATATTGTGTAAATATCTCTTGCAAAGAGTGCACAGGTATGAAATTCGAGGAAGCGTCGAAGTGACTCTGTAAAGAAGTCGAAGGACAAGAACAGTGGAATGCCAGGAAGGTGGGAAATAATTATTTTCAAGAACCTTTGGATCCGAGTTTGACGAATTTCTCGGAAAAGAAAGAAGTGCTTCGGAGATTGAAATCTTTGAGGATATCAAGCTTAGAAGGGATATCACTCTACTAGAAGTGTGGACAAGATCCAAGAAAAGGACTCACAGGAAAGACAAAGGTTGAAGCCTTTGAATATTTCGGAAATATTCTAAGTCTAAAGAAAGCATAGGCTTGGGGAGAGAGATCTGGACCGTCTGATCAGTGTCCAGACAACGAGGAGCAAGTGAAGAGGAGGAAAGATCTCAACCATTCGATCTGAGTGTCAGAGAAAATATCTCAATCGTTCGATCATAGCACAAAGAAAGGATCTCAACCATCAGATTTGTGTGCCTAAACATCGTAGCTGTCCGATCAAGGTAAAGTACACTAACAGTAAATCTTTGAAAGTGTACAAGAGAATCGGACTTATGAAGTTTTGAAATCATTAGAATTGTCCATTGTCAATGGGGACATGTTGTGAGAGATCGGAATTTCACTGAATTAGGACTCAGAGAAGTCAAAGGCAGAGTTATAAGAACTCGCGAGTTGCAAAATCGCGATTCGATCACAGTCGTTGATCGAAGGAGGGAGTTGAACCGTAGATCTGGTTTCATCGGGAGTTCACAACTCAGGAAATCAGAGGTGAGAGTTTTGGGAATTCACAAATTCTGAAATCGCGATTTGATCTGAGCCGTCGGATCGAGGAGGGATCTGGACTGTTGAATCCTTTCAAAGAAAATTAGATATCAGGAGTTCGAAGGTCGGGAGAGTCGAGGTGAATCACACACAAATACTCGATATGCAAAGTCACAATGCACCTTTCGATTAGGCAATTGGTCACATCCTTGGTCACGAAAATAGAGGGGCTTAACCAGGAGAGATTAAATACATTGAGGCTTAAAGCGTTAAGGAGAATCCCGCAGGTTCCATATAACATGCATCTTAAGGGAAAGAGGGCCTATTCAGTTGATTGAAGGTCCTTGAGGGACTGAAGAGTCAATCAGACTCGGTTTCTTGATCGATCCTAGACTGGGAGGTCACGTAGCCCTTAGGAGAGAAGGGGAGTATGCATCAAAGACGCACCAAAGGAAGATGATCCACATGATATTCAGATTGAGGAAGAAGTAGGCGAAATAGAAGTGGAGGGTCCATCGATAGAATGATAAGTGATTCTCGCACCCATCAAGGTAAGAAAGTCAACATTGGGATAGTTGAGAATCCCAAAATGGCCATCATTGGAGACTACTAGGATGAACAAATAGTAGAAATCATAACAAAGTTACTATGCGAGTACAAAGACCTATTTCCCACAACATTTATAGAGATGAAAGGTATAGCAGGAGAGCTAGGAGAAATGAAGATACCACTTAGAGTTAACACGAGACCGATCAAACAATGACCATACAGACTGAACCCAATATATAAGGTGAAATTCAAAGATGAGATTTACAGGATGCTTGAAGCCGGAATCATAGAACCGGTCAAAGAATCAGAATGGATAAGCCCGATGGTAGTTCAGGACAAAAAAAAGGAGGGATACAGATATGCGTCGACTTGAGGAAGTTGAACGATGCATGCCTACATGACCCATTCCCTACACCTTTCACGGATGAAGTGTTGTAGAATGTAGGAGGACATGAAGCTTACTCATTCACTGATGGATTCCCAGGCTACCATCAGATCAAGATAGCACAGGAAGACATATACAAGACCACATTTGTGACATAATCGGGATCCTACCAGTACACAATCATCCCGTTTGGACTGAAGAATGCACCAACAATATTTTCCAGAGTAGTCATCATCGCGTTTAAGGAATTCATCCACCAGTTTCTTGAGGTATACTTGGACGATTGGATAGTCTATAGTTTGTTGAAATACCATGTATAGGTCTTATGACTGATGTTAGAAAGATGTAGGCAGTTCCATATATCATTAAACATAAAGAAATGCATATTTGGAACACTATTTGGGATATTATTGGGCCATATACTATGAAAACAAGGTTTAATAGTAGATCCTACAAAAATTGTTGTAATTGTTAACTTACCACCATCGAAAATAGTCCATCAGCTAAGAGTGATATTGGGACACACAATATACTATAGAAATTTCATCAAACGATACACACAGATTACTGCACCAATGGAGAAACTGTTAATAAAGGCTACAAAGTTTCAGTGGAACGACGACTATCAACACGGTCTGAATACCCTAAAGGAAAGGATGGTCACCACACCGATACTAGTATTTCTAGACTGGGAGAAGACATTCCACGTCCATGTAGATGCATCGTCCATAGCACTTGGAGCTATCTTGACGCAGCCAGGAGTGGGGGATTTCGATCACCCCATAGCATTTGCAAGAAGAAAGCTATCAGAATCATAATAGAACTATAACACTATAGAGAGAGAAGGCCTAGATGTTTTCTAGGCACTACAGAATTTAATTGATTACTTATTGGGAAAACACTTTAAGATGTTCACAAATCACTCATCCCTTAAATATCTAGTCAACAAGCTAGTGTTGGCGGGAAGAATATGTCAATGGTTACTACTATTTCAAGAATTTGACTTTGAAGTCATAGTCAAGCCAAGAAAGTTGAATGCAGGACCTGACCACCTATCAAGGGTCAGAAATGGAGAAGAACCTACGAATTTAGAGGACAACTTCCCAGACGCACAGTTATTTTCAGTCCACATTGCAGATGAGTACTTTGCAGATATTATTCAATACTTGAGCACAAGCACCGTGCCGTAGGAATACAACATCATGCAGAATAAAAACCTAGTAATCCGGGCTGCAGACTATCAACTGATTGCAGGACACTTATACAAAATGGTTGCATATAGCATCTTGCGAAGATATGTGTTAGAACACAAAATACCAAGAGTTTTAACAGAAGCACACGAGGGAATAGAAGGAGGACATTATGCAGGAAAAGATACTGTGCATAAATTATTACGCACAGGACTATGGTGGCCGACCATTCACAGAGACTCAAAGGAGTACTTCCAGAGGTGTGACGTCTATCAAAGGGTTGGTAAACCCAACAGAAGGGATGAGATGCCACTTTGACCGCAGGTAACATTGTAGGGATTTGATAAATGGGAAATAGACTTTGTGAGACCAATCAACCCATCAGCAAAAAGAATAGGAGAAAGGTACATCATCACCATGATGGAGTACCTAACAATATGGGAAGAAGTAGCACCAATGAAGGATTGCAGCATCGAAACAACATCACACTTTATATTTGAACAAGTGATCACTCAATTTGGGTGCGACGAGTTTTGATGTGCGACCAAGGCACACACTTTATAAACAACACTACCAGTGCTATGATTGAAGAGTTTGAAGTCGATCATTAGAAGAGAACACCATATCACCTATAGGAAAATGGCACAGTAGAAGCATTTAACAAAATCCTGGAGAATGCACTGACGAAGATCTGTAATTTCAACAAGGATGATTGGGACCCTAAAATACCAACAATATTGTGGGACTACAGGACTACATGAAATAAACTAATAGGGCACATGTCATTTAAACTAGTATATGGCCAAGAAGCAGTGGTGCCATTAGAATTTCTGGTACCCAGTCTGCGCATAGCAAAAATTACACACATGACAGAACGGGGCGTAGTACAGGAGAGACTAAACCAGTTGATGACCATGGAGGAAGATCAGATCTTAGCAGGGTTCCACCAATAAGTTCAGAAAGGAAGGGACAAAGCTTGGCATGATAGACACATCAAGAAGAAAACTTTTAAGGAGGGAGATTTAGTATTGATGTATGATAGAAAATCATTTCAGCACCCAGGAAAACTCAGAATACATTGGTTAGGACCATACAAAGTAAAAACTATCACATATGGAGAAGTTGTACATCTGAAAGACTTATCAGGCATATAACTCAGAGGAATGATCAAGGACCACTGACTGAAATTATACAACGATAGTTGACTACCCACAATTGGAAGAGCCACCGTGCAGTGAAAAAACATTTGAATCAGAATTGTAAACAATACCAACAGAGGCATAGTGCATTAAAAGAAGAAGGAGCACACACACTTAGGAATACAAACTCAGTGAGGACAAGGCCGATGACTAGGTCATGAGGGAAACAAGTGGGAAAAGCAAAGATATCAAAAGCAGTATTCAAAGAGGGAGTTATGTGGAATTGAATGACGAAAAGGATCGATGGGATGTTGCATTAATTGCACCAACCGGAGAAGAAAAGGGATAAGTAATGGAAAGTATGAAGGAACCGGAGGTTCATTGAATCTGGTTTAAAAGGTAGCATCCTCGACAAGCTTCATACGATGACCATACAAAACATGGACGCGGGAATAAACAGGTTATTGCGAGATTGTAGAAGAAATAGAGAGAGAGTGTATCCAGAGCACAGAGAAAACCTCACATAGGTTGGCGAAGCTACGAAGCACAACAAGCAATTGAAATTCACCACCATGGTACCACCAAAGCAAGAAAAAACAAGACAGACTACTAGACAACCTAGATTTAGAACTAGGGCACGGGTACAATTGGAAGAAGGTGAACATCAGTCGTCGGAGATCATCAATATTGATGAAATACCATCACCATATACAACACCAGTGAACCCAACACCCTTGCTAGAAGAAACCCAACAACCAACACTAGAGGGAATGAATGTCGATATGTCGGTAGAAGCAGAGGAGAAATAGAACTAGGACATAGAAACCCTTGAGGCACAACCAGAGAACATCGAAGCAACTCCGAGAGTCAATGGAATGACGACGAATCAGGAAGCAACAGTTGAGCTAGACGAATCTCAAAGAACAATGTCAGACCACCCAGCAGAAGGAATAGTAGAAGATGTCACGGGCTCGCCAGAATGGTATTCTGAAGTACAAATGTTGTTCATTGGAACCTCGAGCCAGCCACTACAGAAGAAAGACAAGCATCAGGTACCTAGGTCACCTTGCAAGAAGCCTGTCGCATCCCTCATTTTACCGCGTATACCATATGGGGTACAGGTGGAATCAGGCTTGCTAGGGCATGTCGAGAAGCTAAAATTCTCAGACCATAATGTAGCAGACACATACAAGTTCCCGGAATTTGCAAAGAGAGTATATTTACAGACTATAGGAGTGAATGTGTTTGGAGAACCAATTGATCAACCACTTCAGTGGAAAATAGGATTGGAGAAAACATGGATTTTAGGTATGCCATATCTACCACACTTTGGCAGAGGACAGTACGCAAATATTTTCATCAAACAACTGATGGAAGTAACACATGGCGGGGATATATGGTTGGAAAAGATCGTCTCAATAGACATAGAGATTATTGCGCACATCACAGGGTTACCATCTCGGGGCATGAATCCCGTGCAATTCCTCGATGATAAGACAAAGGAGAAAGCACTTGTGGAAGATATGAAGAAGAAATAAGGTACTGACAGGGGGATGAAAGGAATCATCATCAAGAAGATCAATGATATCGCAACACAAATGACCGCAAAAATCTTAGCCTGCAAACTGCTGAGAAAATGTCGCAGGGAGGAAGTTTTGGCTAGGAACCCTACCTCTTGAGTTTGTTTCTGGATGACTTCAAGGATGTGCAGGATCTAGGAACATAATTCCACTACTCATGGCTACTCACATTGATAATGATCATGGGATGGAAGGAATCGAGTTACACATTCTTCGGCACTAGACCCAAGCCGAATTTTGGAGTGAGGTATTTATCACTTGGCATCACACTGGATGCTAAGAATAAGAAAATGAATGCAATTGTAGTCGAAGGATACCTTCGAGACCTATAGGAGGCAATTTCCAACATGTGGAGAATAAATCCACAGGTTGTCGCACAATATCGATACATCGCCAACTTCAAGGCCACACGACATGTGATGTGGATAGAGGCACGAAAGGACCCCAATAAGCAGTGGCTACAAATGTGCTACTGTATCACGGAGGGCAATATCGACATGGCTATTAAAGATTGGGAGGATGAGTGGAAGATTCCATCCCTCACCCAAAACTTGCTAGAAATGACAACAGAAGAGGAGGTAGGGTAGGGAGAAACACAGCCTCAAGAAGTCTTAGTGGCCAAGAAATGGAGGATGGAAGACAAGGAAAACAAATGAAGGGACAACTAAGACAGGGACCCAGAAGGGGAAGAAGGATAATACGCAGTCGACTAAAGAACAACAGAAACAGGCCGAGGCCACACAAGGGATGACACCAAGTCTCAATCCACAGGAAACATGCTTGAATAAGAGGCCATCCATTCAAACAGGGGGAATGTGCAAGAAAATGAAGGCACAAAGAACATCTACGGAATACACGTTCATGGAGGATGATGCGGAGATTATAGCCCAAATGGTTCAAGATTGTATAGCTGAGGATTTTGACAATGTTGCGCACCATAGGGAAAATATTTAGGAGGAGCTAGCAGACATGCGACAGTTCCTCAAGCAAATCGGGGAAGCGTAGATAGCGGGCAACAGCATGGGAACAGGGCCATCAACACCATAGATAGGAGAAAGATCGAAGGAAGGCGAGCGCGATATAATCCACACAATACCGCAACCGAGTGCAACATTCCACATCACACCTAGTATGTTGCACATGAACAAGATCGTGGGGTAGACACCCCTAAAGGACTTAGCCCAAATCCAACTGGTATTTTTGTGAATACCATCCAAGGCTCTACACAAATCGTAGGTTAGCGTTACCCAAGAGGTACAGTCTCATGCAAGCACAGACTTAGTCGAATTGCAGTAGGCAACGAATAAGCGAGATGTGCTGGAAATAATGTGTGAGTAGGCTAAGTTCAAGACCCAAGAGGAAAGAGAGCGCATGAATGGATTGGAGAAAAAAGTGGTAGAAACTTATGAAAATATTCCAACGACCGCACAGAGGGATGCGCTCAAAACAATAGAGAAGATTGATCAGATTGCGCATGAAATCGATCAATATCAAAAAGAGATTGAGAATCTCTGGGAGCATCTTACACCTACCATTCCACCGGAAGTAAGGGAGAAAAGGAAGCAGGAGGCAATAGAGCAGCTGCAGGAGATAGATCAACAAGTCTGTGCAACAACCGACTTGTTCGAGGAAGCAACACATTTTTGGACAAGGTTAGAAGAAGATCAACAAGTACACCAGTGGGACAAGGAATAATAAAAGATAAGCACAACTATCCAAGACCTCAAGCAGAGGCAGAAGACAATGGCCATCACAGAGCACATCAAAGGGGTGCAGGATATGAAGAAACTACAAGAAAAAATCACCACTGCGCAAACATGGAAAAAGGGGCATCAAGATCAAATAGAACCATTCCAAGAGTGAGTAGAAGATGTCATCGCATAGGCAAAGGAAGCCAAGACACTGATAGCATAGACCTAGGCAGAATGCGCCATACTGATCAATGACAAATAGTAGACATGCTCAAGGAAAAGACCATGTAGGCGCAAACACAAGCAACAGAGCTCAAGGAAAAGTTCCAGGCGATCACCAAGGAGATCAAAGAAGCGCACAAAATTTAGGTGTCTCGAGATGTGCCACATGTCAGTGTTGGGGGCCTGTTGGAAGTAGGCCAAAGCGGAAATAAAGATGATTTTGGGAAAGAAGGCCTGCACAAGGAAAGCGACAGCTGGAAGGAAGAACAACATGCGTGCATGGATGGAATACCTAACGACAGTAGGGTTAGGGTCTTGGTAATGTATTGTAATGGCTGAAGATCCAGAAACGTATAAATAGAGATACCTAGGTCTCAGAGAAGAGACTAGTCATATTTTGCAGAGAGAATTGTTGTAGTGTGTTGCTATGTAAATTTTGTTGTATGAACTACTTTTGTAAGTATTTGAGCTAGAGATGACAGAGGAGGGTAGATCTTGAGGTTTAGATTGCAGGCTAAGGAGCTTGGTGCGATCTAGTCTACCTCATATAGATCTTACCCAACCGAGAAGAGTTGTAAGTGCACGGTGTCATAGTGACTGAACAATAGTTCCCAGATATCCCACTCAGTCCTAGGATGAAAACACATGAGTCTTGCAACCACCCATTAAGACTATCTCAGGTGAGATAGTGCAGTGCACCTGGTGCACTGTGTTGCCTTCTGGTTTACCAGGAGGGCTAATAGTTTTAGAGGCTTTGTTGGAACCCTGAGCAGACGTGAACCATGGGTCACTCGAGACGAACTCAGATAGGACATAAGTAACCAACACATACTTCACCACACAACCTAATAGACAAATTCCAAAAAAATGTTAATAGAGAAGCTTAACATGAAAAATAAGAAAGTGTCTGAAAAATGGAAATCATAAATTGATTTTTATGGGATTGCACCATAGAAAATTGTATAGTTTCATGAGGCAACTAGGGAAGAACTACAAGAATTTGTATTTGATATTGAGAGATAAAATTTAATTCTAAAAAAATAAATAAAGAAATTAGAGAAAACCCTAATTATGAAACCATTGTTTGTTGAGCCATTAGCTACAATTCAACCAACATTTACCATTGAGGACATCCCAAAAACAACAATAAGATAAAAGGTTCCTCTAGTATGTTGTTGGCTATCAAAAAATATGTTGGAGATGGAATTCAAAAAAGAATAGACCTAATCAATGAAATCTAGGAGCTAGCGTAGAGTTCAACCAATTTTTCAATAAGGATTATGCATTTTAGAGAATATTTCCAACAAGATCTAGGGAATGACGAATGTTTTTACAATGAGGTTGTGGGAACATTTGCGGAAAAAGTTTCAAGTCTGAGTGATACCCATGGAAGAGAACAAAACCTTCCCTCTATTATTTGAATGAAGCAGATCAACACTTGCTTGTTGAAAAGGAATAAATGTTTAAGAAAAATGTTTGTTGAGTTAGATGTTGTGAAAATCAAGAGAGGTGACCTTTTTCTAAAACTTGTTGATCTTACAAATGAACTTGACAACCCAAATTTATTAATGGATACCATACTTCTGTCTAAAGAGTAACTATTGGATCAACTTGAAGCATTAAAGGTTGCATTCGTGAATCAATTTATTGACTCAATAGAATTCTCCAAAGATGAGGTTGAAAGGTGGCTTGTCTGATACATTAATAAGAATGATGACATTGAGGACATGTTGCACCAATTAAGTATTGACTTAAGAGAAATGAAGAATGAACTATTTGAGATTAAAAAAAAAAGCACAAAATAACGGTTTCTCCGATGAGGGAGTATATAAAAGAATGGTTAAGATCACTGAGATAGATCAAGATGAACCGGTTACAGTGGTTATGTGACCTCTAGCATAGCAGAACCCATCTACAAAAGAAGTCTTGGTAACAAAGTAAAGATTTTCAAGATTTCCATTGGAGTAATTCAAGTAGCAACGTTATTCTTTCCTTTGTCATCTTTCTTCTTCACTCATTTGTCATTTCTTCTTTTTTGTTCCCAATAAATTATGAAACCTAAGGTTGACTCTTGACTATTTTTCTTTTGTCTTCCAAGTCTCTCTTTTCATTTATGGTCCATGGGAGCCCCATCCCTGTCTTCATTGAAGAAAAAATGCAATTTATTTTATTTGTAACCCAAGACAATACTCTTTATTTATTTACATACATCTATTACTTTTTGAGGTTCGCAGAGAACTAGTTTGGGACATAACATTATTGATTTCTTAAGACTTTGAATCTAAGTGTGACATTTCAGATGTATGTTTATCATAATCTTTATTGTGTTTAATGAAATGATCATTTAAAGTTCTCTGTTATATGTGGTCCATACTTTCTTTTCCCTTTTTCTAAATATTGTGGTCTACTTCGATGAAAGTTGTGATGGAAATGTCGTCTTGTTTTACTGGATACCCTTTTGGTTTACAAATATTGTAACATATTGTAAATATTGCTTCCTACAAGATACTTGGTTCTTTCTCAAGTATCCTTTGCATGTGAATATTTATTTCAAGAATATGTTTGGTCCTCTCTCAAGCATTGTATTTATTCTTGTATGTTATTTGAAATAGAAGAGTACGACATCTTTAAAAACGCAGAGGAAATTATCATGGTGAAGTTGACCTAAAGACCGTAAGACACTCTTTTAGATCAACATTCCTTTGTGTTCCTCCTCCTCTTTCCTTTATATATACAACATATGCCATAAACAATACTACTCAATGATTACTTGGGTAGTTGTTTGTTAATTTGATAACATAAGTATTGTTCTTGAGATATCAAAACACCACCTTTTGGAGTCATTGAAATCTTATATATGCTTGGCAAAGCTCTGAAATAAGATAAATTTATTGGAGATCCATGATCTTCTAGAAGAATAAATGGGTTAGTTTACACTGAATTAACTTGTATATTTTCCTTTCCCATTCATGAATCTCAAACCTCTAAATATGGAAATCAAGTATGAGGTTTAGAGCTTTCAAGGTGAGAACAAAATGACATGTTATTGTGGCTTTTGGAAAAGACATGTGGGGAAGAAGTGATACATAGGAAGAACATTTAAGGTAAACCCAATACACTTTGATACTACTATAGTTACATTGCCACCCCTTGCATTCTTATTGCTTGGGATCATTAGTTCATGTATATTTTTTTATTTTTTTTTGGGGTAACAAACCAATATTTTGTAAGCTTCGTGTATTTATTTATAATGTTGATTAGTATAAATTAATATTAACTTTGATAGAGAGGAATCAAATCTTTTGAGTATAATTTTTTAATGATTTAAAATGCATATAAAATGATTTAGATACTTGACACGGGGAATTGAAAAACTATGATATAGATATGAATAGACTAACTAGGGAACAGTCTTCCCTCTAAAATTACTTTTCCGCGAGGAATGTTTTAAATACAATCTTCTATATTTTAACTACAGGATATGCATGTACGTATGGAGCAACTCAAGCTATTTTAACTACTGACACCCAGCCGTGATTTTATTCTTTGACTACTTGCATTGACTACCTCCATACATTCAGTCAGGGCGGAAGGACTGTACTTACGCAAAATTTGTTGAACAAAAATACACCATACCTGCGATCAATGCGCCGACCTTTCCTGCGCAACGCAGAAATGACTCTCCATTGCTTAAATCATTTCACGTCTTTTCGAGTTTCAGTGCACCTCTGCCCAACGCTGAAATTTTTTAACCACATTTCATTTTATGGTTTACCGAAATTTATATCAGTGAGTTTTGTAAGTTTATCTACCATATCAACTGCATTGGATCTCTGTCATAAAGCATTTCTCATGTTGGATAAATTCATTGTCCATCACACTGAATGGAGGGCGAAGATCACTCATGTAAAGACATGTTAATCTAATAAGCAATTTAAATAGGTATTGTTTAACTGTTTTATGTTTTGGGATATAAATATGTTTCGGGATATATTAATTATGTATATTTAGCTAAATCACTAAAATATACATGCCTTAAGTTTTAATATTGTCAAGATGAAAACTAAAACTACGAAGATGAAATATGTATGTGAGCCAGTTGGAATAGGTGGGTGGCCACCGATATCCACCTAGATCAATATTCCCCCCTTAGGAAGAAATGTTCTCCATTACGTTGAGTTCTCCCATCAAATGAGAAAATTTCAGTTGAATTTGGCCCCGAGTGAGCCACTTGTCGTGGTACAGGATTTGCCCTGCTTTGACAATACGAGAAAGATGAAACTTCCATTGACAAGTTCCCTTGAACTGTGTGTCCATGATCTTATGAGTGGATTCATGTTCCATGCATTCAGGGTTGAGCTTTATTAGTGCCAATTGTTTTTCTATCTCACAGGTGTTCAATAATGGTGGAAAGTATGGCGAAGGAGATCCACATTAAACATTAGGTGCAAGCCAAGGAAGGGGCTCATGTTGAGCTCAAAATAATTGTCACCCATAACCTTGGTGATGGTATAAGGCCCATAGTGGAGTGGACAAAGTTTCCGATGGGGTCCTATAAAGCGTTCTTTCTGCAAGTGCAACCAAAATTTATCTCCCACCTAAAATTTGCATGGCACCCAATGTTGATCATGGTGTGGCTTGTACTTGGAATTGGACTTTTGCAGAATATCCTGAACATGTTGGCAAATGTGTTGGATTTGTTCAATGAACTGGGTGGCTTTGTCAGCTTCTCTTTGCGACAATTTTTTCTATGTTTTATGCATGGGACGATTTTTTTTGTGTGGACACAAGGGGTAGTGCAACATCTATGGGACCTAATGGTTGAAATCCCAACCCCATATGAAAGGGGATGTGGCATATTGAGATATGTATGGCTCTTTTGTAATTGCGTTGAACATATGGAAGACTCTCTTCCCATGTGCATTGTTGTTTGGAATTGCACATGTGCAAAATATGCATGAACATCATGTTGAAAACCTCAGTTTATACATCCATTTGGGGATGGAAAGTTGTGGATTTGGTGAGCTTGGTGTCCAGTCATCACCATAGGCTCAACTAGAATGTGCCGAGGAACCATCTATCTTGATAAGAGACGATGGTTTGTGGTATCCCAAAATGTACCCACACTCGTTCGAAGAAGAGATTGGAAGTGGCCTCTGTTGTGATGCTCTTCTTGCAGGTGATCAGAATCACCATCTTGGAAAATCAATCAACAACCATGAAAAACATAGTCATTTCCCTGCTAGTTTGAAGGAAGGTCTGACATGTAGTCCATTGAGATAGATTCCCAGGGCCTATCTGGAGTAGCTAGAGGGGTGTACATGCCTTGTTTCTTAATGGTCGGTTTGGTAATGACACAAGTCGTGCAAGACCTAATATACTTTCTAACATCTCATCAGAGTTTCAACTAATAGAAATGTTGGTGCAACACTTCCATTGCCTTCTCTACGTCAAAGTGTCCTACCACCTGACTGTAGTGAGCTTCGCAAATCATCTTCACTCACTCGATTGATGTAATGCAGACATGGCCCAGATGGCACAACAACCTGTCCTCCATATGAAATTCAGTGACAACTGTGTTTGTCCCCAACGTATGGTAGGTAGTGGTGAAGTTAGGATATCGCTCATAGAGTTGAGGCTATCTGAAGGTCTCATGTCGATAAGACTACAACATCGTGGTTAGTGTGGAAAACGAAGATTGACTGAGATAGTTAGCGACGTGGTTGGTGCTCCCTGTCTGATACTTGATGTTGAGATGGAACTGCTACAAGTATGTGGACCACTTCTGATGGTGGTCATTCTCCAATTTTTCTTGTGTCTACATGAACCACAAAGCCTTATGATTAGTGTGGACGATTGTCTCCTTCCCAAGAATGTAATGCCTCCACTGGCAGAAGGATTGTACAATGGAGTACATTTATTTATCATAAGTGGGGTACTTATGGAAAATATATGATAGTGTATCACTATGATAGGCCACAAGATGTCCATGCTGAGTGAGAACTACGCCCACAACATAATCTGAAGCATTTGTCTCAATCTCAAATGGCTACTACAGGTCGGGTAATGAGAGAATCAAGGATGATCATAAGCACTTCCTCAAATCATCGAATGTTTTTTGTTGTGACTAGCCCCACATGAATTTTTCCTTGCCACTGTCCCTGGTCACTTGGCTAAGGGCCCATGCAATGTGGTAGAATCCCAACACGGACATGCAATAGAAATTGGCAAGGCCTAAGAAGCTCTAGATCTCAGTGAGTCCAGTCAGGGATAGCTATTCACGAATGACCTGGATTTTGGCTGGATTGACATGCACCCTGTGTTCATCAACAATGTATCCTAGGTACAAGACCCTATTCATGTCGAAGGAGCATTTTTCCAAATTTGCATATAGCTTGTGTTGCAACAGAGTGTGCAAAACCTATTAAATCTGTTGCAAGTGTTTTGCCCAATTCTTTTTGAAGATGAAGATTCCATCCAAATACACTACCACAAAAGAATTGGAGAAAGGCTGCAAGATATCATCCATCATCATCATGAAAGTTGTTGGGGAATTTTTCAACACAAAGGGCATGACCAACCATTCGAAAATACCTTCTTTCGACTTGAAGGCAGTCTTACATACATCGATCTACTCTATTGGGACCTCATGGTATCCAGACTTCATATCAATCTTACTGAAGTATTTGTCCCCCTTGATTTTCTCAAGGTGATCATCTATTCAGGGAATTGGGTATTGGTTCTTGACTATGATTTTATTTAGGGCCTGATAATCAATGTATAGTCGCCAAGACCCGTCTTTCTTCTGCACAAGCACAATTGGGCTTCCATAAGGTGATTATCTTGGGCGGATGTGCCCTTTTTCTAGCAGCTCTTAGATTTGGCACTTGATTTCCTCATTTTATGACAAAGAGTAGCGACAGACTGACCCATTAGGTAGCAGTGCACTAGGGGCCAAATCAATTGAGTGCTTGAATTGACAATGTAGAGGTACCCCAGTGGGTAAGGAGAAGATGTCTTTGTATTCTTCCATGACCTTATCCACATGATTCTACTGCATGGAAAGACCTGTCATGGAGGCCATGGATGTGGCTGCAACCTTCCGCTCACTTAGAGCACGAATCATGAAGAAGAAAAAATTCCTAGTCTGGAAGATGACCTTCCTGCATTGCTTGGAGGAGATCAAGGAAATGGTGGTAGATGGGACTACCTCTGGTATCCTGTATGATTTCTTGTCCAAAGTAATAATGACACTGTGAGACCTATAATCATATAAAAAATGACATTTCCATAAATAAGGTTGTCCCAAAATAAAATCATAAACTTTAAGGGGGAGACATCACACAAAACCTTATCTTTGAAGGGATTGATTTCGTAGTCCAGGAAACCTTGTTGGATGATGCAGAGATTTATCCCTTCGTGGATCCATCTGATGGTGTATGACTACAGGTTCGGTAATGTTGGTAGAGCCAACTTCTTGACAACCTCTATTGAGATGAGGTTCCTTTAACTACCACTATCAACGATGAAGTGCAGTGGTGTTGGATGTTTGGTCTTACCTGGGTTATACTTTAGGTTTCCAAACAAACCCTACAAACCATCGAGTCTTATGGAGACTAGAAGGAAACATTGTGCACAGAGTGCTCAATGAAGTGTCACCCGAGATGGATTTATGGGTGACTGCAGGAACCATGTCTACAACCTTGGAAGGGATGCTTCTTTAGGGATGTTAGATATGATTTTTACTTCAATATATACCATATATATTATTCTAGCACAACACAATATTCATATCTAACATTATGTAACCATGTGAATTCATTTAACATTCAGTCTGCAACAAATATCAGAATTATTCTAGTGTGCGTTGCATTTTACTACTAAAAAATCCATTCATTCATCATAAACCATTGCAATACATAAAAGAAACATTCCACAAAGTTACACAATGTTTTACCATGCTTCACCACCCCGGGCTACGTCCACAAATATCTAGTATTTTTTCGCTTCTTTATTATTCTTCATCATGTTATCGTGCTAAGCGTATTACATCTGAATATAGTCGAAGCTATTGATACTAGTGAGGATGAAAAGAATGCACCAAGATACACAATTGGCGAACTTACCCTCAGTTATAATTCATATCTTTCTCTCCAAAAAAATACTCATAGATCATCTCACTATTATCTCCACAACTCTCAACAAAACTCATACCAAAACTAGTCACTCAAAACTCTCGCTAGCCACCAGACCTCCTCAGATCTTAAAATACATATTTGTACTACAAAAATGGGTTAAAACTCGTTACAATCATGATCAAAACCCTAACCCTAAGTGGATTAAGATTTTCCACATTCTAACTTCCTACATGTAGTTGATCTGCAACCTTCTTTCTTCCTTTCTTTCTTCCTCACACTCTTTTTCCTTATTATCCGACGCACGCTCCTTTGTTGGTCCCTTTTCTAACTATCTTCCTTTATTTCTACATTGTTCCCAAAAATAGCCTTCACCAAGAGGCCCCCAAGACTCCCCTGTGGCTTGTCCTGATCCAATTAGGTAGTGTGTGCCTCCTGCAGTAACTTCTCCAATTCCTAGAACTTGCCTGAAATGCCTTCCACTTTAAATTTTACATGTGTACTCTTCTCTGCGATAGTCTCCATAGTCTGTGCAGTGATAGGATCCTTCAACAATTATTCATTCTCCAATCCTACCTTTTCAACCTGATCCTTGGATTCATCAATATCCATTGGCATTTTCTCTGTGCTTTATTGCAGTAGCTCCAACTATGTCTACCTTGCCTTCTTTTCTACTTGTATGCTCTTCAACTTTGCCTGCAAGTTTTTCAATTATTACACACTCCTCAATCTATCTGGGTTTTTCATTGTCTTATTCTTCTTCTTTAAGTCTGGTAGCACTGTGTTTACTCCTTCCTCTTTCTAGTCTATCTCCTACAATTTTCCATCCTCTTGCAGATCTGTCCATAATTATGTGCTTTTTTTGTACAACTTTGTGGTTTCTTGAATGCTCTGTGAAATACTCTCCTTATGACTTGTAACCTCTTTCTCCCTCTGTGTTCTTACCTATGGTGGCATGCAAGGTGATAGGAGTTCCATCAACTCTGTAATGTTTCTTCTATATCTCTCCATAGCTTTTTTTATCTTCTCAATCTCCTCCTCTGTAGGTAAACTCTCATTTTCTTGCGCACTACCAAGAATTTTTTTAAACTTTTCTTCCACATTTTTCTCCATTCTAGTAGTTTTCTTCTTTACTGTATCTCTCTCAAGCTTCACATGATCGATTTTCAACTCCATTTTACTCTTTACTTCATTGGCCAATTGTAGACTTGTCACATCTACGCATGCCCTCGACTGTATCTCCCATGCGACACTGATTTGCATTTTGTACAACACCTTCATAAAAACTTGGCCAATTCCAAGTCTAAATGGCCTATGTCCTTTAATGGTTTTTGTTCTATATCCTCATCCACCTACAACATCTCCTGAGTTATGCAAAAATTTGCACTTCCCTTTGATATTATTTGTTTTTTCCCTTGCAATGGAACTGATTTTTCTTGGGATGTTTTTTGTTGTGCCTATTTTTTATGATGCGTTGTAGTGAGTTGTAGTTTTTCTAGTGCCTCCTTATCCTATGCCAACTTCTTAACTGTTTCTTCCCTTTTCTTCTCTGCATCATCCCACGCCTCTGTTGCATGGTCCTGAACTTTTTCTGCAACCAATTCTGCATCATCTTCTCTCAATGTGAGCTCAAGAACACCCTTATGCTCTTTCATCTTTTTGTTCTAGCATGCTTCCTCTAATATTGTCCTCTTCATGGGAAATTTCTTTTTATGGGTTGTTGTACCTAGGATTTCCATGTTTTGTAGATCTCCTCCTCTTAGTTCCTCCTATGTAGGAACATTATTATCCTTATGTAATGCTCCATTTTTTACTTATGTGCGGTCCTTCTCCTATGCTAAAGGTTTGGGGATAAGGTTCTTCTACCTTGGCTTTCTAACTATTGCGCTCCCCCTTGTTTCCTTCACACGTTCTGTTGCCTTTCTTGTATTTTTTGTTGGACTATTTGACTTCTGTTAAGTTCCAACTTCTACTTGCTTCTTACCTTTTGATACCTTCTTGGAAACTATTGGTACCTTCCATTCTTCAGGACGATATTTCATGGCCCACTACACTTCCTCTCTTGTCACACAGTACCTCAATTGTAACCATACCTTCTTGGGATCCTTTTTGGCCTAAATCCATGTGTTGTGTCTATAAGATTGAAAGTTATATATTCTTTGATATTCTACCACCACTTTTGGTGGTATCTGCCATCTTTTCCTGCATCGTGTCATAATACATAGAAAATATGTTCAAATTTCCCTTCCTTTGTTTTTTATATGAAGTGTGCCACAACATTGTATACTTTGTTGCGCGATACTTTCTTGGACTTGGGTAAAATTTGTTGTATTTGGTTCTCCCCAACCCACCAAAACTATCAATATCATCAACCATGCATAGTGGAACTATGTTCTAATATCCTATGCATCCTTCCAATCATCCAAAAACAAATTCAGTAAATATGGGGTCTAACTGAGTGGACTCCCCTTTGCGCATTGCATGGCTACTACTATGACTCTTGCATGTGCTTCTTCCTTGTGACATTTCCTTAGAAGTTTGCAAGCCATCATCTTTTTCCCCAATCTGGTTATTGGTTCACTGATATTGTTAATGATCAACCCACTGGATCCTCTGTTAGTGCTATATTTCCTCTTCATCTCTTTTGCTAGAGATTTATCCTTTGTCTTATCATCCAAATATGGTTCTGGATTTTTTCCATCTGTTGGAAACCCTGTAATCTATGCAATTAAATCTACAACTATTGATACCAGTCTTTCCATCCATAGAACACCCCCATCCACCAAGGCCAATAGTTGTTTCAGAAAGGCATTGACATATTTTCCCCTCCCAAAGTGGGGAATTTCCAATAGGTTCATGATACTTATGTTATAAAATCATGCAATCCACTTATTTGGCTCTAAAATTGGAGCCCACGATAGACCTGTACCTTTTCTCTCCATATAGAATTGTGGTGAAAACTCAGGGAACTTGTCCCTGTCTTTAATATCATGGTTTGCATACCTCAGTTTGTCCACACATCCTAACATGCCAGGAAGGATCTTGACTCCTTTGTGTACGTGTGACAGTGCTAGTTTTACTTATTTTTGTTTATGTGATGATATTTGTACTGTATGTTTTCCCTTTGTCTTCGCAATTGTTGTCGATGGTCTTTCTTCTTGGTGTGCTCCATCTTCGTCTTCTGTATCTGAATCGTGTTGTCTAGTAACATCTTCCACCGGCACTTCCTCTGTCTGTTGCACTGGCTCTACAACAAGGTTCTACGCTTCTTCATCTTGTCCTCTAGGCTCATTTGACTTTGTTCTTTCATCATCATGTTCATACATTTGTTGTTGTGCTCCTAATCCAAGTTGTTACGTGGGGTTCTGTTCTGTGCTAGGGTTTCCTACTTCTCCCTGTGTCTTGACCTCCATCTCCTCTCTCACGTTCTTGTACAAGTGTAGGAATCACTAGTGAAAGAATGACATCCATGTCCACTACTCCCTCTAGATTAATAGGGTTTTTTTCTTCGACCGCTTTCTCCTGTGTTTTCCTTGCAGTCACTCAATGGGTTACACTAGGTCTAGGAAAGATGAAGGGTGAAATTAGTTGTGGGAGGTAATTGGTTAACCTGTGGGACACAAGAAAAATTCCATTTCACACAATGATTAATTACCAAGTTAGAACACACACCATTCACCTTTAGACACTATATATTAGGTAAAAACAATTGTTGTAAAATTGTAGGAGTGAACTATTTTATATCAACAATAAGTAATTTGAAACAACAACAAGAAAATCAACCTAGAAAATTAGCAGTCATATCTTAAAATTTATCCCTTAACAAGTAGAACAATATCCAATTTCTAAAAAATGGTTTTTAGCAAGTTTTTCCACAATACAAAGTACTTATTTATCAATATATGCAAGCCCTAATGGTTGTAGCATTCATTTATGATTCTGGAAAGATATTTAATGAATCTTCAAAGTGTTAGAGTGTAATTGGATTGCCAATGATGTCATAAAGAAAAACTAAGAGATATTTTTTAGAGACAGGGTGTGTTTGTTATAGTTGATTCTAGGGTTTCAAACATCACTTGCAATCAATAAGACTAGTGGTGTTTTCTCTTTTCCGTGGGAAAATGGGGTCAAGGAAAAAACCATGGAGATTTCTAAAGGAAGGAAAGGGGTGTGAAGATTAAAAATTGGAAATATACCATCATAGAACTAATTCCAAACTTCTTGAAAACAAAACCTAAGGAATATACCCTCATAAACCATATATGTCATTTTCTTCTCTAGCAGCTATAAATAAGATTTATCTACTTAACATTATCAATACTTATACCTATGATATAAAAATCCTAATAAACACAAAACCCTAAAAGCATATAAAAACTACTACATAATTTAAAACACTATTAAACAATTAAAATTATTCATCCAAACCCTAAGATTATATACTTATATACGTATATACTATTAGCAACACTTAGATTTAATTATGATATATTATTTATTATCATTTATTTTATTAATATATTTGATTTTAATTTTGTAGCTCTTAAATTAGGGTTTTTAGACAATCGACTTGGCTTAAACCTAAAATTGTCCTGCATCTAAACTATTAATTGACTAAAGATCAACAAGCTTTCAATTGACGATTAGTCCTGATGATGAATCTCGATTCGGATTCGAAACGTCGATAACGGAAATGACACCAATTGTGGATTATTCGAAAAATACCTTCGAAACTCCTCACCACTGAAATTTGAAAACAATAAGACCTTAATTGAACGAGGTCAAACCCTAGGGGGATAAACAATATTAATACCTAGGAATTGAAAAATCTAAGACAAAAACCTAGGGTATAAACACTCTTAATCCCTAGACTAAGTATTAAATGCTTCAACAAATTAAATATAAATGAACATAGGGAGGGGGATAAACAATCTTAATCCCTCATAGGATTTCTAGCATATAAGTTAACATGCAATAATTAACCATCTAAAAGAGAATTCACCATAAGCAAGCATAAACAAGCATAAAAATTGAATAAGAACACTTAATAGGTCAAGAATCCAACTAGATCATCCTTCAAGAGGTGTGCACAAGTACTCTAGGCGAATAAAGAGAGAGAAATGGAGAAACAATGATAATCCTACAAGTCTAAAAATGATGATTTGGTATAGTGAGTGCTCCCACTATTTATATGAGATAGGGTCACACATGTGGTGATGTCAAGATTCCAAAGGGTGAATAGATCCTCCCAAGGCCACATGTCATCGTCAAATGGTGCAAACAAGGTGAAAAATCCTCATCAAGTGCCATGTCAAATATTAAAAATGTCAAGTGGTGTCTAATGAAAACAAGCCCTAACATCATCAATAAACCCCAACACGTGATGTCATCTTCAATATCCCAACATCTAGGGTGAGGAAGGCTAGGGTCCAGCTAGAGTGATCATGCATCATGTAACACACCCAACCCCTTAAGTACCTTTTTAAGGAATGGAGCATCAAAATTTCACTTTGCCACCAAAATCCCAGGCCATTCCTTTCTAAAGATAATGAAGTATATCATGGCTATGAACCCATCACATATCACGACATACGATATTTTGTACCAATTCTTCCATAAATAAACATGTACAGGAAATTCAACAATATGCCAGCTTAAATTCATACCTGCGAAAATGTTTCTTGCACAAATTACATCCAACAGGTAGGATTCCATGTAGAAGATTGGAACTTCTCCTTCCTTAGACATCTGGGCCTTTAGGAGATTAATACTCAGTTGTTTGGAAATAATGGCTCCCAAATTGAAACTACTCTCGAAAATCGCCAAGGGCATCCAAGCTTCTGAAAATTTTGGGAAATCCTTTTCTCCATATAATCGGCAATCAAAGCCATTAAATACATCTAGGTCTCTTTGATATTTACCGTGTTGTACCAGCCAATGTTTTTGTTTGTGAACTTTTTGTCTTCTTTCCACCATGAGGCTAGTAACCTGTTGGTGTCATGATACTCATAAAATTTGACCACGAAATATGTGTTTAACCTATCCTTTGGGTTATAATACTTTTGTACCACAAGCCACCTTCTGAATATATGACCTCTTGATGTTCGAGAACACTTGATCATCCAATATTTCGACGTTCGGGTTGTTGTGAGGTGTGAAATCTAGGTAATCCTCCTGACTAATTTTGTTATACAGGTCTCCCCAATGCAGGAGCACCACTTTAGATCCATTGTTTTCCTCTGTGTTGCTGAACGTCGGAGGTTGGGTAAAATCATTTTTGGTAGATGTGTGGATAAATGATTCAGTATTTGAGACAAAATCAAGCTCTCTTGTAGCTCCCAGTGTAGACCCTTTTCTGACTTCTGGTTCCTTCATCTTGGGTGTTCTTGGCGAGCGCCTAGTCGTTGGATTTCTTGGAGGCACTTTTCTGTAGAAAAGGAAAACAAAATGTTATAGTGAGTCGCTACCCAACTTTGATAAGTGCCATTGAGCAATCACAAGTGCATAGATGACAAAGACAATGCTCACATCTCGCTTGCAAGAAATTAACCCGGTCTTACTGGTAATCAAAGTTAGAGAGTAGGCTGTAACCTCCTCGATGTTTTCTCTCATTCCTTGATATGCTTTGGGTAATAAGCGATATGTGAACAAAATACCATTTTAGGTATGACCTTGTAAATTTAAACAAAAAGTACACGTACCTTATTGCATCAAGTCTTAAATTCGGGAGTGTAAATGCGATCTACGTAATCTATAATAGAATTTGCACCATGCTTAGGACTAAATGCAACATAGGCTAGCAGGGCAGGAGTGGATTACTTCATAGTTCATTAGTGAATTCAAATTTTCATTGTTGGTCAGCGCGTGGGGTCGTGGTATATGTTACACAAAAATTTAACTTATCCATCAAATCGCAAATCTTGTCTTACCTCAGCTAGGGGTGTCCCATCAAATTACCAAGCCTTTTCATGTTCACAAGAAAATAGTATGATCGACATCGAGAAAATAGAAATGCATTTTGAATGGAACAACAAAACAGGTCGTCCAGGTTTTCCATTGTAGAATGACGAAGGGTCGATGAAAAAACCCCGATGTTTGGTGACTTATCAGTCTATCGATATTTAATGAGTGAATCAGTGTCGACAACTTTTCTTACACATTGTTTCATTGATACCTTTAGGAAAAAGTTCCAACACCGACCAAAACCGTCATACAATGCTGACATGGAAGTACAGATATGAGATGGGGAACCTCAAAAGAAAATGCAGGGAAAATACTTAGTCATACGTACTCTTTAGACATACATCCCTGGCTACAACGTCCTATCCTACCAATACCAATGATGTATTAGCGATCGACGATTTGTGGTGATTAATGTTTTGCAGTTTCATCTCTCAAAGTTCCCTGATGCCGAAAATGTATCGTCGATAAAATATTTGCTATGGTTCTTCGTATTTTTTATTTATATCTTGGATCTCTTCGATCCTGAAAACGTATTGGCGATGTTAAAGAACTATACTATAGACCAGAATTTGTCGATCGATGATTGTTGAAAATTTTTAAACCATGTACATTTTAGGCCCTTCATGCCATGTAACTAAAAAAATCGTTCCATCAATAACTTCAAACCAAACAAGAATAATCGATAACAAGACTCAATAACAACATATAAATCCATCCATCCAACAACACTGACTCTGATTCAAAAAATGATAAGTGGTACCCAAAAAGAAATAAATTCCACAAAGTCTTTTAGGGTGTGTTGAGTGCTCAACACATTCAAAGCCTCAAAAGAGATAATATCAAAAGGACACAAAACATATGATTCCTCTTAATAATAATCATATATGGAGGAAGAAAACTTTTTCATAAGGATCAAGAAAGAAACTGGAAGATACAAAGGTAAGGTCCCTTTCAAGTGCTTTGATTGTGGTAGAGTAGGACATTTTGAAACTAAGCTTCCTTACAAAAGGGACTCCAATTTTAAGAAAACCGAAGATCACTATATAAGTGAAAAAAATTAAGAGAAAAGGAAGAATTACAAGAAAAATAAAAATTTGTATGCCAGTGATGACGGGAACTCCTCTGATGAAGAAGAAAACATCATAGAAGATGTTTTATTCATGGGCACAAATGAATTTTCTGACGATGAAACGTCAAAACATAAAGACACTAATGAGAAAGGAGAGGTTAATATTGAAGGTGAACTAATCTATGCTCTAAGTGAACTAAAAAAGATTAGAAGGAAAAATGAGTCTCTCAAGGAACAATTAAGAAAATCAAAAGGAGAACATCATGAACCAAATGGTGAAGCTGATACTATTGGTCTAAAGAGAAAATTAGAGGAAGAAAAAATAATTGAATAACTATTGGAAAATGAACTCAAAG
>ML797307.1:336296-367206 GCA_009831015.1 Picea engelmannii | reverse complement strand
GAAAATCAAAAGGAGAACATCATGAACCAAATGGTGAAGCTGATACTATTGGTCTAAAGAGAAAATTAGAGGAAGAAAAAATAATTGAATAACTATTGGAAAATGAACTCAAAGAAATGGAGAATATCTTCCATGAAAGATAATTTGAAATTGTTTTCCTAAGAAAATAATTAGATAAGACAGTTGCACAACTAAACACAAATATGAAGTTTCAAAAGAGTTCAACAACCCTAGAAGAAATTCTTAATATTCAAAGGTAACCATTTGATAGAATTGGTCTTGGATATAATAAAATTCAAAACAATATTGATTCTAATAGACCACAAGAAGGGGAGAATACTCAAAGCTATGTAAATATGCTCACGAGTTTCAATCATAGTGGAAACATTACATAAAATAAAGAACATAAAAAACAGAAAGGGGAAGAGCAACAAAAGATCACTCCTCTTCATAATAGAGTTGAATTTGAAAAGGGTGCTCCATCCAAAAGACCTACCACCACAATAAGTACTTACAACACTCCAAGGATGATTATATGAACACCATAACACCTCAAACGTTTACCAATATAAATCCTCCACCAAGAAGACCTCCTACAACAAAGTATCAAAATTTGTTTCTTGGTTACTTTTTTTCTTGTCATAATTTTGGGAATAAATCCATTAACTACAAGGCCAATAAAAGATATAACTATCTGATAAAGTAGATATATATATACAAGACTACTAGGAATGACTTTTTAAGCAACAAAAAAACTCAAGAGTTTGTAGACGGAAATTATAATCCTTTTTCTCTGCTTATTAACTCCAATATTGAATGTTACAAATGTAACAATTTTGGACACAAATCACATGAGTGTAGAATCATATTAGAGTCCACAAGACATGACAACAAATAGAAATCATTTGCTAAACATGAGGAAGAAAACACAAGAGTATGGAAGAAGAAACTAGATCAACAAAAAGGGGAAGAAAACAATCTACCTTTGCATGCTCAAAACAACACAAACCAATGGTATATTGATATCGGATGCTCCAAGAACGTGACAATAATAATAGATTTCTAAATCTTAAGAATATAAAAGGAAGTAATGTCATGATAAAAAATGATAATTCTACCAAAATAATTGGCAAAGGAACAATCAGTTTTGGAAGTAAGAAATTCAAAGATGAAGATGTATTGTTGATTGAACATATGAAACACAATCTTCTCAGTGTTAGTAAAATATGTGATCAAGGATACACTTTTGTTTTTTACTCTAAAAAATGTGAAATAAGAAGTGAAAAATATGGTAGAATGGTTGCTACAACTATCGAGACCCCTAATAACATATACATTTTAGCGTAACTAAAAGGAGAGAAGTGATGCATGGGACAAATATATCAAATATGACTTTGGCACATAAGAATGGGACACATAAATTTTGACAACCTGTTAAAAATAAGCAAGAACCAAGATGTAAGGGATCTACCCCTAATTGTAAAACCCTTAGATCCCATTTGCAAACATTGCCAACATGGAAAGAAGACCAGAGTCTCCTTCAAAACAAAAGAACATTCAACCTCAAATCCTTTTCATCTCATTCATACTAATCTATGTGGACCAACCAGAACCAAAATATTGCAAGGTGAGAACTAATTTATGCTACTTATAGATGACTACACTAGAATGACATGGGTTTCCTTTCTAAAGAATCAATCATAAGAAATTGATAAATTCAAGGTGTTCAGAGAACTTGTAGAATTGTGGAAAGGAATACCTGCAATAGTTAACTATCTCAAAGTATTTGGGAGTAAATGTTACATAAAGAGAAGTGAAGAGAATTTGGGTAAATTTGATTCTAGAACAAATGAAAGAATCTTTTTGGGTGACTCATATGACAGTAAATCCTATAGATGCTACAATATAACGTTGGACAAGATAGTAATTAGCACAAATGTGAAAGTAGATGATGAAAAGGGACATTTTTCAAACCATATTTCAAAAGAAGCAAAATTTAGAGAACAAGATGAATTCCTCCAAGAGGACATCATGAAGAGGAATAAGAAGAATAAAATGAATCATAGGAAGAACAAAAAGAATAACATCAATAATAAAAAGAACAATAAAAGAAGGATAAAAAAATAGAAGAGGAAGATGAAACAAAAAGACAGGACACAAATACTCCTTTGAGGTATGTACAAAAGAATCATCCTGAAAGCAAAATTCTTGGAGATAGGAGTGCAGGACCTCAAACTAGGAGAAGAATAAATAATAAAGTAAATTTTTCTTCATTATCCATAATAGATCCTCATAACTTTGAATAAGCTAGACAATATAAATATTGGATTAATTCCATGAATGATTAATAGGACCAAATTGAAAAGAGACAAACCTGGGATCTTGTTGCTAGACCCAAGGATAAAAATGTAATAAGCACTAAATGGGTTTTCAGGAATAAACAAAATGAAGATGGACAGGTAGTGAGAAACAAAGAAATATTGGTATGCAAGGGATATGCTCAAATTGAAGGAGTTTATTTTGAAGAAACATTTTCTCCTATAGCAAGACTAGAAGCAATCCAGATGTTTTTGGAATTTGCTTGCTACAAGAACTTTAAAATTTATCAAATGGATGTTAAATCAAGATTCCTAAATGGAAACTTAGAGAAATAAGTATACATTGAACAACCTGAATTATTTAAGTTATCAGAATATGGATATTATGTGTGTAAACTCAAGAAACACCTTTATGGCATAAAGCAAGCTCTTAGAGCTTGGCACTCCAGACTGGAAAAGAATTTACAATAGTAAGGATTTAAAAGAGGAGTTGCAGACAACAATATCTACATCAAAAAGGAAGACAAAAACATGATAATAATTGTTATTTATGTGGATGATATAATATTTTGGAGTAATGTTGACAAGCTAAGCAAAACATTTGCTGAAGAAATTTAAAGTGAATTTGAGATGTCAGTTCTAGGAGAGATATCATTCTTCTTAAGACTGTTGATATCTCAATCAAAAGGAGATATATTTATATCTCAAATGAAGTACATCAAGGATATTCTCAAGAATATCAAAATGGAGGATTGCAAACCAGTTAGCACCCTTATGACCACAGGATGAAAGCTCAACAAAGATGATGAATCCATAAAAGCAGATCAAAAATTGTATAGGTCTGTGATTGGAATCTTGTTGTATGTTACAACATCACGGAAAAATGTGATGCAGGCAGTTGGAATTGTTGCAAGGTTTCAATCTGCACCAAAAGAATATCATGTACAAGCAGTCAAGAGAATATTTATATATATGAAGGGTATTTTGGACTATGGACCGTGGTACCCAAAAGGTAAATACTTCACCTTGAAAGCATATAATGATGTTGATTGGGTACGATGTCTGGATGACCAAAAAAGTACAACTGGAGGTGCATTCTTTGTAGGAAATTTCCTAGTTTCTTGTTTGAGTAAAAATCAATCACCAATCTCTTTGTCAATTGAAGAAGCTAAATACATTACATCAGAATCATGTTTCACACAAGTTCTTTGGATGAATCATACCTTACAATAAATTTATATTGATTACAAACAATTGATCTCTATACTATGTGATAACACTAGTGTAATAAGCATTTCTAAGAACCTTGTCATGCATTCAAAAAAAAAACACATACCTATCAAGTACCATTTTCTAAGAGAAAACATCGAAAACGAAGTTGTAAATCTCTAATATCTGCCAACAAAGGAACAAATTGAAGACATATTTACAAAACCACTTCCCAGAGATACAATTGAGTATCTCAAAAAAAATATGTAAGCATTTCCCATTTCTAAATAAGGTGTGCCAACTTCAATTGAAACTTGTTGGGAGCTCAAAAAAAACAAAATCTCGGGGGGAGAGTAGATAAATAAGGAAGTGGTACAAACAACTCAAAAGAAAACAAGAACACTCATAGGGAGAGTCACTTCAGAAATCTTCATGGAGAGGCACAAGTTCAAAGGAGCAGCAGAAGGAAAGCATGTTTGCTAGTGATTGAGCAGATAATGGAGAGAATAGTGCAAGGGGGAGTAATTATATCCCCTTTCCATTCATTTCAAAGGGGGAGAGTACAAAGACAGGGGGAGACTTGCATAGACTCATGAAATTTAAGTATGTGTTTCCATCAATGACAAAGGTGGAGATTGTTGGATTGTGTTGTCATTGATGTCATAGAATGTGACAGCCATGGATGTCACGGGAAGGGGGAGGAAGCTTGGAAGATGGTATCCATTGGATCTGGTATATTCCATCCTAAGGAAAGGGAATATAGAACCATAACTTTCCCACAAGTATAACACCTGAGTGAATCTAGACCATTAGATGCAAAAAACAAGGACCATCAGATCAATTAGAGTGTGGGTGGTCCAAGTAAATTATGACACCTACAATGAATATGCCCCAATGACAAGGGACTCCGAGAATGATTGTGAGCTATTCATCTTTGTAGCAAGTAGATATTTGGCGTTCAATAGAGAAGAAATGGTCAAAGTGAACTATGAGCAAAGGTACTATGACAATGAGAAAGTGCAATCAATAAGAGTTGTTGATTCCAGTTTATGAGGATCATTGTATTCATCGAAGTATGTGCCATCAAAGAGTCTCTGGTGGGAGTAGAGTTATTTATTAGCGAAGGGGTTCTGATTGAGGGGACTGTGAAGGCTAGTGAGAGGCAAATAGAATGATATACGGATAGCCAAGGGACCTAATAGACCCAGTGGTCCCAATGAACGCAATAGCAGATTGACAGTTCCGATCAAACTAAGGTCAGATCAGATGGTTAATATTTAATTCAAGGAAGACATATCTATGGTAGGATTTGACATTCCTATTTCTTTAAGGGATTTGAAAGAGGTATTGTTGTTCTCTTGTATGTAGGAAGCATATGTTTTTCTCTTGTTGTTCTCTTGTATTATTGTTCTCTTGTATGTCGTTCTCTTGTATTATGGTTCTCTTGCATGTTGTTATCTAATAAGATATGTACCATATTCACTCCTTTCATATTGCATGATTTAGGATAAGATCCATTATATTTAGAGGAAAATTGTATTGATGTCTATCCTACAATTTGTCTCAGATCAAGGGAAAATATGAGGAATTACTCACCTATCCATAGGGGGGATTTATCCATAGCACATGAGTAGTTTTTGTATAATTTTCCTCTAGATTGGACAAAGTGACCACAACTTTTCACTTTCTCATCCAACTTATTTCTCTACCAAACAATTGAAACATGTATCAACTTGTAGATCTCATTTTATCTACATCCTTTTAACAATTAGAATCCTCATAACCATGTATAACCATTGGGTTTTGGTCCCCTGAAACATCACTATGATATAAAATGGAATATTCAGAGGTACATCACAAATACCTGAAGGTCCTCTTCATTGAAATCCAATGTTCACGTATAATATTAGCAATGAATCAACTCAAGAATCCCACTACTTGGGAAATAGATGGTATAATATATACCATAGCATACATCTAAATACCAATTGCACTAGCATAAGGAACATAAGCCACATCCTCCATCTCTTCAGGTGTTATAGGACATTTCTAAATTGAAATCTTAGTTCTCATATAAATTGGAACACTCAATGGTCTACAACCTACCATTTGGAAATGCTATAGAACGAAGTTTACATACTTACTCTAGCTCCACCAAATCCTTTTATTCACTCTATCTCTCATGATATCCATTCCTAAGATATATTTTGCAACCCCCAAGTCCTTCATATCAAATTGTGATGAAAGCTAAGACTTCAAATCATAAATTACATACTTAATGTTACCAAAGAATAATATATCATCTACATATAGAGTGATAACAAGGAAATGACCACCATTTTGTTTGTAATACACACAGTGATATAATTTGAATATCAGAAATCCTAATCCCAACACAAAAGAATGAAATTTTTGACACCACATTATGGGAGACTATTTGAGGCCATATAAAGACTTTTTTTCTTGCAAAGAAATGAATCTTTACCTTTTTCAACATAGTGCTTCAACTGTGTCATATATATCTCCCCCTTCTCCCCCTACAAGTCACCATGTAGGAATGATTTTTTCACATCCATATGTTCCATTTCTAAATCAAATGCTACTGCTACAGATAATAGTAACCTAATAGATGTTAATTTAGAAATAGGGGAAAATATCTAACCAAAGTCTATCCCTCAACTTGGGAATATATCTTTGCAACCAACCTTGCCTTGTGCTTTTCAACATTGCCATCTAAACTGATATTATTTTTGAACACCCATTTACATCCAAAGGGTTTCTTTCCGTCAAGCAATGGGACCAAGTCCCATGTATCATTCAATGGCCAATATCTAGGAATGCTTATATTCTATCTCCATTACCTCTTTCACAGTTCTAGGCTCATTGGCGTTAGAAAGATAAATAATATATATATATGAAATAACACTGACTATAAGTATACCTATCATGTTTCCTTTGTTGTCAAGTGGTCCTCCTTAAAGTTTGAGGTGGAGTTTCTTCCTCTTCTTCCAAAATCTCTAAACCCTCCTCCTCATTAGGTCCTTCATGAACTTCTTGTTCACTTTCTGGTTCACATTTCTTCGGCTTGGTGGTAGTTAAACCACTAACTTTTCTCATCCTCTTTTGGCTACACCACTATGGGTGAAGGCTCAACTTCTTTGAAAATTACATTCCTTCTATATGAAAATTTTCCAATCGTAGGATCCCAAATCTTGTACTCTTTCACACGAACACCATAGCTGATGAAGATGCATTTTACTACCCTGTTATCCAACTTCAATCGCTTCTCCTTAAGAACATGAGAATTTTCCTCACATCCAAAAACATAGAGGTGTTGAAGTGACGACTTCTTGGCCATCCAAACCTCCATAGGGGTCTTATCCACAAGAGTTGATGTAGGAAACTTGTTAATCAAGTAACATGCAATAGAAAAAATTTCTTCCCATAACTTCTTCTCTAAACCATCTCCACTGAGCATTCTCCCACAGGGTCTTCACTCCATCAATCTATGACATAACACATGCGTTTGTGAGATATTAAATAATAAACCTAATTTCACTAGATATTAATAAATACCTTCCAAAACCCTTTTATTGGACACCCCTAGCAATACATATTTCAAATAATAAAAAAACCCTATTTTTACTAGATACCCCTTTTTATACCCTCCAATACCTATAAACCCCTAGTACTTCACATCCCCCTTCCAATACCTACAATATATTGACTTTATTTTTCACAATTGAAAAACCATCTTTATGAATGAATGTGACAAGATATTGGTCATCCAGATGAATCCCATTTGTATACTCCTAGCTCTCCATTAATTTTATATTAATCATGAATGTGGCAAGATATTGGTCAACAAGGTGACTCCCCTGTGCATACTCCTAGCTCTCTCCATTAATGTTCTATTCATCCATCCTGCAACTCCATTATATTGAGGGCTATATAGAATTTCCTTTTGTATTTAAATGTAATTCTCCTTACAAAACTTATCAAACTCTACCTAACAAAAATCACTATCATTATTAATCCTCGATACCTTAATCTTCCTACCAATCTTATTTTCCAAGAGAACTTTAAACTTCTTAAACTAACTAAAAATCCTAGATTTAGTTCTAAGAAAATATACCCATACCTTTCTATAATAATAATTAGTAAATGACAAATAATACAAAGCATTACAAATGAAAGGAACTTTAATTGGACCAAATACATCATAATGAATTAAGTCCAACAACCCAAAATATCTGTGAGAACTAGAATAAAATTGAACACTATTTTTTTTTCCATATATGCAATGTTCAAAAAAATCAAATTCAAGAGAAAAATCATTCAATCCATCAACAATATTTTTTTTTCAAGGTCCATAGGCCCTTCTCATCTATATGGCCCAATATTTAGTGCCATAGTATTGTATTCTCTATAAGTAAATTGCTTTTTGAAGCAAGATCTTGTTTAGGAAGTTCTAATTATGTAGGTGTAGACCCTATAGATGTCTTCGATGTAGAAATTGAAGAACTATTATACTCAATAGTGCATGCATCAAGCTAGAACAAAATTCCCACATGAACACCCCTGGTGAATACTATATCTCCTCAGACCATCTTACACCCTTTGTCAGATAAAACAACATGCAGACCTGCGTCATTAAGTGTGCTTACTGATAGTAGGTTTCGTGCTAGACCTGCAATGTGTAAAACTACATTAATCCCCTTTGCTATACCATAATTTAATTTGAGAAAATCTATACTATGGAAAATTATATTGAGAGCAGATTCATCACCAAGGTATTCAATCCCACAATCATATTGTTGATTAAGGTTGGTTGTCATTGATGTCAACCCTTGAAGAAAGCCCCGCAACACAAAGGTTTGGGTAATGGACCCAATATTGTTTGATGTAAAGATGACTCATTATTGTCTTGTCATGGTTGATAAGAAGTAAATATGGATGAACTCCAAAGTGGTTCCCTTATGGTGAAATCCCTCACAGGAAGACTCTTTGCGGAGTAATATAACCCATGCTTAATTGTGGAATAATGAGATGAAGGACAATGAATTTGGCAGGTAAACTATACTAGATGGATAGTGATTTTCATTCCATTTCCAGTGGTATGTGGAACATTACATAAATCCTCACGGTTTTATATTTATGGCCTTACGAAGTTGGAGGACCCTCATATGTCATCTAGAAGCCCCAAAAGGTCAATGTAGTCAAAGTGGTTTAAGAGATTTTAAAAGGTAAATAATAAAGTGAAGTATTGAGTGTATTATAATTCAAAGTGAATACAAAATAAATTATTTCAATAATAAATTTAATGGAGAAACTAGAAGTGGGTTAACCCTAAAATAAGGAAAGTGGGGCCAAGTGACCTAGAAGATGTTTTTAAGGAAGCTACTTGGAGAGTATAAATAAGAGGAAAGGCTCTCTCATTTTAATCACACTTGATCATATTGAATATCTATAGGTTTTTGAGGTAACCAAGGATATATAAGCCAAAATTCTGAGGGAGTGTGAAGAAAAGAAGGCCGAAATGCAAGAAAGGATAAATTCTTTTGATGGTGCTTTCTAAGGTATGTTATTTATAGGTCATCTCACCATTTTCGGTATAACTTTTTTTATATATTAATTCAGATTGTGAAATTGATATGAAATTGAGAAAACAAATCCAAGTATCTGTGGTTAAAAATTCCTCTTGTGGGTCATTTTATTTTTGGAGTTACACTCTGTGGAAAATAAGGTTTGTGGCTAGTCCTGAAGCTAGTCAAAAACAGGTGTTTCGAGTAAAAACGTCATAACTTCTTCATAACAGATCCAAAATAAGTGAAACCAAATGTGTTGGTTAGGGTACATTCCATAGTATGAAGTGTAATAGGTTTATATCAATTCAACAAATATTCTGTGCGAGGCATGCTCTACAAGGTCTCTCTCTAGAATAAGCCAGAATTCAACAAGGTGTGCCATTTTTGCTATAACTCCTTTTATGAGAGGTTCCAAGTAGTGAAACCTAGAGGAATTGCATAGAACACATTGAAAAACATTTTCTATCAGTGTCAAATATTTATACATTATAGGTACAAAGTTATTATTACCTCAAGTTAGGGTTGTTGACTAATCCAAAACTAGGCATGTGAGACTAAAGAAAAGTTTGATGAAAATCCTAGTCTCTTATTGTTGAAGTTAAGGAAGGTTTGAAGAAATGTGATCATATACACCAGGTCTATTACAGAGCTAAAAATCAAAGTTGGATGATGAAATTGATGAGAGCTTTTGGTTGAGGTACATGTTCAGTACATGGTTGAGACAAGTAGTTGATGAGTTGGAACATACATGAGGTGTATAGTTGATGATGTTGGCACATATTGATGAGTCATAGTTGACTAGTAGTTCACACATGATTGGTACATACTTGGTACATGGTTGGATGCACTTGTTTAAAGTACAGGTTGATTACAGGTTATTTGGTACAGGTTGGTGCATGGTTGATGCACTTGTTTATGGTACAGGTTGATTACAGGTTGAGGTACAAGTTGATGCATGGATGATGCGTGGTTCATATTTATTGGTACAGGTTTACAACGATATATCTCATAGTGACATGTTGATAGTGGTTCCATCATTCTACTTCTACTTCAGGGTGGTAGGACAGGGCAAGAATAGGTGGTTGTAGCCACCTTACAGTTGTAGCCGGATAACATAGGGGGTTGTAGCCTCCTTCTAGTTGTAGCCAAAGAGTTGGGGAGTTGGAGCTTCTCGTAGGTTGTAGCATCATAAACTAGGGGGTTGGAGCCTCCTTCCAGTTGCATTTGGAAAACAAAGGAAGTTGGTGCTTCCAATGAATGTAATTCTTCAAGACATATAAGAAAAAACATTATGTGGTTTTCTCTCGATTTGGTTTTCCACGTAAAACACTGGTGTACTGTGTATGTGTATGTTTGTTCTTTTTTTCATTTCTTAATTACTCTGCAGTTATTGGATGATAATGCTTCATTGATATAACACTTGGATTATATGTTTAAAAAGGATTCAATTTCTCTATTACTGATTCACCCCCCTCTCAGTAATCCAACAATTGGAATCAGAGCAGGTTCCTTCAGAAATCAGTTTAACCACTGAAAGGTAGATCATGGATAGTACCAACTCATATAAAAATGGAATACCACAGTTTGATGGATAGAAGTATGCTTTTTGGAGCATGAGGATGAGGAAATATATACAGGCATAGGGATTTCAAGTTTGGCAATCAATTGTAGATGGATACACAGCACCAACAGTTTCGCCAATAAATGAAAAAACATTAAAACTCGGTGAGAATAATTCCAAAGCCACAAATGCACTTTTGAATGGTCTCAGTGATACAGTATTCACCAAAGTTGCACATTGTAAATCCGCTAAAGAGATTTGGGACAAGATTCAAAATATATATGAAGGAGATACAAAATTCAAAGAAGCAAAGATTCAGACTTACAGAGGTCAGTTCGAATAAATAAAAATGAAGGAAGATGAAGATATCACAGCCTACTTCTTACGAGTCAATGAAAGAGTGAATGCAATCATAGGATTTGGATAAGAAATTGGAGACTCAGTAATTGTTCAAAAGATACTAAGATCTCTTCATATGAGATTCAACCCTAAGATATCAGCACTAGAAGAAAGATTGGATCTGGCCTCAATAAGCATGGATGAATTGCATGGAATCTTCACAGCATATGAAATGAGAATTGAGGAGGAAAAACCATATGTAAAAGAAGCAGCCTTCAAGGCATCCAAAAGATCAAAGAAAAAGAAAAAGGAACAAGAAGAATATTGCAGCAGCAGTGATGCCATGGAAGATGATGAATAAGTGGCCAACTTCGTCAAAATACTGAACAAGGGAACCAACGATAGGTATAGAGGTAAGCTCCATTTAATTTGTTTTAATTGTGATGGTATTGGTCATTTTGCTAACAAATGTACTCATAAGAAAAAGAGAAATGATGAGGGTTACTCCAAAGGAAAACACACATATAAAGGCACAATAATTACAAAGAAAATTTTCAAGAAAAGCTTATACACCAAAGAAGAAATCTCATCATTAGATGAAGATGAAGTCAGTGACAATGAGATGGGAAGAGTTCTATTCATGGTAGTAAAAGACTCTGACAAAGAAGAATCCGAAGAAGAATATGAAGAAGCCGAAGAAGAATGTGAATAAGTCGAAGAAGAAATTGAAGAGGCAAAAGTTGACTATCGAGAAGAATTAATTTGTGTCATAGAAGTTATCAGAAGAGAAAAGAAGAACAACAAGAAACTGCAAGCAGAACTAGACAAGAAAAAGGACACTTGAGAACTAGAACAATGATCACAAAATTGAAGGTTCAAATAGAAGAAGATAAAAGAATTGAAGAAGTATTCAAAGAACAACTAGAATAAAAGGATAAGATCATTGGAAACTTGGAAGTAGAGGTTGTCACACTAAGAAATGATATTCAAAAGAAAAATATGCAGAATAGCTAAAAAGTTATGGATGACATTATTAGCAGTAAAAAATCTCATCTTGACAAGTTCGGACTTGGATACAATCAGACAGAAAAGGGATCAAGATCCAAAACAGTAGAGAAAGAAATAAATCCAAAGATCTATGCATAAACAATCAAAGAGGATAGGAAGATATACAAGGAAGATTACAAGGACACTCCTCCACCAAGAAGATTTCAGAATCAACAACAGACAAATAGGCCTCAAGAAGAAGATCTTCAACTCCCAGGTATCAAACTATATGTTTTGGTTTATGTTATGCATGTAATAATTTTGGACATAAAGATGTGAATTGCAGAGCTAACAATAGGAACAGTAACAACTTTGAGGGTTATACACAAAGGGATTATTCAAGGAGACCCAATGACACGCAAAGAAGAAATTACAACAGGTTTGAATCTTTGAGTGTTGAAGTGGAATGTTACAAATGTAAAAATTTTGGACACATGGCCAAGGATTGTAGAATGACAGCCCCTCCTAAAGAAACTCAACAGAATAACAATAGTCATAGACAAGAACCTCAGAAAACAACATGGATAAGAAAGAAAGAGTAGTATAACAATGAAGAATGCACAATTGTTATACAAGCTAAGCATAAGAAACACGGTTGGTATGTTGACAGTGGATGTTCAAAACACATAACAGGTGATAAAGAAAAATTGCTTACATTACGAAAAGAAAAAAATGGACCAGTCTCCTTCGGAAATGATAATTCATCCAAAATCATTAGAGAAGGCACAATCCAAATTGGGAACAAGAATGAAAAGGCACAAAATGTTTTACTGGTAGAAGATATGAAACATAATCTTCTAAGTGTGAGTCAAATGTGTGACCAAGGTCATAAACTTACTTTCGATTCAGAAAAGTCTGAGATAAGAAAAGAAGGTTCAGGGAAATTGGTTGGTACAACTGCAAGAACTTCAAACAACATATATGTGTTAAGTGAAATTGGAAATAAAAAGTGTTGAATAGGAAAGGAAGATGAAACTTGGCTATGGCATAGAAGAATGGGTCACCTAAATTTTGATAACCTTGTCAAAGTCAGCAAAAGAGAAGCAGTCAGAGAAATGTCGCAGATCATGAAACCAACTAAGACATTAAGCAAGCATTGTCAACAAGGAAAGCAAACAAAGACCGGGTTCAAATCAAAGGAATATTCAACAACAAGACCACTGGAAATTGTGCGTACTGATCTAGTTGGACCAACTACAACAAAGGGATTAAAAGGTGAAAAATACTTTATGTTATTAGTTGATGATTATACAAGAATGATTGTAGTTTTTTTTCTCAAGAACAAGTCAGAAGCTTTTCAAAACTTCAAGATCTACAAGAAAATGGTTGAAAATGAGATGGATTCAAGAATCAAATGTTTGAGATGTGATAATGGAGGAGAGTTCACTTCAAAGGAATTTATGGACTACTGTAGCAATCATGGAATAAAAAGGCAATTCTCTGTTGCTAAGACACCTCAACAAAATGGAGTTGTTGAAAGAAAGAATAAGACAATACAAGAAATGGATCAAACAATGCTAATGGATTCTAAATTGACAGATATATTTTGGAAACATGTAGTGCATACAAAGATTCACATTCAAAACAGAGTAATGCTCAAAAACAACACTGATAAAACTCCCTACGAGCTATGGAAAGAAAGACCAACAAATGTGAATCACTTCAGAGTTTTTGGAAGCAAATGCTACATCAAAAGAGAAGATGGCAGAATGGGAAAGTTTGACTCTCGTGTGGACAAAGGAATACTTTTTGGTTACTCAAGTACAAGGAAAGCATACAACTGTTACAATCTAAGATTGAACAAAGTTGTTGAAAGAATCAACGTAACAATTGATGAAATAGGAAAACTAGAATCAAACGAAGAAGAAAACAAATCAATGAAACAACTTTTCAAAGAAGAAGATGAAAAATAAGTAAAAGAGGAAGATGAAGAGAATCCGATAGAAGTAGAAGAGAAAGTTCAGAAAGTATCTCCAAAGACACCTAGCAAATGAGTACAGAAGAATCATTCTTCAGATCAGATTATTGGAAACAAAGATGCAAGAGTTGAGACTAGATGAAAAATCTGTTCACCAAAACAAGCACACCTAGCACTCTTATCTACAATTGAACCAAACTGTTTTGAAGAATCCAACAAGGATGAATTTTGGAATAAGGCCATGGATGAATAATTGGATCAAATAGAGAAAAACGACACTTGGGAATTGGTTCCAAGACCAAAGAATAAGAATGTGATCAACACAAAATGGGATTTCAGGAATAAATTGAATGAATATTTATAGGTTACAAGCAACAAAGTGTTGGCAGCAATAATATAATTATTGTTTTATCCATATCAATTAAATGATCTACATAGCTGCCTAAACAGGGTCATGAAATTTTATTACTCTTTATGAGTAGTTTCCAAAACGACAGTTGTAAATTGTCGCTTCTCCCTATTGTCTATTCAAGCTTTGTTTTCATGACTGAAATCATGAAAATTTGTGACTGTGATTACCATTATGTTTTAAAATTTCATTAAAGGCAAATTGTTCATATAGTTTATTATGGAATTTTGATTCCTTTCCATGAAGATATTACTCTGTTTGTTTTGATCCTTTCAATTCCAAGCATGATTAAGAGGTTATTGGTTTTATGAACAAATGACCCCCATGATTTGATTTTTTGTATAGTTTTGGTTTGATTCTTGGCTGCATTTCTTTTACAAAACTTTTGATTTTTTTATTTTTGACTTACCCAAACTTTGTAATCAAACCCACGATGCGTGTACTGATTTGCGTTTTAATGATTTGGTCCTAGCTCGTACTGAATGAAAAGGTGGCATACGATTTGCAGACTGCCATCATTTCTAAGGATGGCCTTGGGTTTCACAAACTTCCTTCGCATGAGTTTTAATTAAACGTCCATCCCATCGTATGAGTCTTTACAACATTCATTGTTGGGCTCGGGGTTATGGCTCTATTTTTTTTCACAAACCCTCCCTGTATGCTGTGTTTGTTTGAGTACCCTCCCATCCAGTATGGCCCCTGTCGTTATAATTGAACCAAATGATATCTAAACCCTACTCTTATACGACTATGCCAGAGGATATTTGGAGAGAAGTGGATGACTCATTTTCATTAAGAAGTTTCAGGGTTTCAATTTACAGGTTGCCCAAGAATTTTCTTTCTCCTTTGATGGTTGTAGAGCGAAAGTTGGTGATGAAACTGGAAGTTACCGAGGAGTTTCTGAGTCAAGCCACAGGGTTACCATCAAGTGGTCAGAGATGGTTTAAAAACGCAAAATTCGAAGAAGTTCCTTGGACCCTGCTATTTACATATCGGAAAATAACAAGTTGTGATAAAGGTATGCCCATTTCATTCCTAAAATCTCGGTGGCACGATTTGCCCGCTGTGGTAAAGCAATTTGTTACCTGTGAGGGACATTTCGGGCTTCTATTTTTGTACCATTTGCGTCTACTTATGAATTTTATGGATTTCCCTTTGAATATGCCATATTACTTAGTTAGGAGTCTTTATAAAATGGGGAAAGGATACAAGAAACACCGGTCAGACTCTAGACTTTTTCATCACAGCCTAGTTAAAATCCTACTCATACATCAATTAGAGTCACAAAATGACAGCTGGGATTCGTTTATAACCCGAAATGGCTATGGTAACTCTGATATGGGGGAGGTAGATAAACGTGTGGTTGAGGAGACCCTTGTCCAACCGATGACATCTCTCTCACCTCCCCAGACTTGTGTCTCTTCCCCTAAAAATGAACCCTTGATCGATCCCAAGGTTATTCAACAGGCCAGTCAACAGATTACACATCCAAATGATTGTGTTAAAAATGTAAAGAAACCTATAGGAAAGAGATTTAAGAGTAATATCGATATCAATTTTAAAAACAAAAGAGCTGGCAGGCTAATTTCTAGGAGACTTTGTAATAAGTCGAATTATCATTCAAGTTCAATCAATATGATCGAAGTTCACGAAAGCTCAGACTCTAAAATTGAGAGATTCCTTGTAGAGGAAGACCCTTTGTCATTCGAGCCACACCCTGATCGACCCTATAACTTTGTCGATAATTTACCTCCCTGTTTGAAAGACAATCCAGAGTTTCCTGGTGTCAAGCTTTGCAATGAATCTACTATCCATTTGGAGGGCGCTCTGGTCCACAATCTTGTTTGTTCTGATGCAACCACCACACAATCAAAGTGTGAGGTCTGTTTATCATGGATTGATAGATATTATACTGATATCCCATTTCTACAGTCACGGGTTAAGGTTTTAACAGATCAGGTCGATGTTTTAATGAGCGAAAACCTGAGGCTCGAGTCAGTTATTCAAGGCAAGGAAAAACAGATGAAGACCACAGGTCATGTGATATTTAAAAACGTTGAGGCTGCTATAGCCATTGTAAATTCCAAGGTTTCATGATACGATTTGATTGCAGGGTTAGAGGTTTGATCTTTTAAATTAATAGCATGTTTGTTTTCATTCTTAAGTTAGATTATTTGGATTGTTGAATAAACTATATTTCATTATTAAATTAGTTTGTTTTATTCATTAAATAAAATGAGATTTCATTTACTATTATAACTAGCTATAGAATCGCAATATTCTGTAGCCAGTTATGTAAATTCGAATTGTGTAAATTAATGACATAAAACATATCTGAAATCTTCCTATTTTCCTTTTCTTTCAGGATATTCAGGGGTCCATGATTTCAAAATTGATCTGAGGCACTCTTAAGATCTTCCAGTCATATCTATGATGTATTTTGAATGAACATAAATGAATTGTTGTTAGTTTTGGAGTATTTAGTAGGATCATGGTGGTTGCATCCCCCTTTATTTTTGAAAAAAATATTTGATCTCAGGAACAGAAACAATTATCTTTCATGAGGCCTTTATAAACCTATCATTTTGTAAATACAAGCATATTGGCATGGGGCTTATTGTGAATAGTCTATACTCAAATTTAGACATAATCAATATTTAGTTTATGCTTTAGTCATCTGTGAACATGGTTATGATCTATATTTTGTTTATCTTGGTAATTGAATGACTGCAGATAGCTTTCGTCTTCGCAGGTTGGTTTGGTTGTCAAGATAGTTTTCTTCATGGTTCATGATTTTATGCTTCAGTTTTAGCAAAACAATGAATGGTATTTCAATTCACATTATGAGGTTTACCTTACATATGTCGATTGATTAAATGCAGGCTGTAACTGTAGGATTTATCCCATGTGTTATCGCTTGTGATCTATTATATAACTGTAATTATTTTACATCTTATTGTTTTATCAATTGAATACACTAGTCAATGCATAGTTTGGCCTTTGCACCAAATAGTGTTAAGATGCACATCATATTTATCTCATGGATGGACTGATGCACGATTTATGCAAAAAGTTGGATGCATACTCTTCAAATGAATAATAGGTTAGTCTATTCTTTTATTTCATTTGCTTACTTATTATAGAAGTTTTTATATATAGTATTATTTTCGCTATCTATATCTTTCTTTTTGATTAAGTAGTTTAATATTGGATCTTGTGAATGCATATAAACAAGAAAACAAATCAAAAACAAATAGTACTTTTTCTTTCTTTATTACTGTCATTAAAAGAACCATTTTACATTCTTTTTTTTATGAGTTTAGATTAAAACTCATTATTTGTATATGTTGTATATATGATAAATATAACTATTATATAAATATTAATTAGATAAACTGCATAGATATATTTAGATGTACATATATATTTCAGTGATTATTATTTAGTAATTTATTGCATTTCTTTTAGTTATTTTTCGCTTCCCTTAGGACTTTAGATTGGCCAACGAAGCCATTAAACCCGTCAGAGTGAATTAATCCAAATGGCTTGGGTTAATTAGACAACCCCGGACCAGATTCACTCTTCCAGTTTACGAGCAGTCAATTTTTCCCGTCAACAAATGGTGCTAGAAGGAGGGCCTGAATACTATTAATGGCATGAGGAGGTCGTAAGACTCCTCCCCCACCTACCCTCTCACCTATAGTAACAATAAGTCATTCTAATGACAACATTGTCCCTCAAACAACAACCACATCAAACGATAATCCACGGGTTACCATTGAACCAGTAACTCCAAACCCCCCAGGGGTCGACGTACAAGAAATTGTTTGTCAATCCCTCATAAGGACGCACAATGCCTTATCCCGTATCAGACAACCAAGTCGGCCTTTGAACCAACCATTAGACTTCTCTGATATCAGGGAGCAACTTGAAGGTACTGATCTTACCCTAAACCCTACGGATCCACATCACATCCTCACTTCTACAGCAGGAGGATCTAGTATTCCACCACCACCCCCTTCATCTCCTTCTTCTTCTAGAGAAGAATCATCAGACGAAGGGAGTTCCTCATCTCAGCCTTCGATACCACCCACACCTATGGCCAATTTGAACAATCCCTCCAGACCTTGGCTTGATCAAGATGCACTGGCCATACCTGGGCCCCAGTATCCTTTACCTAAACATCCAGAGAAATGGCTCCCTAAATTTGACCCAGATTCCAAGAAGATTGTTGAGGATCATATCAAAAAATTCATGCTAGCCATTAGGCTCCGTAGTGTTGAACATGAAGACATAGTGTGTAGACTTTTTCCCTACACCTTTGAAGGCAATGCCTCTACCTGGTACTTTGCCCAACAACCCCACACCATTGTGTCATGGGATAAATTCAAGTCTTGTTTCCTTGAGAAATTTGGAGATGGAAAATCTCTTGAAGTCCTAGTCATGGAACTCTCTAGTTTAAAGTTGAACCCCAAAGAAAAGATAAAAGACTTTAATCAAAGGTTCCTAACATTAAAGAATCGAATCCCCACGGACTCGATGCCTGCCGAAAATCTTATCGTCACATACTACACAAAAGCCTTACACCAGAACATAGCCATTTGGGTAAAAAGGTCCAAGAAAGCCACATTGTTAGAAGCCTTCGAAGAGGCGAGTCAAATTGAGAAATATATTCTCAGCCTAAAAGACAATATCTGTAACGAGGCAGAGACTAGTTTAGCCTCTAAGAAGAAAATCGAAATTCTTCCTAGACCTCCCCAAAACAAAACTCAATCAAATAGTTTAGATCTAGAAAACTTACAGAAGGTCATTCAAAAGTTGTCTAATCAGGTTATAGATTTGAGAAGATCGGCTGAAGAAGCTTCTTCAAGCAAAGGGCCTTAAAAAACCCCTTTTAGAAAGCCTTTTCCTACAAACCGACCTAACTCAAATTATGAAGGCCTAAATCTAGAAAGCTTACAATTTGTTATTCAGACGATTCTAGAGGCACATGATAACTTGATTCCTCCTGAGATTCCTTAAGACATGGTTGAACAAGAGATAGTGGAAGAGGACAAATCCTCTCCCAACATTTTTGGGCATTTTTCGGATAGCATTTTTCAAGCTAATTTCGAAACAGTGCATCCTTACAATACCAGGAGCAAGACATCAAATAAATATTCTTCTGAAATCTGAACTAATGCACCTCAAAAACAGTCTAAATCAATTGAAACTAAACAGAATTCAACAGCCCCAAGTTTAGAGTATGATTTAATTCAGGATCTCAAAAAACTTAGAGCTAATATTTTTGTTTACGAATGATTGAAATTCCCTTTTCTTCTGCAAAAGATGTTGCAAAATATTGCAGAAAACAACAAAAACAACAATCCAAACAACAACAAAGTTGTTGAAAACAGCCCCAAAACACCTCAAAAGGTCTTCGTCAAAACAATGCCAGAATCCTCTGATAAAAGAGACCTTGCTGTAAAAAGTGTAACAAATGTAGATAAACTAGTTTCAAGGGATGCGACTAAAAAACAACAAACTTCTATTGTTAATACTCACATAAATGTCCCACCCTTTTTGTTGACTTTTGAAATTTTCAATAGGAATGTACATAACTGTATGGTAGATTCAGGTGCTTCGTCAAACATAATGCCTTGGTCTGTTTGCCAAAAAATCAATGCCGAAGTTCAACCTTCCAGCCTGAAGATTATTCAGCTTGATCAAACTAGTGTTAAAGTAATAGGTGAATTAAAAAATGTGCTTATTAGATTATCATCTAATCCTAAAGTCCATCAAGTTATTGATATTATTGTTGTAGATATCCCAGAAGTATATGGTTTGTTTTTAAGTGGAGATTGGTCTAAACAACTACATGGCTATTTTGCAACGGATTGGTCTCACTTGTGGCTGCCCGAGAATGGAAAGCCTAACAGAATCAAGGTAAATCGTGAGAATTATCTTAAATTCATGATAACTGATTTAAATGATCCTAATGAACCATTCACTACTTCTGCCAATTCACCAGAAATATAGGGGATTGACACTTTTTTCAGCAATTTCATGGCTGAAACTTCTACCATTACTGACCCAGAACAACAATCCGAAATTATGACATGCACACAGTCAACAACCTTCTCTCAGTGGTCAGATGCACCTGACGAAAATCAAATATGGTCTCTTTACTTCGATGGATCTAAATCTAAGGAAGGAGCTGGAACATGGTGCGTGCTCATTGATCCAGCAGGTAACAAAACTTTGATCACTTGCTGGTTAGAATTCGAATGCACAAACAATACGACTAAATACGAGGCGCTCCTGCAAGGTCTCAGGAAAGCACTAGATTTGAGGATTCAGAATTTGACTGTCTTTCGTGATTCAGAAATTGTGGTTAGACAGGTAAAAAATTCTATCCATTGTTTTATCTCCACACCTGAAAAGCTATCAGATTGAGGTATGGAATTTAATGAGTAAATTTTCTACGTTTAACATTAACTCTATTCCAAGATTGAGTAATTTTGAGGCTGATTTGTTAGCTAATGTCACCTCAAAACTTTTTCCTGCAGAAGGACTATGTCCAAATGTGTTTTCTGTTGAGTTGTTGTTCAGACCATCCGTCCCGGACAACATCACAAATTGGAGAGTCTTCGATGACAATCAACAGATCATCAGTTTTCTGCACATGGAAGAGACTTTCCAAGGTGCAGTTATCGACGAGGGTACCCACGATGAAACCTTCATGATTTTATGGTAATACCAGATCCAAGATCCCTGGAGTCTACATCGGATATGGTAAACTCTATCCTAAAATCTGTGGTTAGATTAAAAAAAAATTATGATCTTCACGATAAATTCAAAAAATCAGTGAATTGTAAAACGAATAGTTCTTCCTTGACACATGAAAAAGTAAAATTAGGAACTAAAGATAACCCACAGTGCATCAATTTGGGGTTGGGATGTTCTGAGCAAGAAAAGATAGCATTTATCAAGTTGTTTAAGGAATTTAAATATGTCTTTGCTTGGACATACAACGACCTAAAGACTTTTGACTCTAACATCATACAACACATTATTCCCATGAAACCCCAGACCCAACCTTTTCAACAGAAGTTAAGAAAGATGCACCCAAAACTTGAACCAACGGTCAAGAAAGAACTAAACAAACTCTTGAATGCTAAAATAATCTTCCCAATAAGACATACCCAGTGGGTCTCTAATCTTGTCCCTGTAAGGAAGAAGAGTGGTGAAATACGACTATGTGTTGATTTTTGAAATTTAAACCGAGCGTCTGATAAAGACAACTACCCTGTCCTTCCCATGGAACAGATCCTTCAACAAGTATCTAGTTCTAAAAGATTATCATTGCTAGATGGCTTTTCAGGGTATAACCAAGTCCTTATGTCTCCCCCATATCATCTCAAAACCACTTTTCGTGCTCCATGGCGTACCTACGCTTATAGGAAGATGCCCTTTGGGCTCATAAATGTTGGTGCCACTTTTCAGAGAGCGATGGATATCACTTTCCATGGCTTAATCAATCAATCTGTAGTAGTTTATCTAGATGAAATCATTGTCTTCTAAAAAAATAAAGGACATCATCTAGCTCATCTAAGATCTGTTCTACAGTGATTTCGTAAGTACGACATTTCTTTAAATCCTAAAAACTATGTCTTCACAGTAGAACAAGGTAAGATCCTTGGATTCATTGTATCAAATGAAGGGATGATTATTGACCCTGAAAGGACCCAGGTCATTTCAAAATTTCCCCCTCCCTCTTCCAAAAAGTCCATGCAATCTTTCTTAGGTCAGATAAACTTTGTTAGGAGGTTTGTCCCCAACTTTTCAGAAATAGTCAGACCATTACAAAATTTAATAAAAAAGGATGTACAATACCATTGGGGACCTTTAGAAAATCAGGCTTTTGACTCAATAAAAAAGACTATAGTAGACGCTCCTTCTCTAATGAGCCCTGATTTTTTGCGAGACTTCACCCTCTACACGTTTGCCTCTAATCGTTCTTATGTTGTTGTCCTAACCCAAAAGAATGTTGAAAACAACGAAGTGCCAATTGCCTTTATGAGCTCATTCTTTAAAGGAGTAGAACCTAATTACCCAATAGTAGATCAACAGGCCTATGCTATTTTTAAAGTGGTAAAACACTTCCGATCTTATCTATTGAAATCTAGGACGAAAATCATTGTCCCTTACCCTACTATCAGAAATTTGTTAGTACAGAAAGAATTGGGTGAAAAAAGGGCAAACTGGGTCACCTCCTTACAAGAATACGACATAGAAATTACCCCAGCATAAATTGTTAGAGGCCAAGGTTTATGTAAATTGATTGTTGATTCAGCTATAGGACAACAAAATGAAACTGATATGTTAATTCAAGATCAACACAATCAAAATCAAATCTGTTGTGCACAAAACCTTACTAGTCCTTGGTACGATGACATCAAGTTTTATCTTATGCACGGATAAGCTCCCCGACACCTTGATCCAAAAAATAGGAGAGCACTGAGATTAAAATCGACTTCTTTTCAGCTGGTAAATGGTATTTTTTTTCGTCAAATTTTCAATGGAATACTTACGCGTTGTCTTGAAAAAGATGAAGCATAAAAAGTCTTATTGGAATTAAATGCAGGGGAAGCTAGTGGGAATTTCGGTGGAGACACCACTGCCCACAAAGTATTAAGAGAAGGTTATTACTAGCCTACTCTTTTCAAAGACACCCATGCCTTATGCTGCAAGTGTGTAATCTGTCAAAAGGCATCTGGACGAGTACAGAAACTAGCATTCCCTCTACAACCAGTTTCGGTAGACTCCCCTTTTCAGCAATGGGGCCTCGATATTATAGGCCCAATTAACCCAACATCCTCAAAGCAACATAAATACATCAGAACAACCACATATTATTTCACCAGATGGTCCAAGGCTGCGCCATTAAAAGTTGTAAACACCAGCTAGGTAATATCCTTCCTTAATTCAAATATTATCACTCGTTTCGGCATTCCTGAATGCCTAGTATTTGATAATGCTTCCTATTTTTCATCTCTCAAAATGAGTGATTTCGCTTTAGAGAAAGGAATAAAATTAAAATACTCTGCCAGCTATTACCCTCAAGGCAATGGTTTGGCGGAATCAACTAATAAAAACCTGATCAAGATCATCAAAAGAACGATCTTCGAAAACCACAAAAACTGGCATAATGCACTATTTAATGCAATCTGGGCTGATAGGGTAACTCCTAAAACTATTGTTGGTAATTACCCTTTTTTTCTCATTTACGGTAGAGAAGTGATTCTTCCACCGCATGTCCTTCTTCCATCTTTGTAGTTGTCACAGAAGGTGCAATAAGAAAACTGTCCTCCCTTGGAAAGTCAGATTAACACTTTGCTGAAGTTAGAGGAAGTAAGGGCTCAAGCAAAACGAAAATTGGATCAACATCAACTCATTGTTAAAAACTGGTTTGATTCCAATTCTGCCTCTGATAGAAATTTTGATGTAGGCGATCTTGTCCTTAAGTGGGACAAACCTCATGAGGGGAAAGGAGAACATACTAAGTTTCAAAACCTGTGGTTGGGACCATTTTTAATTTTTGAAAAACTAGGTCCCAGTTCCTTTCGCCTACAGAATTTAGATGGACAGCTAGACACCTTCCCGGTGAATGGCCAAGCTCTCAAAAAATATTTTACCTGACGAATATCCCATACACCTTTTGTAAATATTTTCTGTTTTGGTTTCCTTGTTGTTTATTTTTTCTTTTTTGGTTTGTTTTTGTTTTCATTTCTGTTTATCAGTCTTTATTTTTTGAAACAAACATGCCCAGTCTTTCTTTTTTAAACAAGCATGCCTGCACCATGGGATAGCTCAGACAAATAAAACATAATACTTCCCCTCGAAAATAGCTGCTAAAAGTTGTCAGAACATTAATTGTTGTATTTCTCTCAAATTGTAGCTTGGTTAAAGATGAATTTTTGTTTGGAAGGTGTTTTCTCGGTTTCAATTTGCACTTGAAAGTATCCATGACCATCTTTAAAAATATTTTTATGCTGTCCCTGTTCTTTAAGAGAGAAACTCAATGATGTCACCCCGCCCTTGAAAATTGGTTTTATCAATGAACTATTTTTCAGATCTTGATGAAGGTTTTCCAGAAAAATTTAAAGGCCTATGGAAATATTAAGTTGTGTTAAAAAACTGGAATTTTCAGCGTCACCCCGCTCTATTGAACATATTTAAAACTATATCAGAATATGAATAAACTCTTAGAGAGCTGTGGGAAGTGTTTGTAAACCCATCAAGACACTGAACAGGTCTACTGGCAGTGGGTAAATGCATGCATGACGCCAAGATAACTTCACCGGGGTACTGAACAGGCCTGCTGGCAGCGAAGCGATGTCAGGTAAAAGAAAATTCTCAGGTATAAACTTTGTGTTGGCCATAAGCATCCTTCATTCTCAATTGAAATTTCTTGGGTAGGATACAGATGTCAGAGTGGGTTAATTGACATCCATGTCGAGGCTATGGATGCCCACTGGCAGCAGTGGCCCTATCAACAGTATTGGAGATTTTAACTTAACATCCTGGCTTTCTTTTGCCAAGTTTGTCACCAGTTTTCGTTTCTTTAAAAATAAAAGTTATCTGAAACTGGACTGCGTCATGATTATTTGAGATGTTCAAATGGATTTTCAATTGTTCTTCGATTTGAATTTTTTCAGATTTTTCTAACCTGAACTCGTTCATGTTGTAGAGATAACTGCTTCTCCCAGCATGTCGCCATTGTTGGCATCAATAATACAGTTGTTATTTTATCCATATCAATTAATGATCTACATAGTTTCCTAACAAAGGTCATGAAATTTTATTACTCTTCATGAGCAGTTTCTGAAACAACAGTTGTAAATTGTCGTTTCTCCCTATTGTTTATTCAAGATTTGTTTTCATGACCGAAAGCATGAAAACTTGCGACTGTGATTACCAATATGTTTTAAAATTTCATTAAAGGAAAATTGTTCATATAGTTTATTATGGTATTCTGATTCCTTGCCATGAAGATATTACTCTCTTTGTTTTGATCCTTTCAATTCCAAGCATGCTTAAGAGGTTATTGGTTTTATGAACAAATGACCCCCATGATTTGATTTTTTCTATAGTTTTGGTTTGATTCTTGGCTGTGTTTCTTTTACAAAACTTTTGATTTTTTTTATTTTTGAATTACCCAAACTTTGTAATCAAACCCACGATGTGTGCACTAATTTTCATTTTAATGATTTGGTCCTAGATCGTACTGAATGCAAAGGTGGCATACGATTTGTAGACTGCCATCATTTCTAAGGATGGCCTTGGGTTTCGCAAACCTCCTTCGCATGCATTTTAATTAAACGTCCATCCCATCGTATGAGTCTTTACATCGTTCATTCTTGGACTTGGGGTTATCGCTCTGTTTTGTTTTCACAAACCCTCCCTGTATGTTGTGATTGTTTGATTACCCTCCCATCCATTATGGCCCCTATTGTGAGAATTGAACCAAATGGTATCCAAACCCTACTCTTATACGACTATGCCAGAGGAGATTTGGAGAGAAGTGGCTGGCTCGTTTTCATTAGGAAGTTTCAGGGTTTCAATTTACAGGTTGCCCAAGAATTTTCTTTCTCCTTTGATGGTTGTAGAGCGAAAGTTGGTGATGTGCAACTGGAAGTTACCAAGGAGTTTTTGATTCAAGCCATAGGGTTACCAGCAAGTGGTCAGAGATGGTTTAAAAACGAAAAAGTGGAAGAATTTCCTTGGACCCTGTTGTTTGCATCTCGGAAAATAACAAGATGTGATAAAGTTATGCCCATTTCATTCCTAAAATCTCAGTGGTATAATTTGCTCGTTGTGGTAAAACAATTTGTTGCCTGTGAGGGACGTTTCAGGCTTGTATTTTGTACCATTTGTATCTACTTATGAGTTTTATGGATTTCCCTTTGAATATGTCATATTACCTACTCAGGAGTATTTATAAAATGGGGAAAAGATACAAGAAACATCGGTCAGACTCTAGCCTTTTTCATCACGGCCTAGTTAAAATCCTACTCATACATCAATTAGAGTCACAAAATGACAGCTGGGATTCGTTTATAACACGAAATGGCTATGGTAACCCTGATATGGGGGATGTAGATAAACTCGTGGTTGAGGAGACCCTTTTCCACCTGATGACATCTCTCTCACCTCCCCAGACTTGTGTCTCTTCCCCTAACAGTGAACCCTTGACCGATCCCAAGGTTATTCAACAGGCCAGTCAACAGATTACACATCCAAATGACTGTGTTAAAAATGTAAATAAACCAACAGGAAAGAGATTTAAGAGTAATATCGATATCAATTTTAAAAACAAAAGAGTTGGCAGGATAATTTCTAGGAGACTTCATAATAAGTCGAATTCTCATCCGAGTTCAATCAATATGATCAAAGTTCACGAAAGCTCAGACTCTGAAATTGAGAGATTCCTTGCAGAGGAAGACCCTTTGTCATTCAAGCCACACCCTGATCGACCCTATAACTTTGTCGATAATTTACCTCCCTGTTTGAAAGACAATCCAGAGTTTCCTGGTGTTAAGCTTTGCAATGAATCTACTATCCATTTGGAGGGTGCTCCGGTCCACAATCTTGTTTGTTCTGATGCAACTGCCACATAGTCAAAGTGTGAGGTCTGTCTATCATGGATTGATAAATATTATACTGATATATCATTTCTACAGTCATGGGTTAAGGTTTTAAAAGATCAGGTTGATGTTTTAATGAGAGAAAACTTGAGGCTCGAGTCAGTTATTCAAGGCAAGGAAAAACGGATGAAGACCACAGGTCATGTGATATTTAGAAACATTGAGGCTACTACAGCCATTGTAAATTTCAAGGTTTCATGATACGATTTGATTACATGGTTAGAGGTATGATCTTTTAAATTAATAGCATGTTTGTTTTCATTCTTAAGTTAGATTATTTGGTTTGTTGAATAAACTATATTTTATTATTAAATTAGTTTGTTTTATTCATTAAATAAAATGAGATTTCATTTACTATTATAACTAGCTACAAAATCGCAAGATTCTGTAGCCAATTATGTAAATTCGAATTGTGTAAATTAATGATAGAAAACATATATGGAATCTTCCTATTTTCCTTTTCTTTCAGGATATTCAGGGGTCCATGATTTCAAAATTGATCTGAGGCACTCTTAAGATCTTCCAGTCATATCTATGATGTATTTTGAATGAACAGAAATGAATTGTTGTTAGTTTTGGAGTATTTAGTAGGATCAGGGTGGTTGCATCCCCCTTTATTTTTGAAACAAATATTTGATCTCAGGAACAAAAACAATCATCTTTCCTGAGGCCTTTATAAACCTATCATTTTGTAAATAGAAGCATCTTGGCCTAGGGCTTATTGTGAACAGTCTATACTCGAATTTAGACATAATCAATATTTACTTTATGCTTTACTCATCTGTGAATGTGGTTATGATCTATATTTTGTTTATCTTGGTAATTGAATGACTGTAGATAGATTTCGTCTTCACAGGTTGTTTTGGTTGTCAAGATAGTTTTCTTCATGGTTCATGATTTTATGCTTCAGTTTTAGCAAAACAATTGAATGGTATTTCAATTCACATTATGAGGTTTACCTTACATATGTTGATTGATTAAATGTAGGCTGTAACTGTAGGATTTATCCCATGTGTTATCGCTTGTGATCTATTATATCACTGTAATTATTTTGCGTCTTATTGTTTTATCAATTGAATACACCAGTCAACGCATAGTTTGGCCTTTGCACCAAACAGTGTTAAGATGCACAATAGATTTATCTCGTGGATGGACTGATGCACAATTTATGCAAATAGTTGGACGCATACTCTTCAAATGAATAATAGGTTAGTCTATTCTTTTATTTCATTTGCTTACTTATTATAGAAGTTTTTATATATAGTATTATTTTCGCTATCTATATCTTCCTGTTTGATTAAGTAGTTTAATATTAGATCTTGTGAATGCATATAAACAAGAAAACAAATAAAAAACAAATAGTACTTTTGCTTTCTTTATTACTGTCGTTAAAAGAACCATTTTACATTCGATTTTTTTATGAGTTTAGATTAAATCTCATTATTTGTGTATGTTGTATATATGATAAATAGAACTATTATATAAATATTGATTAGCTAAACTGCATATATATATATATATATATAGATGTACATATATATTTCAATGATTATTATTTAGTAATTTATTGCATTTATTATAGTTATTTTTTGCTTCCCTTAGGACTTTAGATTGACCAATGGAGCCATTAAACCCGTCAAAGTGAATTAATCCAAACGACTTGGGTTAATTAGTCAATTTCGCTCATCAACACAAAGCTAGATTGGTATTTAAAGGATATGCACATATTGAAGGAATCGACTTTGAAGAGACATTTGCCCCAGTTGCCAGAATGAAGCAATCTGTTTACTTTTAGCTTATGCATGCTTCAAAAATGTTAAAGTATATCAGATGGATGTAAAATCAGCTTTTCTGAATGGGGAACATGAAGAAGAAGTCTACATTGAACAACCAAAAGGAATTTTTTTGTCAGAGAACACAGACTATGTATGTAAATTAAAGAAGGCCTTATATGGTCTAAAATAGGCTCCTAGAGCATGGTACTCTAGACTGGATAAGTATCTGCAACATGCATGGTTCAGAAAAGGAAGTGCAGACAACAACCTCTACATCAAGGTAAGTCAAGGTAATATTTTATTAATTGAAGTTTATGTTGATGATATTATTTTTGGTAGTGATGGTGATAGGTTAAGACAGAAATTTGCAAAAGACATGCAGAATGAATTTGAAATGTCATTACTTGCAGAACTATCCTTCTTTCTGAGACTTTAGATATGTCAAAGCAACCAAGGATTTTTTATTTCTCAAACCAAGTATATCAAGGAAATGCTAAAGAGGTTTGGAATGGAAGATTGCAAACCAGTTATCACTCCCATGCAAACCAGTTGTAAGTTGAGCAAAGATGATGATTCGAAGTCTACAAATCAAAGACAATACAGATCAATGATTGGCAGCCTACTATATGTGACAACATCCAGACCAGATGTAATGCAAGTATTTGGACAGGTGGAACGATTTCAAGCAGCACCAAAGGAATCACATGTATTAGCAATAAAGAGGATTTTCAGATATCTCAAAGGAATATAAGAGTTTGGATTATGGTATCCAAAAGGAAAATATCTATCACTTATTTCCTACACAGATGTAGAATGGGCAGGTTGTATTGATGACCGACGAAGAACCAGTGGAGCAACATTCTACTTAGGTGAGTGTTTGGTATCATGGCTAAGCAAGAAACAATCACCAATATCTTTATATATAGCCGAGACAGAGCATATTGCAGCAGAAACATGTTGTACACAGGTTCTTTGGATGAAACAAACTTTGACAGATATACAAGTTGAGCATGATGAGCCAATTCCAATATTTGTGATAATACAAGTGCCATCAGTATCTCAAAAAACCCGGTGATGCACTCCAAGACAAAGCACATTCCAATCAAGTATCACTTTCTATGGGAACAGGTTGCAGAAAAGAACATCGTAGTTGAGTATATGGGCACAAAAGAAAAAGTGGCAGACATCTTTACAAAACCACTTCCACGGGAATCCTTTGAATATCTTTGCCAAAGCCTTGGAGTTATTTCTACTCCAAAATTAATTCTTTTTGAATGCTTATCTTATATGTCTTATATGTACACAAGGAAGAACCATAAGAGGACAATTCATTCAGGGGGAGAATCCCTGGATGGAAAGATACCTTTTCCATTGATGACAAAGGGGGAGAGATTTATCAGATGCAGAGGACAGAGGCATGGTTCCAGGGGGAGCATATTTATCAGATGCAGAGGACACAGCCAAATTTATCAGATACAGAGGACAGAGGCATGTTTCTAGGTGGAGCATGAGTCATATGATTTTAGTATTGCATCAGAGTGTTTCCATCAATTCCAAAGGGGGAGATTGTTGATTAAGGTTGGTTGTCATCAATGTCAACCCTTGAAGAAAGCCCCATAGCACAAAGGTTTGGGTAATGGACCCAATATTGTTTGATGTCAATATGAATCATTATAGTCTTTTCATGGTTGATAAGAAGTAAATATGGATGAATTCCAAAGTTCTCCCCTTATGGTGAAATCCCTCACAGGAAGACGCTTTGCGAACTAAGAGAACCCATGCTTAATTGTGGAATAATGAGATGAAGGACAATGAATTTGTTAGGTAAACTATCCTATATGGAAAGTACTTGTCATTCCATTTCTGGTGGTATGTGAAACGTCACATAACTCCTCACGGTTTGAGAGTTATGGACTTACGAAGTTGGAGGACCCTCATATGTCATCTAGAAGCCCCAAAAGGTCAAAGTAGTCAAAGTGGTTTAAGAGATTTTAAGAGGTAAATAATAAAGTGAAGTAATGAGTGTATTATAATTCAAAGTGAATACAAAATAAATT
>ML797307.1:296060-309447 GCA_009831015.1 Picea engelmannii | reverse complement strand
AAACAGTAGAGAAGATTGATCAAATTGCGTAGGAAATCGATCAATATCAAAAAGAGATCGAGAATCTCTGGGAGCAGCTTACACCTACCATTCCACCGGAAGTAAGGGAGCAAAGGAAGCAGGAGGCAGCAAAGCAGTTGCAGGAGATAGATCAACAGTCTGCGCAACAACCAACTTGTTCGAGGAGGCAACACATTTTTAAAGTTCTGACCAATCCAGAACTCTGATCAATTTTCTAAGTATCTGGGTTGGTTTAAAATGAAGCAAAACCTTTGAAGTAAAGTTCTAAAATGCATGGAATTTTGATCCATGCAAAACTGAAACTACCCCTGAAAATTTGACCAGATTCAAATTCATTTTTTTACCAAAACTCGAAAGAGAAAATTGCTCCCAACTTAACCTATTCTATATGGATATGTAGAAATATTTTTTTGTGTTATTGTACTGTGTACGCTTTTTTGAAACTTGGATGGATTCGTTTCAAAGTAGTCTAATAAATTCCATGTTCCAATTTTCAAAGTACTCTGACGAATAGTCGGTTCCATTTTCCAGTCAAGTCCTCATGGGACTCTTTCCAAAACTCACGGAACGGGTCCCATTCTCTACTGTGCACGAATATTTTCAATACAATCTTCTATATTTTATCAAACAGGATATGGTATTTTTTCAATACAATCTTCTGTACGTTTACAGCAACTCCAGCTATTTTAACTACTGACACCCAGCCGTGATTTACTTCTTTGACTACCTTCATACATTCAGTGAGGGCGGAAGGACTGGACTTGTACGCAAAATTTGTTGAACGAAAATACATGTACACCATACCTGCGATCAATGCGCGGGCCTTTCCTGCGCAGCGCAGAAATGACTCTCCATTGCTTAAATCATTTCACGTCCTTTCCAGTTTCAGTGCACCTCTGCCCAACGCTGAAATTTTTTACTCACCTTCCATTTTATGCTTTACCGAAATTTATATGTCAGTGAGTTTTTTAAGTTTATCTACCATGCCAACTGCATTGGATCTCTGTCATAAAGCATTTCTCATGTTGGATAAATTATTGAAGCATTGTCCATCACACTGAAAGGAGGGCGAAGATCACTACATTTTATGTTTTTTAGTACATAAATTTGTATGAAATCACAATTTTCAATTCTTTAAATTGCATTTTTTAATGTATATTAGATTAATATGTAAAGACATGTTAATCTAATTTGCAATTTAAATAGGCATTGTTCAACTGTTTTATGTTTTCGGGGACATAAATATGTATGAAATTACAATTTTCAGTTTTTTAAATTGCATTTTTTAAGGCAAAAAATGGATTTAGTTTGTTGAAGAACCTCTGGAGCACTTTAATTATACAAAATTAACCATTCAAATCTACATATCCAATTTTCTCACCAAATTTTAAGAAAATATCACCCAAAATATCCTCTAAAAAAGAAAAAAAACTAAAACAATTAGACTACTCTATTTAAATACCTTTTATACAGACAATATTAAAAAAAAAAAAAAAATATTTTTTTTTTTATTAAAACAGTTAGACTACTCTATTTAAATACTATTTAAATACCTTTTATACAGGAAATATTAAAAAAAAAAAACAATTTTGAAAAAAATTATTTATATGTTTGAAAAGATTAAACCTATAACAGTTAGACTACTCTATTTAAATACCTTTGATTGAGGAAATATTAAATAAAAAACCAATTTTGAAAAATATGATTTATATGTTTGAAAATATTGAAGAAAAACTTTCTAAAATTTTATGGTCTTGAGAGTGAATAGGTTAAGGAGGTTGGATATTATTATAAATATTTTGAAACTGAGTTTTAGGAATTGTGTATGGTATTGCTTTACTATGAAACTTGTCAATATTAACAATATTGATTCTTTTTTATGATATCTATCATAAAAATAAATATTTTATAATATTTATAACAAATAATCACATCTTATCATATTTTTATTTTTTCCTTTCCTTTTTTAATCATATAACAATTTAAAAAAAAAAATTGTGATGATATTTTTAATGATATAAATATTCTACACAATAACTTTTTAAAGTATTATTTTGTATATTAATTATGTATATTTAGCTAAATCACTAAAATATACATGTTTTAAGTTTTAATATTGTCAATTTTTTTTAAATGTAGGTTTTTACATTTATTTATTAAAATATAGGTTTGGGTGATTAAATTGGCTAATTAATTCATGGATCTTTCCAACATGTAGAATGGAAAAACATAAATGATTTATGGTTTTGTTATACATATTTATAGAGTGTTAGGTTTAGAGGAAAACAAAGTGTTTTAACATAAGTTTCTTTGGAATTTTTATGCTGCTACTAAATGCTCTTGTTGAGAACATAAAGACTCTCCAATGTATTGTGACCATTTAGTTGTTGAATAATACATTAAGTGTGCTTGAGAGTGTGGGGCTTTTCTCTAGAAAATCATTCTATAATGGTTTGTTATTTCTTTCATTTGTTTTATGCTTACCATCTAAAATGGTTTGTTTAAAGTTTTTTGCACATTCTTTTTTCATTGGTTAGTGTAGGAAGTGTATTCTGCACCTTTACTTCCTTTCACTTGCTATCATAATTTGATCACATTGGATCCAAGGTGTTAGGGCCAAGGTATTTTTACCTAATATTGACTTGAGGGGGAGATTTTGCAGAAGGAAATCTTGTTGAAGGGAAATGGTGAGCATGTCTAGATTAGAAATGGAGAAGTTTAATGTCACTAAATTTGAGTTGTGAAAGTTCAATATGGAGGATATTCTCATAGATCGAGACTTATGAGTTGTATTATCTATCACCAAATCTGCTAGTATGAAAGATGAAGAGTGGGTGGTGCTAGAGAAAAAGGCGGCTAGCCTTATCAAGATTTGTTTGGTTGTTTCAGTATGATTGAATGTTTCTAAAGAAAAAGTAGCAAGAACTATTTAGAAGAAGATGGGGGATGTGTATTGCTTAATAAAAAAATTATATCAAAGAAGTTCTATGTCTTGAGATTGTGTAACATCCCTAGTTTTAATCCCCACAAATTATAATGTAATTGTATAAATGTGATTAAGGCTGGTGAGCTGATATGTTTGGGGTGAAGAGCCCATATATATCACTATGGTCAAGGGTAGAACTATGTATTATGTACATTGAAATAATTAATAAAAATAATAATCGCTAGTTGTGATACTAGATGGATGGTAATGACAGGAAATTGTGAGTCCACAAGAGAGGGGCCTAAATGGGGATCCAAGGGGAGACTCATGTTATTTTCCTAAGTTAATATATCATTACCATCTAATCCTCCCTTTGACTTATTAGACACTCAATCACTGAAATCAAGTAAGGGGATTAGTGTGTGAAATCACCTCATAGAGTTATATATTGCATGGGTTGAGTACAAGAGAGCACAGGGGAAGTGTGAGAGTTAAGAAATCATTTTGGGGAAGAGTGAGAGTCAACATGTATTGGAGAAAAGGAATTTCAAATGGAAAAAGAGGACAATTTTTTACATGTTGATTTTAGGTAGCAAGAGAAGAGCTAAGTGTTGGGAAGAGCACCAACCATGATGTGCTTGAAGGAAACCATTATTGGGTTATATCTATGTTGGAAATGTGGCATGTGTTACTATAAAATGGGTTGTCTTCCCGTGGAACTTTTTTCATGTTGAGGAAATGGCTCAAGAGCCTTACAAAGCCTACTATGAGCACTCCTTGTTGGACATTTCTAGTCAACGATTATGTGCCTCCCATCCTTCTTAACGATATGGAGTTTTAGACTGGTCCCATGGTTCGTCCAGAGTTGTCCAACAAAATCCCCAAAACACCATCATATCAATCAATTGCCAAGGCTGAGGAAGGTTTGATCCGAATTTATTAGTGGAACGAAATGAAAACATAGATCTATAATATTAATACAGATACATGGTGAATAATAAAAGAGATACAGTAAAACTTGACTTCTATTAAATAAGAAATATGTTGAACTTGTAAAATGAAAAATAAAACAAACTTGATAGAATTGTGGCAGTTTATCTCTAAGAAAAGATGTGATGGCTATGCTCATTCACAAGAAGATGAGTACAATGAGGCTCCAAAATATTTTTTATATCAAACATGAATTCCAAAACCCTAGACATCCAAAAACTTAACACAAGGAGATGAAATGCAAAAATTCATGTGGGCCCCATTAGGGTAAGTTGGTACATCAACTTCCCGAGGTCGTAACTTTTGCATACGATCTTCATTTTAGGCATACAATAGCCCATTGAAAAGTTCTATCTGAGGATTACACATTCACACCATAACATTGATTGTAGTGTCAATATGGCAGGCCCAAAAAATGTTTTTTAAGGCCTCAAAATGGCCCTGAAAGTTTAGGACCTGAAAATCTAGAAAAAAATTGTCAAGATGAAAACTAAAACTACAAAGATGAAATATGTATGTGAGCTAGTTGGAATAGGTGGGTGGCCATCGATATCCACCTAGAACAATATTCCCTCCTTAGGAATAAATGTTCTCCATTGCGTTGAATTCCCCCATCAAATGAGGAAATTTCAGTTAAATTTGGCCCCGAGTGAGCCACTTGTCGTGGTGCAGGATTTTCCCTGCCTTGACAATATGAGAAAGATGAAACTTCCATTAGCGAGTGCCATTGAACCATGTTTCCATGATCATATGAGTGGATTCATGTTCCATGCATTCAGGGTTGAGCTTTATCGGTGTCAATTGTTTTGCTACCTCACAGGTGTTCAATAATGGTGGAAAGTATGGCCGAAGGAGATCCACATTAAACATTAGGTGCAAGCCAAGGAAGGGGTTCATGTTGAGATCAAAAGAATTGTCACCTACAACCTTGGTGATGGTATAAGGCCCATAGTTGAGTGGACAAAGCTTCCGATGGGGTCCTATAAAGCGTTCTTTCTGCAAGTGCAACCAAAATTTATCTCCCACCTAAAACTTGTGTGGCACCTGATGTTGATCATGGCATTGATTGTACTTGGAATTGGACTTTTGCAGAATATCCTGAACATGTTGGTAGTTGTATTGGATTTTTTCAATGAACTGGGTGGCTTTGTTAGCTTTGCTTTGTGCATGGGACAATTTTTTCTGTGGTTTATGCATGGGACAATTTTTTCTGTGTGGACGCAAGGGGTAGTGCAACATCTATGGGACCTAATGGTTGAAATCCCAACCCCATATGATAGGGGATGTGGTCTATTGAGATATGTATGGCTCTTTTGTAACTGTGTTGAACATATTGAAGGCTCTCATCCCATGTGCATGGTTGTTTGGAATTGCACATGTGCAAAATATGCATGAACATCATGTTGAAAACCTCAGTTTATACATCCATTTGGGGATGGAAGGCCATGGATTTGGTGATCTTGGTGTCCAGTTGTCACCATAGGCTCAACTAGAATGTGTTGAGGAACCATCTATCCTGATCAGAGATGATGGTTTGTGGTATCCCAAAATGTACCCACACTCGTTTGAAGAAGAACTTGGTAGTGGCCTCTGTTGTGATGCTCTTCTTGCAGGCGATTAGAATCACCATCTTGGAAAATCGATCAACAACCATGAAAAACAAAGTCATTTCCCTGCTAGTTTGAAGGAAGGTCTGACATGTAGTCCATCGAGATGGATTCCCAGGGCCTGTCTGAAGTAGCTAGAGGGGTGTAGATGCCTTGTTTCTTAATGGTCAGTTTGGCAATGACGCAAGTTGTGCAAGACCTAATATACTTTCTAACATCTTGTCGGAGTTTCAACTAATAGAAATGTTGGTGCAACACTTCCATTTCCTTCTCTACGTCGAAGTGTCCTACCACCCGATTGTAGTGAGCTTCGTAAATCATCTTTACTCGCTCGCTTGATGGAATGCAGACATGGCCTAGATGGAACAACAACCTGTCCTCCAGATGAAATTCAGTGACATTTGTGTTTGTGCCCAACATATGGTAGGTAGTGGTGAAGTTAGGATCTCTCTCATAGAGTTGGGGCCATCCAAAGGTCTCATGTTGATAAGACTGTAGCATCGTGGTTAGTGCAGAAAATGAAGGTCGACTGAGGTAGTTACCGACATTGTTGGTGCTCCCTGTCTGATACGTGATGTTGAGATGGAACTGTTGCAAGTATGTGAACCACTTATGATGGTGGTCATTCTCCAATTTTCCTTGGGTCTACATGAACCACAAATGTTTATGATTAGTGTGGATGATTGTCTCCTTCCTAAGAATGTAATGCCTCCATTGGCAGAAGGATTGTACAATGGAGTAAATTTATTTATCATAAGTTGGGTACTTACAGAAAATATTTGATAGTGTATCACTATGACAGGCCACAAGATGTCCATGCTGAGTAAGAACTATGCCCACAACATAATTTGAAGCATTTGTCTCAATCTCAAATGGCTGCTACAGGTTGGGTAATGAGAGAATCAGTGTTGATCATAAGCGCTTCCTCAAATCATCGAATGATTTTTTTTGTGACTAGCCCCACATGAATTTTTCCTTCCCATTGTCCCTGGTCACTTGGCTAAGGGCCCATGCAATGTGGTAGAATCCCAACACGAACATGCAATAGAAATTGGCAAGGCCTAAGAAACTCCATAGCTCAGTGAGTGTGGTCAGGGATGGCCAGTCACGGATGACCTGGATTTTGGATGGATTGACATGCACCCTATGTTCATCAACAATGTATCCTAGGTACTAGACCCTATTCATGTCGAAGAAGCATATTTCCAAATTTGCACATAACGTGTGTTGCAGTAGAGTGTGAAGAACCTATTGAATGTGTTGCAAGTGTTCCACCCAATTCTTATTGAAGATGAGGATTCCATCCAAATACACTACCACAAAAGAATTAGTGAAAGGCCGCAAGATATCATCCATCATCCTCATGAAAGTTGTTAGGGAATTTTTCAACACAAAGGGCATGACCAACCATTCAAAAATACCTTCTTTAGACTTGAAGGCAATCTTACATACATCAATCTACTCTATTAGGACCTCGTGGTAGCCAGACTTCATATCAATCTTACTGAAGTATTTTTCCCCCTTGATTTGGTCAAGGAGATCATCAATTCAGGGAATTGGGTACTAGTTCTTGACTATGATTTTATTTAGGGCCTGATAATCAATGCGTAGTCACCAGGACCCGTCTTTCTTCTGCACAAGCACTATTGAGCTTCCATAAGGTGATGATCTTGGGAAGATGTGCCCCTTTTCGAGCAACTCTTAGATCTGTCACTTGATTTCCTCATTTTATGACAAAGAGCAGCGATAGACTGACCCATTAGGTAGCGGTGCACCAGGGGCCAAATCAATTGAGTGCTTGAATTGACAATGCAGAGGTACCCTAGTGGGTAAGGAGAAGATGTCTTTGTATTCTTCCACAACCTTATCCACATGACTCTACTGCATGGAAAGAACTGTCATGGACGCCATGGATGTGGATGCAACCTTCCACTCACTCAGAGCATGAATCATGAAGAATAAAAACTTCCTATTATGAAAGATGACCTTCCTGCATTGTTTGGAGGAGATCAAGGAAATGGTGGTAGATGGGACTACCTCTGGTATCCTATATGATTTCTTGTCCAAAGTAATAATAAAACTATGAGATGTATAATCATATACAACATGACATTTCCATAAATAAGGTTGGCCCAAAAGAAAATCATAAACTTTAAGGGGGAGACATCACACAAAACCTTATCTTTGAAGGGCTTGATTTCGTAGGCCATGAAACCTTGTTGGATGATGTAGAGATTTATCCATTGGTGGAGCCATCTGATGGTGTATGACTACAGGTTCGGTGATGTCGGTAGATCCAACTTCTTGACAACCTCTGCTGAGATGAGGTTCCTTTAACTACTACTATCAACGATGAAGTGTAGTGGTGTTGGATGTTTGGGCTTACCTAGGTTATACTTTCGATTTCCAAACAAACCCTACAAACCATCGAGTCTTATGGAGACCAGAAGGAAATATTGTGCACAGAGTGCTCAATGAAGTGTCACCCGAGATGGATTTATGGGTGACTACAAGACCCATATGTCTACAACCTTGGAAGGGATGCTTCTTTGGGGATGTTAGATATGATTTTTACTTCAAGATATACCATATATATTATTCTAGCACAACATAATATTCATATCTAACATTATGTAACCATGTGAATTCATTTAACATTCATTCTGCAACAAATATCAGAATTATTCTAGTGTGCGCTTCATTTTACTACTAAAAAATTCATTCATTCATCATAAACCATTGCAATACATAAAAGAAACATTCCACAAAGTTACACAATGTTTTACCATGCTTCACCCCACCCGGGCTATGTCCACAAATATCTAGTATTTTTTCACTTCTTTATTATTCTTCATCATGTTATCGTGCTAAGTGTATTACATATGAATATAGTTGAAGCTATTGATAATAGTGAGGATGACAAGATCGCACCAAGATACACAACTGGCAAACTTACCCTCAGTTACAATTTAGATCTTTCTCTCCAAAAAAATACTCATAGATCATCTCACTATTATCTCCACAACTCGCAACAAAATTCATACCAAAACTAGTCACTCAAAACTCTCGCTAGCCACCAGACCTCCTCAGATCTTAAAATACATATTTATACTACAAAAATGGGTTAAAACGCGTTACAATCATGATCAAAACCCTAACCCTAAGTGGATTAAGTTTGTCCACATTCTAACTTCCTATATGTAGTTGATCCGCGCCCTTCTTTCTTCCTTTCCTGCTTCCTCACATTGTTTTTCCTTATTATCTGATGCGTGCTCCTTTGTTGGTCCCTTTTCTAACTATCTTCCTTGATTTCTACATTGTTCCCAAAAATGGCCTTCACCAAGAGGCCCCCAACACTCCCTTGTGGCTCGTCTCGTTCCAATTAGTTAGTGTGTGCCTCTTGCACTAACTTATCCAATTCCTGGAACTTGCCTGAAATGCCTTCCACTTTAGATTTTACATGTGTACTCTTCTCTGTGATAATCTCCACAGTCTGTGCAGTGATAGGATCTTTCAACAATTATTCATTCTCCAATCCTACATTTTCAACTTTATCCTTAGATTCATCAATATCCATTGGCATTTTCTCTACGCTTTATTGCAGTAGCTCCAACTATGTCTGGCTTGCCTTCTTTTCTACTTGTATGCTCTTCAACTCTGCCTACAAGTTCTTCAATTATTACGCACTCCTCAATCTATCTGGTTTTTTCATTGTCTCATTCTTCTACTTTAAGTCTTGTAGCACTATGTTTACTCCTTCCTCTTTCTGGTCTATCTCCTACAATTTTCCATCCTCCTGCAGATCTGTCCATAATTGTGTGTTTTTTTTGTACAACTTTGTGATTTCTTGAATGCTCTGCACAATACTCTCCTTATGACTTGTAACCTCTTTCTCCCTATGTGTTCTTACCTCTGGTGGCATGCTAGGTGATAGGAGTTCCATCAACTCTGTAATGTTTCTTCTATAGCTCTCCATAGCTTGGTTTATCTTCTCAATCTCCTCCTCTGTAGGTAAACTCTTGTTTTCTTGCGCACTGCCAAGAATTTTTTTAAACTCTTCTTGGACATTCTTCTCCATTCTAGTAGTTTTCTTCTTTATTGTATCTCTCTCAAAATTCACATGATTGATTGTCAACTCCATTTCCCTCTTTACTTCATTGGCCAATTGTAGATTTGTCACATCTACGCATGCCCTCGACTGTATCTCCCGCACGACATTGATTTGCATTTTGTACAACACCTTCATTGGAAACTTGGGCAGTTCCAAGTCTAAATGGCCTATGTCCTTTAATGGTTTCTGCACTATATCCTCATCCACCTACAACATCTCCTAAGTTATGAAAAAATTTTCACTTCTCTTTGACATTATTTGTTTTTTCTCCTGCGATGGAACTGATTTTTCTTGGGACGTTTTTTTTGTGCCTATTTTTTATGATGCGTTGTAGTGAGTTATAGTTTTTCTAGTTCCTCCTTAACCGCTATCAACTTCTTAACTCTTTCTTTCCTTTTCTTCTCTGCATCATCCCACACCTCTGTTGCATGGTCCTGAACTTTTTCTGCAACCAACTCCGCATCATCTTCTCTCAATGTGAGCTCAGCAACACCCTTATGCTCCTTCATCTTTTTGTGCTAGCATGCTTCTTGTAATAGTGTCCTCTTCATGGGAAATGTCTTTTTATGGGTTGTTGTACCTAGGATTTCCATGTTTGGTAGATCTCCTCCTCTTAGTTCCTCTTATGTAGGAACATTATTATCCTTATGTAATCCTCAATTTGTTACTTATGTGCGGTCCTTATCCTATGGTGAAGGTTTGGGGATAGGGTTCTTCTACCTTGGATTTCTAACTATTGTGCTCCCCCCTGTTTCCTTCACGTGTTCTGTTTCCTTTCTTGTATTTCTTGTTGGACTATTTAACTTATATTAAGTTCCAACTTCTGCTTGCTTCTTACCTTTTGAAACCTTCTTGGAAACTACTGGTACCTTCCATTCTTCAGGATAATATTTCATGGCCCACTACACTTCCTCTCCTGTCACACAATACCTCAATTGTAACCATACCTTCTTGGGATCTCTTTTGGCCTAAATCCATGTGTTGTGTCTAGAAGCTTGAAAGTTATATATTATTTGATGCTCTTCCACCACTTTTGGTGGTATCTGCCATGTATCTACCATCTTTTCCCGCATCGCGTCATAATACATAGAAAATATGTTTGAATTTCCCTTCCTTTGTTTTGCATATGAAGTGTGCCACAACATTGTATACTTTGTTACACGATACTTTCTTGGACTCGGGTAAAATTTGTTGTATTTGGTTCTCCCCAACCCACCAAAACTATCAATATCATCAACCATGCATAGTGGAACTATGTTCCAATATCTTGTGCATCCTTCCAATCATCCAAAAACAAATTCAGTAAATATGGGGTCCAACTGAGTAGACTCCCCTTTACGCATTGCGCGGCTACTACTATGACTCCTACATGTGCTTCTTCCTTGCGACCTTTCCTTAGAAGTTTACAAGACATCATCTTCGTCCCCAATCTAGTTGTCGGTTCATTGATATTGTTAATGATCAACCCGATGGATCCTCTATTAGTGCTATATTTCTTCTTCATCTCCTTTGTTAGAGATTTCTCCTTTGTATTATCATCCAAATATGGTTCTGGATTTTCTCCATCTGTTGGAAACCCTGTAATCTATGCAATTAAATCTACATCTATTGATACCAGTCTTTCCATCCATAGAACACCCCAATGCACCAAGGCCAATAGTTTTTTCAGAAAGGCATTGACATATTTTCCCCTCCCAAAGTGGGGAATTTCCAACAGGGTCATGATACTTATGTTATAAAATCATGCAATCCACTTATTTGGCTCTAAAATTGGAACCCATGATGGACCTATACCTTTTCTCTCCATATAGAATTGTGGCACAAGCTCAAGGAACTTGTCTGTGTCTTTAATATCATGGTTTGCATACCTCAGTTTGTCCACACACCCTAACATGCCAAGAAGGATCTTGACTCCTTTGGGTACGTGCGACAGTGCCAGTTTTACTTATTTTTGTTTGTGCGATGATCTTTGTACTGTATGTTTTCCCTTTGTCTTTGCAATTGTTGTCGATGGCCTTTCTTCTTGGTGTGCTCCCTCTTCATCTTCTGTATCTGAATCGTGTTGTCTAGTAACATCTTCCACCGATACTTCCTCTGTTTGTTTCACTGGCTCTACAACAAGGTTCTACGTTTCTTCGTCCTATCCTCTAGGTTCATTCGACTTTGTTCTTTAATCATCATGCTCATACATTTGTTGTGGTGCTCCTAATCCAAGTTGTTGCATGGGGTTCTGTTCTATGCTAGGGTTTCCTATTTCTCCCTATGTGTTGACCTCCATCTCCTCTCTCGCTGGAACCTGTTGTTCTTGTACAAGTGTAGGAATCATTGGTTCTATTACTGGTGAAGGAATGACATCCATGTCCACTACTCCCTCTAGATTAATAGGGTTTTTTTCTTCGATCGCTTTCTCCTGTGTTTTCCTTGCAGTCACTCAATGGGTTACGCTAGGTATAGGAAAGATGAAGGGTGAAATTAGTTGTGGGAGGTAATTGGTTAACCTGTGGGACACAAGAAAAATTCCATTTCACACAATGATTAATTACCAAGTTAGACCACATACCATTCACCTTTAGACATGATCAGGGGATCAAATTTCGATCAATTTTCAAAGTGCTCGGAATGCGACGAAAACAGTGCCATTGCGTCTGTCTCGTCTTCCTGATTCCGGAGGTATATTTACTTTCTCAAACAGAGTCCGTATGAAGGAGTTATCACAATCTGTCCGCCAAGCCAAAGAGGCAAAATTTTTGGATGCTGACTGTACCTGTCCGTACAGTCCGTACGGTGACGTGGCAGAACCGTACGACTGTACGGTGATGACGTGGCAATTGTTGGTTGGATGGTTGCTGGAGAATCGGGTGTTGACATGTGTCTCGTTGGCAGCGAATGGTATGAGGGCACGTGGCCCAATGCTTGGGCACCACGTGTCCCTCGTTGGTTGGTTTATAATTGCTATGTAAAACTAATGGAGGCCACGGGGTTCGACCCCCGGACCTCCCACAACATAAGTCTTAACAATACTCCACTAACCAATATGTCGCCCGACGTTCCTTGTTACGAATTCCAACTCACATATATTTCATGTGGTACATTGTATTATTTGGAAAAGGGGGCGGGTCGGGGCTTAGCCTCGACCCATAGTTTATACCATAACATATAAAACATATGTATAGCCGTGTATGTATATGTGCGCGGGACCCAAATTTTATTCATTGTATTGTGTTATATATATATATTGTATCGCGCGAATTGTAACATAAACCATAACTTGTGACCATAATAAATGTTGCACGCGGTTTGGAGCGCATGATTTGGTTATATGGTTTAGAACGGACTTAACCACTTTTATGCTTGCGCGTGGTCCTATGTGCCATGTGCCCAAGAGCCGAGGCGGTTAGGGGCTGGCGCGCCCTTAACCGTCCTACGGTTTGTACTGGTGCGTGGTTGTGTACAGGACTGAGTTTTTATGCTTAAATGAGCGTGTGAGCCAGGTTTGCTAAGCAAGGGTGCGATTTGTAGAACCAGAGACAACAAAGTGGAAGAGGGAGACTTCAAGGAGGCTAACTTCTTCATTTTTCGACCGATTGATGTGCCGAAAGAGCCCAGACAGGGGTTTTGGGACGCTGGGAAGCCATTGGAGCAGTCGGTTTGTCATTTTGAGCATTGTAAGGCATGTTTTTGAGCACTTTGAGCAATTTAATAATAATGATCCATTGGAAGCTGGACCAGGAG
>ML797307.1:254968-292467 GCA_009831015.1 Picea engelmannii | reverse complement strand
CTTTCAAAATGTTTGGGTGCATTTTGGTTTGCCCAAATCCATCATTTCTGATCGGGATTCTCGATTTGTTGGAAGTTTTTGGTCGAGTTTGTGGGCACTCATGGACACCAAGTTGAAAAAGAGCACAACTTTTCATCCACAGATAGATGGTCAGATAGAGGTGGTGAATCATACAGTGGTACATCTTCTTCGTGCATATTGCAGCAAGCATCCCAAGATTTGGGACGAACATTTACACTACGTTCAACATGCATACAATCGAGCTAAGCACTCTTCGACGCAAACGTCGCCATTTGAGACATGTTTTGGATATTTTCCCAAGTTGCCTTTAGATTTCATCTTTGGGAAAGGTATTGTTGTTGATGGGAAATATGATATTGATCGGGCAGAGAAGTTCATTGAACAAATTCAGTCGATACATCAGGTGGTGCAAGAACAGTTGGAAAAGAGTCAGGCCAAGTACAAAGCGAGACATGGCAAGCATCATGTTGATCACAGTTTTGAAGTTGGTGATGAAGTGTGGCTTTACATCAGGAAGGAGAGGCTTAAAGGAGAAGGTAAAAAGTTGAAACCAATTCGATATGGTCCCTTCAAAATTGTCGGCAAGATTGGTAACACTACTTTTCTTTTAGATTTGCCTCCATATATGCAGATGTATGCAGTTGTTAATGTTGAGAATTTGAAGTTGTATGAGACTCCGTTGATTGATGATCAAGGAGAGCATGTTTAGATTCCTTCCATAGATGATTTTTCTCCAGAGTATCTAACAGAACTGCAGGAAGACACCATACTTGACAGGAGGATGCAAACTTCGAAGAGAGGAAATGTGGAGTATTTGCGAGTTGGTATTAAAGGGACGAATCCAAGAAAGGCCAAGTGGATTGAGGTTGGAAGGGTGAGGGAACTATACCCTCATCTTCACATAGACTGAGATAGTCTTTTGGAGGTCCAAAAGCTTCCCAATGGGGAGGTGTGATCAGGGGATCAAATTTTGCTCAATTTTCAAAGTGCTCGAAATGCGACGAAAACAGTGCCATTGCGTTCGTCTCGTCTTCTTGATTCCGGCGGTATATTTACTTTCGCAAACAGAGTCTGTATGAAGGAGTTATCACGATCTGTCCGCCAAGCCAAACATGCAAAATTTTTGGATGCTGATTGTACCTGTCCATACAGTCCGTACGGTGATGTGGCAGGACGTACGACTGTACGGTGATGATGTGGCAGGACCGTACGACTATATGGTGATGATGTGGAAATTGTTGGTTGGATGGTTGCTGGCAAATTGGGTGTTGACACGTGTCTCATTGGCAGCGAATGGTATGAGGGCACGTGGCCCAATGCTTGGGCGCCACGTGGCCCAATGCTTGGGCACCACGTGTCCCTCATTGGTTGGTTTATAATTTCTATGTAAAACTAATTGAGGCCACGGGGTTCGACCCCCGGACCTCCCACAGCATAAGTCTTAACAATACTCCCCTAACCAATATGTCGCCCGACGTTCCTTGTTACGGATTCCAACTCACATATATTTCATGTGGTACATTGTATTATTTGGAAAAGGGGGTGGGTTGGGGCTTAGCCCCGACCCATAGTTTATACCATAACATATAAAACATATGTATAGCCGTGTATGTATATGCGCGCGGGACCCAAAGTTTATGGATTGTATTGTGTTATATATATATTGTATCGCGATAATTGTAACATAAACCGTAACTTGTGACCATAATAAATGTTGCGCACGGTTTGGAGCGCATGAGTTGGTTATACAGTTTAGAACGGACTTAACCACTTTTATGCTTGCGCGCGGTCCTATGTGCCATGTGCCCAAGAGCCGAGGCGGTTAGGGGCTGGCGTGCCCTTAACCGTCCTACAGTTTGTACCGATGCGCGGTTGTGTACGGGACTGAGTTTTTACGCTTAAATGAGCGTGTGAGCCGGGTTTGCTAAGCAAGGGTGCAATTTGTAGAACTAGAGACAACAAAGTGGAAGAGGGAGACTTCAAGGAGGCTAAATTCTTCATTTTTCGACCGATTGAGGTGTCGAAAGAGCCCAGACAGGGGTTTTGGGATGCTGGGAAGCCATTGGAGCAGTCGATTTGTCATTTTGAGCATTGTAAGGCATGTTTTTGAGCACTTTGAGAAATTTAATAATAATGATCCATTGGAAGCTGGACCAGGAGATGTAGCCCGGAGAGGGGTGAACTCCTTTATCAAGTTGTTGTGCTTATGTGCTGATGTTCATTGTTTATGTTGCTGTCTATGTGTATTTTTCATAAGTAATCCTTAATCTATGTGTTGCAAATTGATCCTGTTGCTTTAAACACATAACATTTCACTTGCAATAATTATTTAGGTTTTTCAAGTCTTCTTCATTTTTAGATCAAGACACTATATATTAGCTAAAAACAATTGTTGTAAAATTGTAGGAGTGAACTATTTTATATCAACAATAAGTAATTTGAAACAACAACAAGAAAATCAACCCAGAAAATTAGCAGTCATTTCTTAAAATTTATCCCTTAACAAGTAGAACAATATTCAATTTCTAAACAATGGTTTTGAGCAAGTTTTTCCACAATACAAAGTATTTATTTATCAATATATGCAATCCCTAATGGTTGTAGCATTAATTTATGCTTCTGGAAAGATATTTAACAAATCTTCAAAGTGTTGGAGTGTAATTGGATTGCCAACGATGTCATAAAGAAAAACTAATAGATATTTTTTAGAGACAGGGTGTGTGTGTTATAGCTAATGCTAGGGTTTCAAACATCACTTGCAATCAATAACAGTAGTGGTGTTTTCTCTTTTCCTTGGGAAAATGGAGTCAAGGAAAAAACCATGGAGATTTCTAAAGGAAAGAGAGGGGTGTGAAGATTAAAAATTGGAATTATACCATCATACAACTAATTCCAAACTTCTTGAAAACAAAACCTAAGGAATATACCCTCATAAACCATATATGTCATTTTCTTCTCTAGTAGCTATAAATAAGATTATCTACTTAACATTATTAATACTTATACCTATGATATAAAAATCCTAATAAACACAAAACCCTAAAAGCATATAAAAACTACTACATAATTTAAAACACTATTAAACAATTAAAATTATTTATCCAAACCCTAAATTTATATACTTATATACGTATATACTATTAGCAACACTTAGATTTAATTCTGATATATTATTTATTATCATTTATTTTATTAATATATTTGATTTTAATTTTTTAGCTATTAAATTAGGGTTTTTAGACAGTCGACTTGGCTTAAACCTAAAATTGTCCTGCATCTAAACTATTAATTAACTAAAGATCAACAAGCTTTCAATTGACAATTAGTCCTGATGATGAATCTTGATTCGAATTCGAAACGTCAATGACAAAAATGACACCAACTGTGGATTATCCAAAAAATAGCTTCGAAACTCCTCATCACTGAAATTTGAAAACAGTAAGACCTTAATTGAACGAGGTCAAACCCTAGGGGGATAAACAATATTAATACATTGGAATTGAAAAATCTAAGACAAAAACCTAGGGTATAAACACTCTTAATCCCTAGATTAAGTATTAAATGCTTCAACAAATTAAATATAAATGAAGGTAGGGAGGGGGATAAACAATCTTAATCCCTCATAGGATTTCTAGCATATAAGTTAACATGAAATAATTAACCATCTAAAAGAGAATTCACCATAAACAACCATAAAAATTGAATAAGAACACTTAATAGGTCAAGAATCCAACTAGATCATCCTTCAAGAGGTGTGCACAAGTACTCTAGGGGAATAAAGAGAGAGAAATGGAGAAACAATGATAATCCTACAAGTCTAAGAATGATGATTTGGTATAGTGAGTGCTCCCTCTATTTATATGATATAGGGTCACACATGTGGTGATGTCAAGATTCCAAAGGGTGAATAGATCCTCCCAAGGCCACATGTCATCGTCAAATGGTGCAAGCAGGGTGAAAAATCCTCATCAAGTGCCATGTCACATATTAAATACGTCAAGTGGTGTCTAATGAAAACAAGCCCTAACATCATCAACAAACCCCAACACATGATGTCATCTTCAATATCCCAACATCCAGGGTGAGGAAGGCTAGGGTCCAGCTGGAGTGATCATGCATCATGTAACACACCCAACCCCTTAAGTACCTTTTTAAGGAATGGGGCATCAAAATTTCACTTTGCCACCAAAATCCTAGGGCATTCCTTTCTAAAGATAATGAAGTATATCCTGGCTATGAACCCATCACATATCATGGAATGCGATATTTTGTCCCAATTATTCTATAAATAAACATGTATAGGAAATTCAACAATATGCCAGCTTAAATTAATACCTGGAAAAATGTTTCTTGCGCAAATTATGTCCAACAGGTAGGATTCCATGTAGAAGATTGGAACTTCTCCTTCCTTAGACGTCTGGGCCTTTAGGAAATTAATACTTAGTTATTTGGAAATAATGGCTCCCAAATTGAAACTACTCCCTAAAATCGCCAAGGTATACACCAAGGGCATCCAAGCTTCTGAAAAATCTGGGAAATCCTTTTCTGCATGTAATCGGCAAATCAAAGCCATTAAATACATGTAGGGTTGTCTGATATTTACCATGTTGTACCAGCCAATGTTTTTGTTTCTGAACTTTTTGTCTTCTTTCGACCATGAGGCTAGTAACCTGTTGGTGTCATGATACTCATAAAATTTGACCATGAAATATGTGTTTAACCTATCCTCTGGGTCCTTTATTTTATAATACTTTTGTACCACAAGCCACCTTCTGAAGATATGATCTCCTAATTTTCGGGAACACTTCATCATCCAATATTATGATGTTCAGGTTGTTGTGAGGTGTGAACTCCAGGTAATCCTCCTGACTAATTTTGTTATACAGGTCTCCCAATGTGGGAGCACCACTTTAGATCCATTGCTTGCCTCTGTGTTGTTGAACGATGGAGGTTGGGTAAAATCCTTTTTGGTAGATGTGTGGATAAATTATTCAGTATTTGAGAAAAAATCAAGGTCTCTTGCAGCTCCTAGTGTAGACCATTTTTCGACTTCTGGTTCCTTCATCTTGGGTGTTATTGGAGAGCGCCTAGTCATTGGCTTTCTTGGAGGTACTCTTTTGTAGAAAAGGAAAACAAAATGTTATAGTGAGTCACCAACCAACTTTGACAAGTGCCATTGAGAAATCACAAGTGCATAGATGACAAAGACAATGTTCACATCTTGCTTGCAAGAAATTAACCTGGTCTTACTGGTAATCAAGGTTAGAGACTAGGATGTAACCTCCTTGATGCTTTCTCTCGTTCCTTCGTTTGCTTCAGGGAATAAGCGATTTGCGAATAGGATACCATTTTAGGTATGACCTTGTAAATTTAAACAAAATGTATACTTACCTTATTGCATCAAGTCTTAAATTTGGGAGTGTAAATGCGATCTGCGCAATCTATAACAGAATCTGCACCATTCTTAGGAGTAAATGCAATGCAGGCTAGTGGCGCAGGAGTGGATTACTTCATAGTTCATCAGTGAAACCAAATTTTGATTGTTGGTCAGCGCGTGGGGTCATGGTATAGGTTACACGAAGATTTAACTTATCTATCAAATCACAAATCTTGTCTTACCTCAGCTAGGGGTGTCCCATCAAATTACCAAGCCTTTTCATGTTCACAAGAAACTAGTATGATCGAAGTCGAGAAAATAGATATGTATTTTGATTGCAACAAAAAAACGGATCGTCCAGGTTTTCTAGTGTAGAATGACGAAGGGTTGCTGAAAAAAACCCGATGTTTGGTGACTTATCAGTCTATCGATATTTAATGAGTGAATCGGTGTCGACAACTTTTCTTACACATTATTTCATTGATACCTTTAGGAAAAAGTTCCAACGCCGACCAAAACTGTCGTACAACGCTGATGTGTAAATGTTGACATGGAAGTACAGATATGAGACGTGGAACCTCAAAAGACAACATGGGGAAAATACTAAGTCATACAGACTCTTTAAACATACATCCCTGGCTATAATGTCCTATCCTACCAATACCAACGATGTATCAACGATCGACGATTTGTGATGATTAATGTTTCGCAGTTTCATCCCTCGAAGTTCCCTGATGCCGAAAATGTATCGACGATTGAAGATTTGTTATGGTTTTCCGTATTTTTGATTTATATCTTGGATCTCATTGATCACAAAAACGTATCAGCGATGTTAAAGAACTGTACTATAGACCGTAATTTGTCGATCGATGATCGTTGAATTTTTTTAAACCATGTACATTTTAGGCCCTTCATGCCATGTTACTAAAAAAATCATTCCATCAATAAATTCAAACCAAACAAGAATAACCGATAACAAGACTCAATAACAACATATAAATCCATCCATCCAACAACACTGACTCTAATTCAAAAAATGATAAGTGGTACCCAAAAAGAAATAAATTCTGCAAAGTCTTTTACGGTGTGTTGAGTGCTCAACACATTCAAAGCCTCAAAAAAGATAATATCAAAAGGACACAAAACATATGATTCCTCTTAAGAATAATCATATATGGAGGAAGAAAACTTTTTCAGAAGGATCAAGAAAGAAACTGGAAGATACAAAGGTAAGGTCCCTTTCAAGTTCTTTGATTGTGGTAGAGTAGGACATTTTGAAACTAATATTCCTTACAAAAGGGACTCCAATTTTAAGAAAACCAAAGATCACTATATAAGTGAAAAAAATTAAGAGAAAAGGAAGAATTACAAGAAAAATAAAAATTTGTATGCCAGTGATGAAGGGAACTCCTTTGATGAAGAAGAAAACATCATAGAAGATGTTTTATTCATGGGCACAAATGAATTTTCTGATGATGAAACCTCAAAACATAAAGACACTAATGAGGAAGGAGAGGTTAATATTTAAGGTGAACTAATCTATGCTCCAAGTGAACTAAAAAAAATCAGAAAGAAAAATGAGTCTCTCAAGGAACAATTAAGAAAATCAAAAGGAGAACATCATGAACCAAATGGTGAAGCTGATACTATTGGTCTAAAGAGAAAATTAGAGGAAGAAAAAATAATTGAATAACTATTGGAAAATGAACTCAAAGAAATGGAGAATATCTTCCATGAAAGATAACTTGAAATTGTTTTCCTAAGAAATTAATTAGATAAGACAGTCGCACAACTAAACACAAATATGAATTTTGAAAAGAGTTCAACAACCCTAGAAGAAATTCTTAATATTCAAAGGTAACCATTTGATAGAATTGGTCTTGGATATAATAAAAGTCAAAACAATATTGATTCCAAGAGACCAAAAGAAGGGGAGAATACTCAAAGCTATGAAAATATGCTCAAGAGTTTCAATCATAGTGGAAACATTACATAAAATAAAGCACATAAAAAATAGAAAGAGGAAGAGCAACAAAAGATCACTCTTCATAATAGAGCTGAATTTGAAAAGGGTGCTCCATCCAAAATACCTACCACCACAATAAGTACTTACAACACTTCCAAGGATGATTATATGAACACCAGAACATCTCAAACGTTTACCAATATAAATCCTCCACCAAGAAGACCTCTTATGACAAAGTATCAAAATTTGTTTCTTGGTTACTTTTTTTCTTGTCATAAATTTGGGAATAAATCCATTAACTGCAAGGCCAATAAAAGATATAACTATCTGATAAAGTAGATATATATCTACAAGACTACTAGGAATGACTTTTTAAGCAACAAAAAAACTCAAGAGTTTGTAGACGGAAATTATAATCCTTTTTCTCTGCTTATTAACTCCAATATTGAATGTTACAAATGTAACAATTTTGGACACAAATCACATGAGTGTAGAAGCATATTAGAGTCCACAAGACATGACATGAAATATAAATCCTTTGCTAAACATGAGGAAGAAAACACAAGAGTATGGAAGAAAAAACCAGATCAACAAAAAGGGGAAGAAAACAATCTACCTTTGCATGCTCAAAGCAACACAAACCAATGGTATATTGATATTGGATGCTCCAAGAACATGAAAATCATAATAGATTTCTAAATCTTAAGAATATAAAAGGAAGTAATGTCATGATCGAAAATGATAATTCTACCAAAATAATTGGCAAATGAACAATCAGTTTTGGAAGTAAGAAATCCAAAGAAGATGTATTGTTGATTGAAGATCTGAAACTCAATCTTCTCATTGTTAGTCAAATATGTGATCAAGGATACACTCTTGTTTTTACTCTAAACATATATGACAAAGATATTGGTGATTGATTTTTTACTCTTGTCAAAATTTATATGTCTCATTCTCATGTGCCAAAGTCATATTTGATCTATTTGTCCCATCCAACACTTCTCTCCTTTTACTTATGCTAAAATGCACCTCCAGTTGTACTTTTTTGGTCATCCACACATCGTACCCAATCAACATCATTATATGATTTCAAGGTGAAGTATTTACCTTTTGGGTACCACAGCCCATAGTCCAAAATACCCTTCATATATATAAATATTCACTTGACTGCTTGTACATGATATTCTTTTGGTGCAGATTGAAACCTTGCAACAATTCCATCTGCCTGCATCACAATTGGCCTTGATGTTGTAACATACAACAAGCTTCCAATCACAAACCTATAAAAAAATTTATCTGCTTCTATGGATTCATCATCTTTGTTGAGCTTGCATCCTGTGGTCATAACGGTGCTAACTAGTTGGCAATTCTCCATTTTGAATTTCTTGAGAATATCCTTGATGTAATTCATTTGAGATATAAATATATCTCTGTTTGATTGAGATATCAACAGTCTTAAGAAGAATGATATCTCTCCTAGCACTGACATATCAAATTCACTTTGCATTTCTTCAGCAAATGTTTTGCTTAGCTTGTCAACATTACTCCCAAATATTATATCATCCACATAAATAACAAGTATTATCATGTCTTTGTCTTCCTTTTTGATGTAGATTTTTTTGTTTGCAACTCCTCTTTTAAATCCTTACTATTGTAAATTATTTTCTAGCCTGGAGTACCAAGCTCTAAGAGCTTGCTTTATGCCTTAAAGGTCTTTCTTGAGTTTACACACATAATATCCATATTCTGATAACTTAAATAATTCAGGTTGTTCAATGTATACTTATTTCTCTAAGTTTCCATTTAGGAATGTTGATTTAACATCCATTTGATAAATTTTAAAGTTCTTGTAGCAAGCAAATGCCAAAAACATCTTGATTGCTTCTAGTCTTGCTATAGGAGAAAAGGTTTCTTCAAAATAAACTCCTTCAATTTGAGCATATCCCTTGCACACCAATATTTCTTTGTTTCTCACTACGTGTCCATATTCATTTGGTTTATTCCTGAAAGCCCATTTAGTGCTTATTACATTTTTATCCTTGGGTCTAGGAACAAGATTCCAGGTTTGTCTCTTTTCAATTTGGTCCTATTCATCATTCATGGAATTAATCCAATGTTTATATTGTCTAGCTTATTCAAAGTTATGAGGACCTATTATTGATAATGAAGAAAAAATTACTTTATTATTTATTCTTCTCCTAGTTTGAGGTCCTGCACTCCTATCTCCAAGAATTTGGATTTCAGGATGATTCTTTTGTACATACCTCAAAGGAGTATTTGTGTCCTGTCTTTTTGTTTCATCTTCCTCTTCTATTTTTTTATCCTTCTTTTATTGTTTTTTTTAATCTTGATGTTATTCTTGATGTTCTTCCTATGATTATTTTTATTCTTCTTGTTCCTCTTCATGATGTCCTTCTTGGAGGAATTCATCTTGTTCTCTAAATTTTGTTTCTTTTGAAATATGGTTTGTAAAATGCCCCTTTTCATCATCTACTTTCACATTTGTGCTAATTACTATATTGTCCAACAGTATATTGTAGCATCTATAGGACTTACTGTCAAATGAGTAACCCAAAAAGATTCTTTCATCTGTTCTAGAATCAAATTTACCCAAATTCTCTTCACTTCTCTTTATGTAACATTTACTCCCAAATACTTTGAGATAGTTAATTGTTGCAGGTATTCCTATCCACAATTCATATGGTGTTTTATCATTTTTTATGACTAAAAATATGTTTAGAATGTGAATTAAAATATGTACTTCTTCTCTCCACATATCATATAGTTTGATCAATCACCAACCAATAGTGTTTGAGTAAAAATCAATCACCAATATCTTTGTCAATTGAAGAAGCTGAATACATTACATTAGAATCATGTTTCACACAAGCTCTTTGGATGAAGCATACCTTGCAACAAATTTATATTGATTACAAACAATTGATCTCTGTACTATGTGATAACACTAGTGTAATAAGCATTTCTAAGAACCTTGTCATGCATTCAAAAACAAAACACATACCTATCAAGTACCATTTTCTAAGAGAAAAAGTTGAAACCAAGTTGTAAATCTGGAATATGTGCCAACAAAGGAACAAATTGAAGACATATTTACAAAACCACTTCCCAGAGATACATTTGAGTATCTTAGAAAAAATATGTGAGCCATTCCCATTTCTAATTAAGGTGTGCCAACTTAAATTTAAACTTGTTGGGAGCTCAGCAAAAACAAAATCTCGGGGAGAGTAGATAAATAAGGAAGTGGTACAAACAACTCAAAAGAAAACAAGGACACTCATAGAGAGAGTCACTTCAGAAAGCTTCATGGAGAGGCACAAGTTCAAAGGAGCAACAGAAGGAAATGATGTTTGCTAGTGATTGAGAAGATAATGGAGAGAATAGTGCAAGGGGGAGTAATGATATCCCTTTTCCATTCATTTCAAAGGGGGGGAGTACAAAGACAGGGGGAGACTTGCATAGACTCACGAAATTTAAGTATGTGTTTCCATCAATGACAAAGGGGGAGATTGTTGGATTGTGTTGTCATTGATGTCATAGAATGTGACAGCCATGGATGTCGCGGGAAGGGGGAGGGAGCTTGGAAGATGGTATCCATTGGATATAGTATATTCCATCCCAAGGAAAGGGAATATATAACCATAAATTTCCCGCAAGTATAACACTTGAGTGAATATGGACCATTAGATGTAGTAAACAAAGACCATTAGATCAGTCAGAGTGTGGGTGGTCCAAGTAAATTATGACACCTACAGTGAATATGCCCCGATGACAAGGGACTCTGTGAATGATTGTGAGCTATTGATCTTGGTAGCAAGTAGATCTTTGTCGTTCAATAGAGAAGAAATGGTCAGAGTGGACTATGAGCAGAGGTACTCCGACAATGAGAAAGTGTGATCAATAAGAGTTGTTGATTCTAGTTTATGAGGATCGTTGTATTCGTCGAAGTATGTGCCATAAAAGAGTCTCTGGTGGGAGTAGAGTTGTTTATTAGTGAAGGGATTCTGATTGAGGGGACTCTGAAGGCTAATGAGAGGCAAATAGAATGATATATGGAGAGCCAAAGGACCCAATAGACCCAATGGTCCCGATGAACGCAATCGAAAATTGACGGTTGCGATCAAACTAAGGTCAGATTAGATGGTTGATATTTAATTCAAGGAAGACATATCTATGGTAGGATGACACCTTGATGAGTCCATTAGGAATTTATTACCATCGGAGTGAGTAGATTGATGTTTGATATTAATCTGAGTTTTGATCGAGTGACTATTAAGAATCGTGTTGGTGTTGAGTGTTTCACCACCCAAGTGGTTGTGATATGAAGGAGATCATATCGACAGTTGAGTATTAATTGAAGATCATATATGACGGTTGTTGAGTGTTGAAGCCCATGAACAGATCACGCATGAAACCAAGGGGCATTTTTTCGATTTTGAAGGATTTGTAAAGCCTGATTTTTATGGAAATCTTGGATATGGAGCCGACCCAGTGAGAAGTTTGTTCTTATGGACAAATTATTGAGTGTATGGGATCTATATGTATCAAATCCATATTTGTTTGGAAATAGGGAGTTGGTTTGAATATGTGTATGCATGAATTATAGTGCTCGAGTTCTGAGGTTAGGGAAGAATGTCTGGTGTGATGGAAGAAAGTGAGAAATTATGAAATTGCAGAACCAAAAGTGGAAGAATGCATATATGGAAGACCTATAATCAAAGAATATCCAAGAGATGAAACGTGTTGGAGAAGTCAAGAAACTTTTCTGAAGAAAATCAAGTAATATAAGTATTTTCAGGGTGGCAGGGTGGAGCAAGGAAGGAGATTGGTGTCTTCTGTAGGATGGTGACTACAAACATTGTTGTGGTAGGTTGGTGCCTACAAGAATTTCTAAGTTGGTCCTCATTTAAGGGGATTTGTGTCTCCTATAGGTTGGTTCTTGTAAACATTATTTTTGAGTTGGTTCTTAGGAAGATGAGATTGGTGTCTTCTGGAGGTTGGTGTAGGTGCAAGCTTTGTAACTATAGGTTGGTACCTACAAGACTTTATTAAAATAATTATTTTGTGGTTTTCTCCCATTTGGGTTTCCACGTAAAATATCTATGTATTGCGACTTTGTTGACTTGGCTAATTCTTTGCATTGTTAATTGTAATCTTTGGCATGATTAATGAAATTTAAAAGGATTTTTAAGATTGTTTTAATTGTGCAACACTGATTCACCCCCCCTTTAGTATTTATAAATATTCCAACAATTAGAACATTGTATATGAAGAAAACCTCCACACTACAAAGATAACTAAATTCTTAGCTGATTAACTACACAATAGTTATTAACACTATATAGAGAAGCCATTAAAATACAAACATCAATGTCAAAAACCACAATTACCAATTAACATATCAACATACTCAACACATAGACCCAAACCAATGCACATGGATACTTTACTTACCCAGGAAAACCAAATGGGAACATATGCTTTGAATGGGACTTAGTCATGGCTTACTCTCTTCATTTCGACAATCCTTGGTAAAAATCTTTCATGGCTCTATGTGCCTCTTCCTCTCTTAGAAAAGAAAGAGGAGTAAACATATGCTACATATTTTCAAGGAGTCTCTTCTATAGTCATCCTTCATATAAGAGTTGGTATTGCTTGTGTGAGGTCTAAGGAAGAGTTGAAGAAAGGAGCTAGAAGAGACCTTCAATTGGGACTTAAGGTAGAAACACTTGATTAACGCAATGTTATATCCACTTGATTAATATAGATCTATTTGGTTTTTCCCTCCCCTGTTTATTGTTTGTATTCAGTCATGTACACTTTTCAATGGTAGATATGGTCTTTCTAGGGTAGATCGAGTTATATCTAATAAGGATTTGACATTCCTATTTCTTTAAGGGATTTGAAAGAGGTATTGTTGTTCTCTTGTATGTAGGAAGCATATGTTTTTCTCTTGTTGTTCTCTTGTATGTTGTTCTCTTGTATTATTGTTCTCTTGCATGTTGTTATCTAATAAGGTATGGACCATATTCACTCCTTTCTTATTGCATGATTTAGGATAAGATCCATTATATTTAGAGGAAAATTGTATTGATGTCTATCTTACAATTTGTCTTAGATCAAGGGAAAATATGAGGGATTACTCACCTATCCATAGGGGGGATTTGTCCATAGCACATGAGTAGTTTTTGTATACTTTTCCTCTAGATTGGACAAAGTGACCACAACTTTTCACTTTCTCATCCAACTTATTTCTCCACCAAACAATTGAAACATGTATCAACTTGTAGATCTCATTTTATCTACATCCTTTTAACAATTAGAATCCTCATAACCATGTATAACCATTGGGTTTTGGTCCCCTGAAACATTACTATGATATAAAATGGAATATTCATAGGTACATCACAAATACCTAAAGGTCCTCTTCATTGCAATCCAATGTTCACGTCTAATATTAGCAATGAATCAACTCAAGAATCCCACTACTTGGGAAATAGATGGTATAGTATATACCATAGCATACATCTAAATACCAATTGCACTAGCATAAGGAACATAAGACATATCCTCCATCTCTTTGGGTGTTATAGAACATTTCTAAATTGAAAGCTTAGTTCTTGTATAAATTGGAACACTCAATGCTCTACAACCTACCATTTGGAAATGCTATAGCATGAAGTTTACATACTTACTCTAGCTCCACCAAATGATTTTATTCACTCTATCTCTCATGATATCCATTCCTAAGATATATTTTGTAACCCCCAAGTCCTTCATATCAAATTGTGTTGAAAACTAAGACTTCAAATCATAAATTACATACTTAGTGTTACCAAAGAATAATATATCATCTACATATAGAGTGATAACAAGGAAATGACCACCATTTTGTTTGTAATATACACAGTGATATAATTTGAATATCAGAAATCCTAATCCCAACACAAAAGAATGAAACTTTTGACACCACATTATGGGAGACTATTTGAGGCCATATAAAGACTTTTTTTTCTTGCAAAGCAACGAATCTTTACCTTTTTCAACATAGTGCTTCAACTGTGTCATATATATCTGCCCCTTCTCCCCCTACAAGTCACCATGTAGGAATGATTTTTTCACATCCATATGTTCCATMTCTAAATCAAATGCTACTGCTACAGATAATAGTAACCTAATAGATGTTAATTTAGAAATAGGGGAAAAAATCTAACCAAAGTCTATCCCTCAACTTGGGAATATATCCTTGCAACCAACCTTGCCTTGTGCTTTTCAGCATTTCCATCTAAACTGATATTATTTTTGAACACCCATTTACATCCAAAGCGTTTCTTTCCGTCAAGCAATGGGACCAAGTCCCATGTATCATTCAATGGCCAATATCTAGGAATGCTTATATTCTATCTCCATTGCCTCTTTCAAAGTTCTAGGCTCATTGGCGTTAGCAAATAAATAAAATATATATATGAAATAAGACTGACTATAAGTATACCTATCATGTTTCCTTTGTTGTCGAGTGGTCCTCCTTAAAGTTTGAGGTGGAGTTTCTTCCTCTTCTTCCAAAATCTTTTAACCCTCCTCCTTATTAGGTCCTTCAGAACTTCTTGTTCACTTTCTGGTTCACATTTCTTCGGCTTGGTGGTAGTTGAACCACTAACTTCTTCTCATCCTCTTTCGGCTACACCACTATGGGAGAAGGCTCAACTTCTTGGAAAATTACATTCCTTTTATATGAAAATTTTCCAGTCGTAGGATCCCAAAGCTTGTACTCTTTCACACAAACACCATAACTGATGAAGATACATTTTACTACCTTGTTATCCAACTTAAATCACTTCTCCTTAAGAAAATGAGAATTTTCCTCACATCCAAAAACATAGAGGTGTTGAAGTGACGACTTCTTGGCCATCCAAACCTCCATAGGGGTCTTATCCACAAGAGTTGGCATAGGATACCTGTTAATCAAGTAACATGCAATAGAAATTGTTTCTTCCCATAAATTCTTCTCTAAACCAGCTCCAGTGAGCATACTCCCACAGGGTCTTCACTCCATCAATCTATTACATAACACATGCGTTTGTGAGATATTAAATAATAAACCTAATTTCACTAGATATTAATAAATACCTTCCAAAACCCTTTTATTGGACACCCCTACCAATACATATTTCAAATAAGAAAAACCCTATTTTTACTAGATACCCCTTTTTATTCCCTCCAATACCTATAAACCCCTAGTACTTCACATCCCCCTTCCAATACCTACAATATATTGACTTTATTTTTCACAATTGAAAAACCATCTTTATGAATGAAAGTGACAAGATATTGGTCATCGAGCTGAATCCCATTTGTATACTCCTAGCTCTCCATTAATGTTATATTAATCATGAATGTGGCAAAATATTGGTCAACAAGGTGACTCTCGTATCCATACTCCTAGATCTCTCCATTAATGTTCTATTCATCCATCCCGCAACTCCATTATATTGAGGGCTATATGGAATTTCCTTTTGTCTTTCAATGCAATTCTCCTTACAAAACTTATCAAACTCTACCTAACAAAAATCACCAGCATTATTAATCCTCAATACCTTAATCTTCCTACCAATCTTATTTTCCAAGAGAACTTTAAACTCCTTAAACTAACTAAAAATCTTAGATTTAGTTCTAAGAAAATATACCCATGCCTTTCTATAATAATCATCAGTAAATGACAAATAATACAAATCCTTAGAAATCAAAGGAACTTTAATTGGACCAAATACATCATAATGAATTAAGTCCAACAACCCAAAATATTTGTGAGAACTAAAATAAAATTGAACACTATTTTGTTTTCCATATATGCAATGTTCAAAAAAATCAAATTCAAGAGAACAATCATTCAATCCATCAAAAATAATGTTTTTTCAAGGTCCATAGGCCCTTCTCATCTATATGGCCCAATATTTAGTGCCATAGTATTGTATTCTCTATAGGTAACTTTCTTTTTGAAGCAAGAGCTTGTTTAGGAGGTTCTAATTGTGTAGGTGTAGACCCTATAGATGTCTTCGATGCAGAAATTGAAGAACTATTATACTCAATAGTGCATGCATCAAGATAGAACAAAGTGCCCACATGAACACCCTTGGTAAATACTATATATCCTCAGACCATCTTACACCCTTTGTTATGGAAAACAACATGCACACCTGCATCATTAAGTGTGCTTACTGATAGTAGGTTTCGTGCTAGGCCTACAATGTGTAAAACTCCACTAATCCCCTTTACTATACCATAATGGAATTTGAGCAAATCTCTACTATGGAAAATTATATTGAGAGGAGAGTCATCACCAAGCTATTCCATACCACAATCATATTGTTGATTAAGGTTGGTTGTCATTGATGTCAACCCTTGAAAAAAGCCCCACAACACAAAGGTTTGGGTAATGGAACCAATATTGTTTGATGTAAAGATGACTCATTATTGTCTTTTCATGGTTGATAAGAATCAAATATGGATGAACTCCAAAGTGGTCCCCTTATGGTGAAAGCCCTCATGGGAAGACGCTTTGCAGAGTAAGAGAACCCATGCTTAATTGTGGAATAACGAGATGAAGGACAATGAATTTGTGGAGTAAAATATCCTGGATGGATAGTGATTTTCATTCCACTTCCGCTGGTATGTGGAACGTCACATAAATCCTCACAATTTGAGAGTTATGGCCATACAAAGTTGGAGGACCATCATATCTCATCTAGAAGCACGAAAAGTTCAATGTAGTCAAAGTGGTTTAAGAGACTTTAAAAGGTAAATAATAAAGTGAAGTAATGAGTGTACTATAATTCAAGGTGAATACAAAATAAATTGTTTCAATAATAAATTTAATGGAGAAATTAGAAGTGGGTTAACCCTAAAATAAGGAAAGTGGGGCCAAGTGACCTAGAAGATGTTTTTAAGGAAGCTACTTGGAGAGTATAAATAAGAGGCAAGGCTCTCTAATTTTAATCACACTTGAGAATATTGAATATCTATAGGTGTTTGAGGTAACCAAGTATATATAAGCCGAAATTCCGAGGGAAGGTGAAGAAAAGAAGGCCGAAATGCAAGGAAGGATAAATTCTTTAGATGGTGCTTTCTAAGGTATGTTATTTACAGGTCATCTCACCATTTTCACTATAAAATTTTTTATATAATGATTCAGACCGTGAAATTGATATGAAATTGAGAAAACAAATCCAAGTATATGTGGTAAACAATTCCTCTTGTGGGTCATTTCATTTTTGGAGTTACACTCCATGGAAAATAGGGTTTGTGGCTAGTCCTAAAACTAGTAAAAACTAGGTGTTTCAGGTAAAAACGTCGTAACTTCTTCATAACATATCCAAAATAAGTGAAACAAAATGTGTTGGTTAGGGTACAGTCTGTAGTATGCAGTGTAATAGTTTTCTATCAATTCAACAAATATTTCGTGCGAGGCACGCTCTACAAGGTCTCTCTCTAGAATAAGCCAGAATTCAACAAAGTGTGCCATTTTTGTTATAACTCTTTTTATGAGAGGTTCCAAGTAGTGAAAATTGGAGGAATTGCATAAACCACATTGAATAACATTGTGTATCAGTTTCAGATATGTATACATTACAGGTACAAAGTTATGATTACTTCAAGTTAGGGTTGTTGACTAATCCAAAACTAGGCATGTGAGACTAAAAAAACGTTTGATGAAATTGCTAGTCTCTTGTTGTTGAAGTTAAGGAAGGTTTGAAGAAATGTATTCATATACACTAGGTCTATTACAGAGCTACAAATCATATTTGGATGATGAAATTGATGAGGGCTTTTGGTTGAGGTACATGTTGAGTACATGGTTGAGACAAGTAGTTGATGAGTTGGAACATACATGAGGTGTATAGTTGATGATGTTGGTACATATTGATGAGTCATAGTTGATGAGTAGTTGAAACATGATTGGTACATACTTGGTACATGGTTGGATGCACTTGTTTATAGTATAGGTTGATTACACGTTATTTGGTATAGGTTGGTGCACGGTTGATGCACTTGTTTATGGTACATGTTGATTACAGATTGAGGTACAGGTTGATGCATGGATGATGCATGGTTCAGATTTATTGGTACAGGTTTACAGCGGTATATCTCATAGTGACAGGTTGACAGTGGTTCCATCATTCTAGTTCTACTTCAGGGTGGCAGGACAGGGCAAGAACAGGTGGTTGTAGCCACCTTACAGTTGTAGCCGGAGAACATAGGGGGTTGTAGCCTCCTTCTGGTTGTAGCCAAAGAATTGGGGAGTTGGAGCTTCCCTCAGGTTGTAGCCTTGGAAACTAAGGGGTTGGAGCCTCCTTCCACTTGCAGCTGGAAAAAAAAGGAAGTTGGTGCTTTCAATGAATGTAATTCTTCAAGACATATAAGAAAAAACATTACGTGGTTTTCTCCTGATTTGGTTTTCCACGTAAAACACTGGTGTACTGTGTATGTTTTTTCATTTGTTCATTGCTTAATTACTCTACAGTTATTGGATGATAACGCTTCATTGATATAACACTTGGATTATATGTTTAAAAAAGATCCAAATTCTCTATTACTGATTCAGCCCCCTCTCAGTAATCCAACAATTGGAATCAGAGCAGGTTCCTTCAGAAATATCTATGAAGGAGATATAAAAGTCAAAGCAACAAAGCTTTAGAGTTACATAGGTCAGTTTGAATAACTAAAAATGAGGGAAGATGAAGATATCGCAACCTACTTCTTACGAGTCGATGAAACAGTGAATGCAATCATAGGATTGGGAGAAGAAATTGAAGAATTTGTAATTGTTCAAAAGATACTAAGATCTCTTCCTATGAGATTCAACCCTAAGATATCATCACTAGAAGAAAGATTGGATCTGGACTCAAGAAGCATGGACGAACTGCATGGAATCTTCACAGCATATGAAATGAGAACTCAACAGGAAAATCCATATGTAAAAGAAGCAACCTTCAAGGCATCCAAAAGATCAAAGAAAAAGAAAAAGGGACAAGAAGAATATTGCAGTAGCAGTGATGCCTCAGAAGATGATGAAGAAGTGCCCAACTTCGTCAAAACACTGAACAAGGGAACCAACAGTAGGTATAGAGGTAAGCTCCATTTAATTTGTTTTAATTGTGATGGTATTGGTCATGTTGGTAACAAATGTCCTCATATGAAAAAGAGAAATGATGAGGGTTAATCAAAAGGAAAACACACATATAAAGGAAAAAGAACTACAAAGAAAATTTTCAAGAAAATCTTATACATCGAAGAAGACATATCATCATCAGATGAAAATGAAGTCAGTGATAATGAGATGGGAAGAGTTCTATTCATGGCAGTAAAAGACTTTGACAAAGAAGACTCTGAATAAGAATATGAAGACGCCAAAGGAGAATGTGAAGACGTCGAAGAAGAAATTGAAGAGGCAAAAGTTGACTATCGAGAATAATTAATGTGTTCCATAGAAGTTATCAGAAGAGAAACGAAGAAAAACAAGAAACTACAAGCAAAACTAGACAAGAAAAATGACACTCGAGATCTAGAACAAATAATCACAAAATTGAAGGTTCAAATAGAATAAGATAAAAGAATTGAAGAAGCACTCAAAGAACAACTAGAAGAAAATGACAACATCATTGGAAACTTGGAAGCAAAGGCTGGCACACTAAGAAATGACATTCAAAAGAAAAATATGCAGAATAGCTCAAAAGTTCTGGATGACATTATCAGCAGTCAAAAATCTCATCTTGACAAGTTAGGACTTGGATACAATCAGACAGAAAAGGGATCAAGCTCCAAAATAGTAGAGAAAGAAACAAATCCAAAGAGCTATGCAAAAACAATCAAAGAGGATAAGAAGATATACAAGGAAGATTACAGGGACACTCCTCCACCAAGAAGTTTCAGATTTCAGAATCAACAACAGACAAATAGGCCTCAAGAAGAAGAAGGATTCATAAGAGCACCTCCTTTCAGAAAATCTTCAACTCCCAGGTATCAAACTATATGTTTTGGTTTATGTTATGCACGTAATAATTTTGGACATAAAGTTGTGAATTGCAGAGCTAACAACAAGAACAGTAACAATTTTGAGGGTTATACACAAAGGGACTATTCAAGGAAACCTAGTGATGAACAAAGAAGAAGTTACAACAGGTTTGAATCTTTGAGCACTGAAGTGGAATGTTACAAATGTAACAATTTTGGACACATGGGCAAGGATTGCAGAATGACAACCCCTCCTAAATAAACTCAACAGAATAACAACAGTCACAGACAATAACCTCAGAAAATGACATGGATAAGAAAGAAAGATCAGTATAACAATGAAGAATGCACAATCTCTATACAAGCTAAGAAGAAGAAACACAATTGGTATGTTGACAGTGGATGTTCAAAACACATGATAGGTGATAAAGAAAAATTTCTTACATTACGAAAAGAAAAAAATGGATCAATCTCCTTCGAAAATGATAATTCATCCAAAATCATTGGAGAAGGCACAGTCTAAATTAGGAACAAGAATGAAAAGGCACAAAATGTTCTATTGGTAGAAGATATGAAACATAATCTTCTAAGTGTGATTCAAATGTGTGACCAAGATTATAAGCTTACTTTCGATTCTGAAAAGTCTGAGATAAGAAACGAAGGTTTAGGGAAATTGGTCGGTACATCTACAAGAACTTCAAACAACATATATGTGTTAAGTGAAATTGGAAGTGAAAAGTGTTGGCTAGGAAAGGAAGATGAAGTTTGGCTATGGCATAGAAGAATGGGTTACATGCATTTTGATAACCTTGTCAAAGTCAACAAAAGATAAGCAGTCAGAGAAATGCCCCAGATCACAAAACCAACTAACACTTTATGAAATCATTGTCAAGAAGGAAAGGAAACAAAGAACAGGTTCAAATCAAAGGAATATTCAACAACAAGACCACTAGAAATTGTGCACACTGATCTAATTGGACCAACTACAACAAAGGGCTTAAAAGGTGAAAAATACTTTATGTTATTAGTTGATGATTATACAAGAATGACTGCAGTTTGTTTTCTCAAGAACAAGTCAGAAGCTTTTGAAAACTTCAAGATCTACAAGGAAATGGTTGAAAATGAGATGGATTCAAGAATCAAATGTTTGAGATCTGATAATGGAGGAGAGTTCACTTCAAAGGAATTTATGGACTACTGTAGCATTCATGGAATAAAAAGGCAATTCTTCGTTGCTAGGACACCTTAACAAAATGGAGTTGTTGAAAGAAAGAACATGATAGTACAAGAAATGGCTCAAACAATGCTAATGGATTCCAAATTGATAGATATATTTTGGATGCATGCAGTGCATACAACAATTCACATTCAAAACATAGTAATGATTAGAAACAACACTGATAAAACTCCCTACGAGCTATAGAAAGGAAGACCAGGAAGTGTGAAACACTTCAAAGTTTTTGGAAGCAAATGCTACATCAAAAGAGAAGATGGGAGAATGAGAAAGTTTGACTCTCATGTGGACAAAGGAATACTTGTTGGTTACTCAAGTACAAGGAAATCATAAAAGTGTTACAATCTAAGATTGAAAAAATTTGTGGAAAGCATTAACATAACAATTGATGAAATAGGCAAACCAGAATCAAAGGAAGAAGAAAACAAATCAATGAAACAACTTTTCGAAGAAGAAGATGAAAAACAAGTAAAAGAGGAAGATGAAGATGAAGAGAATCTGACAGAAGAAGAAGCGAAAGTTCAGAAAGTATCTCCAAAGACACCTAGAAAATGAGTACAAAAGAATCATCCTTCAGATCAGATTATTGGAAACAAAGATGTAGGAGTTGAGACTAGAAGAAAAATCCATTCACCAGAACACACACACCTAACACTCTTATCTACAATTGAACCAAATTGTTTTGAAGAAGCTAGTAAGGATGAATTTTGGAATAAGGCCATGGATGAAGAATTGGATCAAATAGAGAAAAATGACACTTTGGGAATTGGTTCTGAGACCAAAGAATAAGAATGTGATCGACACAAAATGGGTTTTCATAAATAAATTGAATGAAGATGGACATGTTACAAGGAACAAAGCTAGATTGGTATGTAAAGGATATGCACAGATTGAAGGAATCGACTTTGAAGAGACATTTGCCCTAGTTGCCAGAATGAAAGCAATCCGTTTAATTCTAGCTTATGCATGCTTGAAAAATGTTAAAGTATATCAGATGGACATAAAATCAGCTTTTCTGAATGGGGACCATGAAGAAGAAGTCTACATTGAAAAACTAGAATGATTTCAGTTTTCAGAGAACACAGACTATGTATGTAAATTAAACAAGGCCTTGTATGGTCTAAAACAGGCTCCTACAGCATGGTACTCCAGACTGGATAAGTATCTGTAGTAGGCAGGGTTCAGAAAAGGAAGTGCAGACAATAACCTCTACATCAAGGTAAGTCAAGGTAATATTTTATTAATTGAAGTTTATGTTGATGATATTATTTTTGGTAGTGATGATGACAGGTTAAGCCAGAAATTTTTAAAAGAAATGCAGAATGAATTTGAAATGTCATTACTTGGAGAACTATCCTTCTTTCTAGGACTTCAGATACGTTAAAGCAACCAAGGAGTTTTTATTTCTCAAACCAAGTATATCAGAGAAATGCTAAAGAGGTTCGGAATGGAAGATTGCAAACCAGTTATCACTCCCATGAAATCCAGTTGTAAGTTGAACAAAGATGATGATTCGAAGTCTACAGATCAGAGGCAATACAGGTCAATGATTGGCAGCCTACTATATGTGACAACATCCAGACCAGATGTAATGCAAGTAGTTGGACAGGTGGCATGATTTCAAGCAGCACAAAAGGAATCACATGTATTAGCAATAAAGAGGATTTTCAGATATCTCAAAGGAACAAAAGAGTTTGGATTATGGTATCCAAAAGGAAAATATCTATCACTTATTGCCTACACAGATGCAGATTGGGCAGGTTGTATTGATGATCGACGAAGCACAAGTGGAGAAACATTTTACTTAGGTGAGTGCCTGGTATCATGACTAAGCAAGAAAAAATCATCAGTATCTCTATCTACAACCGATGTAGAGTATATTGTAGCAGCAACATGTTGTACACAGGTTCTTTGGATGAAACAAAATTTGACAGATATACAGGTTGAATATGATGAGCCCATTCCAATATATTGTGATAATACAAGTGCCATCAGTATCTCAAAAAACCCGATGATGCACTCCAAGATGAAGAACCAATCAAGTATCACTTTTTATGGGAACAGGTTGCAAAAAATAACACCAGAATTGAGTATGTGGGCACAAAAGAACAAGTGGTAGACACCTTTACAAAACCATTTCCACGGGAAGCCTTTGAATATCTTCGCCAAAGACGTGGAGTTATTTCTACTCCAAAATGAATGCTTTTTGAATGCTTATCCTATATGTCCTATATGTACATGAGGAAGAACCATAAGAGAACAGTTCATTCAGGGGGAGCAACCCCAGACGAAAATATACCTTTCCCATTGATGACAAAGGGGGAGAGATTTATCAGATGCAGAGGACAGATGCATGGTTCTAGAGGGAGCTAATTTATCAGATGCAAAGGACAAAGGAAAATTTATCAGATACAAAGGACAGAGGCATGGTTCCAGGGGGAGCATGAGTGATATGATTTATTATTGCATCAAAGTGTTTCCATCAATTCCAAAGGGGAAAATTGTTGATTAAGGTTGGTTTTCATTGATGTCAACCCATGAAGAAAGCCCCACAACACAAAGGTTTGGGTAATGGACCCAATATTGTTTGATGTAAAGATGACTCATTATTGTCTTGTCATGGTTGATAAGAAGTAAATATGGATGAACTCCAAAGTGGTCCCCTTATGGTGAAAGCCCTCACAGGAAGACACTTTGCAGAGTAAGAGAACCCATGCTTAATTGTGGAATAATGAGATGAAGGAAAATGAATTTGGCAGGTAAACTATCCTAGATGGATAGTGCTTGTCATTCCATTTCAAGTGGTATGTGGAACGTCACATAACTCCTCACAGTTTGAGATTTATGTCCTTACGAAGTTGGAGGACCCTCATATGTCATCTAGAAGCCCCAAAAGGTCAAAGTAGTCAAAGTGGTTTAAGAGATTTTAAGAGGTAAACAATAAAGTGAAGTAATGAGTGTATTATAATTCAAAGTGAATACAAAATAAATTATTTCAATAATAAATTTAATGGATAAATTAGAAGTGGGTTAACCCTAAAATAAGGAAAGTAGGGCCAAGTGACCTAGAAGATGTTTTTAAGGAAGTTACTTGGAGAGTATAAATAAGAGGCAAGGCTCTCTCATTTTAATAACACTTGAGAATATTGAATATCTATAGGTGTCTAAGGTAACCAAGGGTATATAAGCCGAAATAATGAGGGAATATGAAGAAAAGAAGGCCAAAATGCAATGAAGGATAAATTCTTTTGATGGTACTTTCTAAGGTATGTTATTTACAGGTCATCTCACCATTTTCACTATAACGTTTTTTCTATAATGATTCAGACCATTAAATTTCTATTCCATTGAGAAAACATATCCAAGTATCTGTTGTAAAAAATTCAGCTTTTGGTTCATTGTATTTTTGGAGTTACAGTCCGTGGAAAATAGGGTTTGTGGCTAGTTCTGAAACTAGTAAAAAAAAAGGCGTTTCAGGTAAAAGCGTCATAACTTCTTCATAACAGATCCAAATTAAGTGTAACCAAATGTGTTGGTTAAGGTACAGTCTATAGTAGGCAGTGTAATAGTTTCATATCAATTCAACTAATATTTCATACGAGGCACGCTCTACAAGGTCTCTCTCTAGAATAAGCCATAATTCAGCAAGGTTTGTCATTTTTTCTATAAGTCCTTTTCTGAGAGGTTACAAGTAGTGAAACCTAGAAGAATTGCATTAAAAACACTGAAGAACATTGTTTATCACTTTCATATATTTATACATTACAAGTACAAAATTATGATTACTTCAAGTTAAGTTTGGTGACTACTCCAAAACTAGGCATGTGAGACTAAAGAAAGGTTTGATGAAAATGCTAGTCTCTTGTTGTTGAAGATAAGGAAGATTTGAAGGAATGTGATCATATAAACCAATTCTATTACATATCTACAAATCAAATTTGGAGGATGAAATTGATGAGGGATTTTGGTTGATGTACATGTTGAGTACATGGTTGAGACAAGTAGTTGATGAGTTGGAACATACATGAGGTGTATAGTTGATGATGTTGGTACATATTGATGAGTCATAGTTGATGAGTAGTTGACACGTGATTGGTACATGGTTGGATGCACTTGTTTATGGTACATGTTGATTACAGGTTATTTGGTATAGGTTGGTGCATGGTTGATGCACTTGTTTATGGTACAGGTTGATTACAAGTTGAGGTACAGGTTGATGCATGGTTGATGCATGGTTCAGATTTATTGGTATAGGTTTATAGCGGTATATCTCATAGTGACAGGTTGACAGTGGTTCCATCATTCTACTTCTACTTCAGGGTGGCAGGACGAGGCAAAGACAGGTGGTTGTAGCCACCTTCCGTTTGTAGCCGGAGAACATAGGGGGTTGTAGCCTCCTTCTGGTTGTAGCCAAAGAATTGGGGAGTTGGAGCTTCCCTCAGGTTATAGCCTAAGAAACTAGGGGATTGGAGCCTCCTTCTAGTTGCAGTTGGAAAGCAAAGGAAGTTGGTGCTTCCAATGAATGTAATTCTTCAAGACATATAAGAAAAAACATTCCATGGTTTTCTCTCGATTTGTGTTTCCACGTAAAACACTGGTATACTGTGTATGTGTATGTTTGTTCATTTGTTCATTTCTTATTTACTCTACAGTTATTGGATGATAATTCTTCATTGATATAACACTTGGATTATATGTTTAAAAAGGATTGAATTTCTCTATTAATGATTCACCCCCCTCTCAGTAATCCAACAATTGGAATCAGAGCAGGTTCCTTCAGAAATCAGTTTAACCACTGAAAGGTAGATCATGGAGAGTACCAACTCATATAAAAATGGAATACCATAGTTTGATGGATAGAAGTATGATTTTTGGAGCATAAGGAAGAGGACATATATACATGCACAGGGATTTCAAATTTGGAAATCAATTTTAGATGGATACACAGCACCAGTAGTTCCACCAACAAATGACAAAGCAGTAAAACTCGGTGATAATAATTCCAAAGCCACAAATGCACTTTTGAATGGTCTCAGTGATACGATATTCACCAAAGTTGCACTTTGTAAATCCGCTAAAGATATTTCAGACAAGCTTCAAAATAATTATGAAAGAGATACAAAAGTCAAAGTAGCAAAGCTTCAGACTTACAGAGGTCAGTTCGAACACTAAAAATGAAGGAAGATGAAGAGATCACAGCCTACTTCTTACAAGTCGATGAAACAGTGAATGCAATCATAGGATTGGAACAAGAAATTGAAGAATCTGTAATTGTTCAAAAGATACTAAGATCTCTTCCTATGAGATTCAACCCTAAGATATCAACACTAGAAGAAAGATCAGATCTGGACTCAATAAGCATGGACAAACTGTATGGAATCTTCACATCATATGAAATGATAACTCAGCAGGAAAATCCATATGTAAAAGAAGCAGCCTTCAAGGCATCCAAAAGATCAAAGAAAAATAAAAAGGAACAAGAAGAATATTGTAGCAGCAGTGATGCCTCGGAAGATGATGAAAAAGTGGCCAACTTCGTCAAAATACTGAACAAGGGAACCAACGGTAGTTATAGAGGTAAGTTTCCTTTAATTTTTTTTAATTGTGATGGTATTGGTCATTTTGATAACAAATTTCCTCATAAGAAAAAGCGAAATGACGAAAGTTACTCAAAAGGAAAACACACATATAAAGGAAAAAGAACTACAAATAAAGTTTTCAAGAAAAACTTATATGCCAAAGAGTAGATCTCATCATCAGATGAAGATGAAGTCAGTGACAATGAGACAGGAAGAGCTCTATTCATGCCAGTAAAATACTCTGACAAAGAAGACTTTGAAGAAGAATATGAAGAAGCCAAAGAAGAATGTGAAGAAGTCGAAGAATAAATTGAAGAGACAGAAGTTGACTGTTGATAAGAATTAATGTGTGCCATAGAAGTTAACAGAAGAGAAAAGAAGAAAAACAAGAAACTACAAGCAGAACTAGACAAGAAAAATGACACTCGAGAACTAGAACAAATGATCACAAAATTGAAGGTTCAAATAGAAGAAGATCAAAGAATTGAAGAAGAACTCAAAGAACAACTAGAAGAAAAGGACAATATCATTGGAAACTTGAAAGCAGAGGTTGTCACACTAAGAAATGATATATTCAAAAGAAAAATATGCAGAACATCTCAAAAGTTCTGGATGACATTATCAGCAGTCAAAAATCTCATCTTGACAAGTCCGGACTTGGATACAATCAGACAGAAAAGAGATCAAACTCCAAAACAATAGAGCAAGAAACAAATCCAACGAGCTATGCATAAACAATCAAACAGGATAGAAAGATATATAAGGAAGATTACAGGGACACTCCTCCACCAAGAAGATTCAGATTTCAGAATCAACAACAGACAGATAGGGCTCAAGAAGAAGAAGGATTCATAAGAGCACCTCCTTTAAGAATATATTCAACTCCCAGGTATCAAACTATATTTTTTGGTTTATGTTATGCATGCAATAATTTTGGACATAAAGCTGTGAATTGCAAAACTAACAACATGAACAGTAACAACTTTGAGAGTTATACACAAAGGGATTATTCAAGGAGACCTAGTGACACACAAAGAAGAAGTTACAACAGGTTTGAATCTTTGAGCATTGAAGTGGAATGTTACAAATGTAACAATTTTGGACACATGGCAAAGGATTGCAGAATGATAGTCCCTCCTAAAGAGCCTCAACAGAATAATAACAATCAAAGACAAGAACCTCATAAAACGAAATGGATAAGAAAGTAAGATCAGTATAACAATAAAGAATGCACAATCACTCTACAAGCTAAGCAAAAGAAACACGGTTGGTATATTGACAGTGGATGTTCAAAACACATGACAGGTGATAAAGAAAAATTTGTTACATTACAAAAAGAAAAAAATGGATCAGTCTCCTTCGGAAATGATAATTCATCCAAAATCATTGGAGAATGCACAATCTGAATTGGGAACAAGAATGAAAAGGCACAAAATATTCTACTGGTAGAAGATATGAAACATACTCTTCTAAGTGTGAGTCAAATTTGGCACCAAGGTCATAAACTTACTTTCGATTAAAAAAAGTGTGAGATAAGAAAAGAAGGTTCAGGGAAATTGGTCGGTACAGCTGCAAGAACTTCAAACAACATATATGTGTTAAGTGAAATTGGAAATGAAAAGCGTTGACTAGGAAAGGAAGATGAAAGTTGGCTATCGCATAAAAGAATGGGTCACATGCATTTTGATAACCTTGTCAAAGTCAGCAAAAGAGAAGCAGTCATAGAAATGCCCTAGAACATGAAACCAATCAACACTTTATGCAAACATTGTCAACAAGGAAAGAAAAGAAAGACCAGGTTCAAATCAAAGGAATATTCAACAATAAGACCACTGAAAATTCTGCACACTGATCTAGTTGGACCAACTACAACAAAGGGCTTAAAAGGTGAAAAATACTTTATGTTATTAGTTGATGATTATACAAGAATGACTGCAGTTTGTTTTCTCAAGAACAAGTCAGAAGCTTTTGAAAACTTCAAGATCTACAAGGAAATGGTTGAAAATGAGATGGATTCAAGAATCAAATGTTTAAGAACTGATAATGGATGAGAGTTCACTTCAAAGGAATTTATGGACGATTGTAGTAGTCATGGAATAAAAAGGAAATTCTTCGTTGCTAGGACACCTCAACAAAATGGAGTTGTTGAAAAAAAGAACAGGATAGTACAAGAAATGGCTCGAACAATGCTAATGGATTCCAAATTGACAGATATATTTTGGACACAGGCATTGCATACTGCAATTCACATTCAAAACAGAGTAATTCTTAGAAACAACACTGATAAAACTCCCTACGAGCTATGGAAAGGAAGACCAACAAATGTGAAGCACTTCATAGTTTTTGGAAGCAAATTCTACATCAAAAGAGAAGATGGCAGAATGGGAAAGTTTGACTCTGGTGTGGAAAAATGAATACTTGTTGGTTACTCAAGTACAAGGAAAGCATACAAGTGTTACAATCTAAGATTGAACAAAGTTGTGGAAAGCATCAACATAACAATTAATGAAATAGACTGACCATAATCAAAGGAAGAAGGAAACAAATCAATGGAACAACTTTTCAAAGAAGAAGATGAAAAAGAAGTAGAAGAGGAAAATGAAGATGAAGAGAATCCAAAAGAAGCATAAGAGCAAGTTCAGAAAGTATCTCCAAAGACACCTAGCAAACGAGTACAGAAGAATCATCCTTCAGATTAGATTATTGGAAACAAAGATGGAGGAGTTGAAACTAGAAGAAAAATCCATTCACCAAAACAAACACACCTAGCACTCTTATCTACAATTGAACCAAATTGTTTTGAAGAAGCCAATAAGGATGAATTTTGGAATAAGGCCATGGATGAAAAATTGGATCAAATAGAGAAAAATGGCACTTTGAAATTGGTTCCAAGACCAAAGACTAAGAATGTGATCGACACAAAATGGGTTTTCAGGAATAAATTGAATGAGGATGGACAGGTTACAAGGAACAAAGATATATTGGTATCTAAAGGATATGCACAGATTGAAGGAATTGACTTTGAAGAGACATTTGCCCCAGTTGTCGGAATGGAAAAAATGGTACAATAGGACAACAATTTTTCTGTATAAAGTAATTTATATTATAATCACTTAGAGTCTCCTTTAATGAGTGTATTAGACACCAACAGTACTAGATCTGTGCATCATAAATATAATTTCACTTCCATAAGAGTTTGGTGATTAAATATCGGTGTTCCGAGGGATCTATATTTGGCTTCCTGGGTCTTTGACTATAGAAAGGATTTTCCCCACTGACGTTAATCTCCCCCTTTTCTTATTTACGTATATAACATAATTATAGGTGCTTCTGTCTAGCGTTTTACTTACAGGAGGGACAATTCCAGGGTTGGGATGTCTAATTTCGAACTTCGCAACAACAGACAGATTATATCCACGAAAATACTTTATCTTCCGCAACAAATATATATATTTCAGCAGTCAGATGTGAACATTCCAACAGACGTATTACAAATATATATAAATACAGATTTCCTTCACATACATTCCTCACAACGAACAAATATGATCATTCAAATAGTTTACATTGCTGCAATTAGATATAATCACTCTTCAGATATATGACATCAATCAAACATAGCCATTCAAAATAGAGAGGGGTAGATCAACATATCTGAATCTAATTCCGAGGGAAGACAAAGGGAACAACCATGTCCTCCCAACCGTAGAACAGGGTAGCCAAAACTACTTGCTCGATTCACCCCCTAGCCTGACCATGAATCCATGAGGGCGAACTTGGAGACTCCTCAACAATATTCCAAATTTTTCAGCAGTTATCCCCTTGCCTCACACTGGCTCAGCAATGCTCATAACAACAAGAGGACTCACAATCCTTTCCTAGCATACTTGGCAGCGTCCTGCCTCCTCGCATATGTTATTTATCAATTTTTGCCCAGGTCTTTTTCCCTCCTTTGGGGATTTTCACAGTTTTTCTTAATCCTTGATTTTTAGGGGCTGCTAGTGGCCAAATCTATGATTTTTCACTTGTAATAATTAGCCGAGAGGCAGTTCCAACATGTTCCCCACTCATGGAGTCATGGTCAGTTGATTTTTAACATGGTTGTTCCATTTGTCCTCCTGCATTTAATATATAAATGTTCTTTTTTTTTATACAAGTGTCATAGTCAACTAGTTAGTTGAGTCAGATCATATCTCTACACAACAATCGCAATAATTAATTACAATTATTAAATTTGAAATTCTGAATTGCAATAAATGGAAAAAAAATTCCAGATTCGAATTTGCCAAAAACGGAAATAAATTTCCAGCACATTTCAAAAATAAAAAATATTTTATTTTTGGGGGATGTCACATCCTTTCCCCCTTTAGTAAAAAAATGTCCTAAGTGTTCGTTCCTTTCCTGGAACAGGATTGGATGATATTTCTGCAAATCTCCTTTGAATTCCCAAGTGGCCTCCTCAGGACTAAAGTGCTTCCATTCCACCTTTACCTGAGCGACGACTCTTTTCCGAAGTGTTATTTCTCTCCAATCTAGAATGCATAGGGGTTCCACCTAGAACTCACCTTCGAGTTCCATCTGCACCAAGCTCCAATCAATCATATGAGTAGGGTCATGAATATACTTTTTCAACAAAGAAAAATGAAATACGTTATGAATTCTTAGATTAGCTGGGAGTGCAAGTTGATATGCTACGGGTCCAATTCAAGCTAGTATCTCGAAGGGCCCACAAAACCTGGGTGCCATCTTGGCACAGTTCCCTAAATTCAGTGAGTTTTTTCGGGCTTTGACCTTCAAGTAAACACGGTCTCCCACTTGAAATTCCAAGTGTCTTCTTTTCTGATCTGCATAGCTCTTATGTCTGTCCTGTGCATCTTTCAACTTCTGTTGTACCTTTCTTACCATGTTCTCCATTTCTTGGAGCATCTCTAGTTCAACCATGAGTCTGTCAGCCAGGTTATCCCAGCTAATTGGAGTTGTACACTTTCTACCATACAGTATTTCAAAAGGGCTCAACTTAGCCAAAGTTTGGTACCCATTGTTATATGAAAATTCTACCAAGTGTAGGTAGTCTTCCCACTTGTTTGGTTTTGTTCTTACATACATGCAGAGCATATCATCTATGATTTGGTTTGTCCTTTTGGTCTGTCCATCCATTTTTGGATGATAACTCATACTGAAATTCAAATTAGTATTTAGCACTGCAAACAATTCCTTCAAAAAAGCAGATGTGAATTTTACGTCTCTATTTGAAATCACCATTTTAGGAATACCATGCAGTCTAAAAATTTCTTTCATCAATATTTCAACAATGTTAATAGCTTTAAAAGTAGACTTTACAGGAATAAAGTGTGCAGACTTACTAAGTTTATTAATTACAACCATGATAGAATCATTCTGTTTCTAAGTTTTAGGCAAACTTGTTATAAAGTCCAGCGATATGGTCTCCCATTTCCATTCTGGTACTAGTAATGCTTGTAATAGGCCAGCTGGATGCTAGTGTTCGGCCTTAACCTGCTGACAATATTAGCACCTAGCCAAGTACTCTACTTCTCTTCCCTTCATATTAGGCCAGTAAAATAGTTTTTCTAAGTGTTGTTATTTTTTTCTGGTAACCTGGATGGCCAGAATACAGTTTCTTATGCACTTCATCTAAAATGGTTAATTTTAACTCTGCTGAATCTGGTATGTAAATTCTATTTTTAAATCTTAATAGTCCCTTCTTGTCGATACTTATCTCTGGTATATCTGAGTTTATGATACTGTTTTGAAATTCTGCCATCATCTTAGTGTAATTTTCATCGTTAATGCCTGTCGTTTTTATTCCTTTTTCCAGGTCACTTTCTGCTCTGCTGATATTTATCGCAAATAACCCATGGACTCTTCTGATTAAAGCATCTTCTACTTTATTTTCCTTACCCTTGATATCTCTAACCTCGAAGTCAAATTCACTCAAGAAGGCTAGCCACCTTGCTTGTCTTGCATTAAGGTCTAGTTGGTTGAACAAATATTTCACCCAACTAATATCTGTCAATAGTAAGAATTTTCTACCCATTATATAGTGTCGCCACATTTTTAAGGCATGTATTACTGCTGCCAATTCTAAGTCACGAGTGACATAATTCGTTCGTGTTCTTTTAATTTTTGGGACTCATAACAAATCACGTTCCCTTCCTGAGTTAGAACACCACCTAATCCCTCTTTACTTGCATCGACACATACTGTGAAGTCTTTATCTGGGTTTTCTACCTTCCAAATGGGCGTTGATGTCAATAATTCTTTTAGTTTGTTAAAACTGTCTTGACACTTTTGCGACCAGTTAAACTTGGTCCCTTTCTTTTGTAATGACGTGATAGGGTAGGCTATCTTGGAGAACACTTCTATAAATCTGCGATAATATCCAGTGATTCCCATGAATGACCGGATATCTGCCACATCCTTAGGTGCTGGCCATTCCATAATGGCTTTTATATTTTTCAGGTCTACGACAATACCTTCTGAGGAAATGACATATCCTAAATATTGTATTTCTTTTTTATAAAAGTCACATTTGTCGAATTTTGCGTATAGCCTGTGTTTCCTTAGTGTTTGCAGAACTATTCTTAGGTGTTCATCATTTTCCTCCTTCATTTTAGAATAGACCATAATATCGTCAATAAATACTACTATCAACTTGTCTAAGTACTGGATGAAAATGTTGTTTATGTCCTAGTCCTTTATCCTAACTTGATGATAATCGGATCGTAAATCCAATTTTGAGAAGATCTTGGCCCCACCAACTTGATCGAATAGATCATTTATCCTTGGTAAGGGGTATTTGTTCTTAATGGTCACTTTCTTCAGTTGTCTATAATCGATACATAGTCTTAGAGTGCCGTGTTTCTTTTTCACAAAGAGGACTGGTGCTCCCCATGGCGAGACACTTGGTCTGATATACTCCTTGTCCAACAATTCTTGTAATTGTATTTTTTAATTCTGTCAGCTCTGGTAGACTCATTCGATAGGGTGGTTTTGAGATGGGGGCTGATCCAGGTAGTAAGTCTATGGATAAATCTATTTCTCTCCTAGGAGGTAATTTTGGTATCTCATCAACAAACATGTCTCTGAATTCACATAGGATAGCAAAGTCTTCTAACTTGGGCTTATCTTCTTTTTTCTAATAGATTCGTCACTTGGATGGCGTAAACTTGACATCCCTTTCTAATACATTTCTCAAATTACATCACTGAAACTTGTCTGACTGACACAGGTTTTGGTATGCCTTAGGTTGTTCTAACAGTGGCAAGATTATCTTTGTAGCTAAGTATCTTTGTATAACAGTCTAGTATTTCTTTGTGTTGTTCCAACCAATCCATCCCGATAATCATATCATAAGATCCTAGTGGTAGGATGTTCATATTGGTCCTTATCTTTTGACCATCTAGGCTGAACTCAAGATCAGAAATAAAGTTAACTACTTTTCTTTTAGTACCCGTTGCTAGTTGTACAAGCCAAGATTTTTCGTGCTTTTGTTTCTTAAGTTTATTCAACTCTACTACATCGGGAGTAATATAACTTAACGTAGCTCCAGGGTCAATTAAAACAGAAATTTGAGTGTCATGGATTTTACCTTTGATTTCTACCACCGAGGACTGGTGGTCAGCTTGTCGACCATCTATGGCTGCATTTATCTGATGCAGACTTCTGCCCATGTCTCCCACTGTCGAGGCTTCCTGCAAATTGTGAACAACAGTTTTGTTTGTTGCAATTAAACGTGGACAGTTCCTCCTTAGATGAGGCTCTCCACACTCCCAACACTTTAATGGCTCGTGAAAGTTGTCCCCAAACTTCTTCATTCCCAGGTTTACCGGTTTACCGCTACCTTGCGTATTCGGATGATTGGAGTGAAAATCCTTCCTTGTGAAACTTCTTGCTGCATTCCGATAAGGAGTTGGATGATATCCCTTATTTCGTTGGTGCATTCTATCTTTCTTCTTATCCTTCTATGTCTTGGGAAACTCTACCCATTGTTTATATTGGTCATAGCACATTCGTTCCTTCCTGAATGCCTCACTCAAGGATTTGGGGTTGTCAAACTCAATTTTGTCCCTGTAGGACTGTGGTAAACAACTTAAGAATCGTTGGATATTTACCTTATCCTCCCGGATGTATGGTATGAACCTTAGTAGTTCCAGAAATTTATTTATAAGGACCTCCATTGTCATTTGTCTGAGTCGTAACTCATAAAATTATTTCTTCCTCCTTTCATAATAGCTTTCAGAAAGGTATTGTTTCTTAAAATACTTCTTAAAGTCGGACCATTCCAACTGTTTCTCCTTTAGGCCCTTGGCCAATTTCAGGTCCTGCCACCAAATGTTGGCCCTCCCCTTCAGATCGTAGATGGCCATTCTGACCTTCATGTTGTTGGAATAGTTGTAGATTTGGAAGTATTTTTTGATGTCCAACAACCATGCCTTGACTTCTTCTCATGTCTTGGATTCTCCATCAAAAGTAGCTGGTTTAATATTTTTAAATTCTCCTTCAAGGTGGTCCGTTTGTTTTCTTTTTTTGTCTGGTATGGTTTTGTCTTTAGCTGAAGGTGTCCCTTCAGACGAACTGTCTCCTTTTTCTATTTTCGCACCAGAATTCTTGGAGGCCCTTTTGCTGACCTCTTCCTCATGGTTATCAACTTTTGGGATTTTCTTGGTTACTATACTACGCAGCAGGACTTCATTTATCTCTTGTTTTTCCTGCTGTGCCTTCTTCAATTTTTCATTGTCGGCCTTGAAAACCTGTAGTTCAACAATAAGATTCCTCATTGTTTCCAACATCTCCGTGGGTGAACTTCCATCACTGTTCTGTCTTGGATCTCCAGAAGGTACTTTTTGTGGATTCTGCTCCATCCTGATTTATGCACCTTCTTGAGCTACCATAATCAACACAAAACATAAAAGCTTTATGTTTGTAACCACAAGAGTTATTAGTTTTTCATAAATCAGAATGTATACTAAGAAATTAATGTGGCCCTATTCAGGCCCAGTGTTGTAACTTTTGCTCTGATACCATATGTAATGTACCTCAAAAACTATCACACAAAAAAAAATAAAAAAATTGTACATTTATCCATGAAAAGTTCTGAGATTTCAAGAAAGTAAGCTTTCTGTTATAAGGCTTGAGTCTGAAAGTTTGTTAGAATCCTTTCTGTCATCGACTGTCCTTACCATTCAACTTAAAGTTTCCTAATCGATGATATAAAAAGTGTTTACTCATCACTTCAATGTTTATCTAAGATACTGTAATTTATAATTACTTATCTATCTATTTGTACCTATAACACTACCATAGTCTTAACAATAAAAGTAACTTTGGGATTTTATGGCCAAATCCATACATAAAACAATATTACCATATGTTTTCAATACAAACGACTTGTAATACGGTCTGTTACTTCCATACCTCCATATGGAATGAAGACTCTCCAATGTTCTTTTACTGGTCCGTTCACTACACTATTAGAGTTGTTTCTATAACAAACATTCCTACCATGTTACTACAGTTTTTGTGGAAAAAAAGAGGTTAATCGGGTTTCGACGATTACTAATGCCGAACAAAACAACGGACCACACTATTTTCCGAAGATCCGAAATACAGAGAGACTGTGGGTCCAACACTTCGGGGGTTTCAGGGTTTCGCGAGTACAACAACCCAACATCAACACACAACAATTCCCGAAATCGCGAAAGGTGACCAACATTTCAGGATTTCGCGAGTACAACACCTAATATCAACACACAACAACTCTCAAATTGCGAAAAGTGACTAACATTTCGGGATTTCGGAGTTCAGGATTTCACGAGTATAGAAGCCAAACATCCACACACAACAATGTTAGGATATTTAGACACTTAGGAGTTAGTTAAGATCTACCTGGTCTAATATGTCGTTAGGTAAAAGTGTGTTTCTTTAGTATGCATTAGTATGCATTTGTAGTTAGGAAATCCGACGGTCACGATATGTTCCCGACATAGAGTGATCTGACGGTTCATACTCTCCTCGATCTTAACAGCCATTGATCCGTGGCTTAACACCCGATTGGTCCATGATCTCTATTTAAAGAGAATGGAGGGTCATTTGTCGATGATCGATTGTGAAAAAATCTCTTGTAAAATCTCTTTGTAATATTTTTCTTTGCATTAATAAACTGCTCCAAGTGGCCGCGTTGGTTGGGGCCGTGGATGTTTCCCCGTAGGGGTTTTACCACGTGAAAACATCGGTGTGTTGATCTTTGATATGGTTATGTGAGTGGTTACTGAAGGT
>ML797307.1:236327-249495 GCA_009831015.1 Picea engelmannii | reverse complement strand
TGATCTCTATTTAAAGAGCATGGAGGGTCATTTGCCGATGATCGATTGTGAGAAAATCTCTTGTAAAATCTCTCTGTAATCTTTTTCTTTGCATTAATAAACTGCTCCAATTGGTCGCGTTGGCTGGGGCCGTGGATGTTTCCTCGTAGGGGTTTTACCACGTGAAAACATCGGTGTGTTGATCTTTGATCTGGTTATGTGAGTGGTTACTGAAGGTGTTCGTCTTCTGTTGGAATACCTGTGTTGTCGAACAAACAACTCCTGAAGTCATGAAAAAAAGAAAGTGGGATCAACACTTCGGGGTTTCCGGGGTTCGGGACTTCGCGAGTTCAAGTGCCCCAACATCTCATGTAACAAACCTCCGAAATGTGAAAAGAGAGAAGGTTGGACTAGTGCTTCGGGGTTTCGGGGTTTGGAACTTCGCGAGTTCAAGTGTCTGAACATCTCATGTAACAAACCTCTGAAATGCGAAAAGAGAGAAGGTTGGACTAGCGCTTCGGGGTTTCAGGGTTCGAAGCTTCGCGAGTTCAAGTGCCCAAACATCAATAGATACAAACATCCGAAATGCGAAAACGGAAAGGTGGGAACTATACTTTGGGGTTTCGGGGTTCGGAATCCCGCGACTTCAAAAGCCAAAACATCAAACACAAACAATTCCCGAAATTACGAAAAAGAAAGGAACGTGGAACTAACATTTCAGGATTTTGGGGTTCAGGGTTTCAGGGTTTCAAATACCAAACAACAACACACAACAACTCCTGAATTCCGAAAGGTGAAAGGATGTGGGACCAACATTTTGGGATTCCAGGATTCGAGGTTTTGGGGTCTGGAAAAGCAAGGGAAATTCGCATAAATGTAACCAACAAGTCCCGAATGCCGAAATTCACATTATTTTCATAATTCTAATACTTTTTTCTTGGACTAGTATTCTTACTTTCATTCTATGAAACAGTAGGTGTAGAAGGATTCAATATCCGTTTACCTAACATAATTCTGAAAATCTAAACTTATGAGTTCATACGCATATAATCTACAAAAGGGTACAATAGGACAACAATTTTTCTGTATAAATTAATTTCTATTATAATCACTTAGAGTCTCCTTTAATCAATGTATTAGACACCAACAACACTAGATCTATGCATCATAAATATAATTTCACTTCCATAAGAGTTTGGTGATTAAATATCGGTGTTTCGTGGGATCTATATTTGGCTTCCTGGGTCTTTGACCATAGAAAGGATTTTCCCCACTGATGTTAATCTCCCCCTTTTCTTATTTACATATATAACATAATTATAGGTGCTTCCATCTAGTGTCTTACGTATAGGAGGGACAATTCCATTGTTGGGATGTCTAATTTCGAACTTCGCAACAACAGACGGACTATATCCACGAAAATATTTTATCTTCTGCAACAAATATATATATTTCAGCAGTCAGATGTGAACATTCCAGCAGACGTATTACATATATATATAAATACAGATTTCCTTCACATATATTCCTCACAATGAACATATATGATCATTCAAATAGTTTACATTATTGCAATTAGATATAATCACTCTTTAGATATATGACATAAATCAAACATAGCCATTCAAAATAGAGAGGGGTAGATCAACATATCTTAATCCAATTCCGCAGGAAGACAAATGGAACAACCACATTCCTCCCAACCGTAGAACAAGGCAGCCAAAACTACTTGCCCGATTCACCCCCTAGCCTGATCATGAATCCATGAGGGCAAACTTGGAGACTCCTCAGCAATATTCCAAAATTTTCAGTAGTTATCCCCTTGCCTCACACTCGCTCAGCAGTGCTCATAACAACAAGAGGACTTGCAATCCTTTCCCAACATACTTGGTAGCATCCTTCCTCCTCGCATATGCTATTTATCAATTTTAGCCCAGGTATTTTTCCCTCCTTTGGGGATTTTTGTAGCTTTTCTTAATCCCTGATTTTCAAGGGCTGCTAGTGGCCAAATCTCTTATTTTCCACTTGTAATAATCAGCCCAGAGGCAGTTCCAACATGTTCCCCACTCATGGAGTCATGGTCAGCTGATTTTTAACATGGTTGTTCCATTTGTCCTCCTGTATTTAATATATAAATGTTTTGTTTTTATACAAGTGTCATAGTCAACTAGTTAGTTGAGTCAGATCAGATCTCTACCCAACAATCACAATAATTAATTACAATTATTAAATTAGAAATTAGAAATTTCCATAAATGAAAAAAAAATTCCAGATTCAAATTTGCCAAAAATGGAAATAAATTTCCAGCACATTTCAAAAATAAAAAATATTTTATTTTGTGGGGATGTCACAAGAACATCTTGGTTTACCCTCAAATCCAAGATCAATTTATACAAACACAAAAAAATTGGGAGCTTTGGTTACCCAGCCAAATTTCTAAAGGCTCCAAAGATAGAAGTAGATTGTCATTTCACGCTTACACAACCTAACTCAAAGATTTCTTTACCCAATTATCCACATTTTCATAGATTTACAGATAGATAAAAACTTTCTCAGATTCCTTTCAACTTTTGAAGCTAAGATAATAGAATTCTTAGATCTTAGGTCGAGCTATCTCAACACGTTTCGAACACATCCACCAAACATTCCAAATAGCTCAATGATGCATACAAAATATCTTCCAAAGTTTCTATATGTTGTTTACAAATAAGTCTTTCCAAAAGGGATTTCTATATGGTGTTTACAAATAAGTCTTTCCCAAAGGGATTTGTATAAGTCTTTCCAAAAGGGATTCCTATAAGTCTTTCTAAAAGGAGAATGCACTTAGTAATTCAATCATTTTTGACAAAATTGAAAGATGTAATAAGCACATGCGAGGCACGTAATAATTGGAAGATGTAATAAGCACATGCGAGTCATGTAATATTCAATATGTAAATCTTTTATTTGGATAATGATTGAATTATATTCAATGCATAGTGGAAAGTGCAAGATAGAAAGGTGGTAAAGATAAGAAACCACTTGTAAGGTTTGATTAAATTGAAAGATGTATATGTTGTTTACAAATAAGTCTTTAAAGGAGAATGCACTTAGTAATTCCATCATTTCATTTTGTTTTTGACAAAATTGGAAGATGTAATAAGCACATGCGAAGTATGTAATAATTGAATTTATGTAAATCTTTTATTTGGATAAAGATTGAATTATATTCAATGCACAGTGGAAAGTGAAAGATAGAAAGGTGGTAAAGATAAGAACCACTTGTAAGGTTTGATTAAATCGAAAGATGTATATGTTGATTAAAGGACAATACACTTAGTAATTCAATCATTTTGTTTTTGACAAAATTGGAAGATGTAATTAGCACATGTGAGGTATGTAATACTAGAATATGTAAATCTTTTATTTGGATAATTATTGAATTATATTCAATGCATAGTGGAAAGTGTAAGATAAAAGGGTGGTAAAGATAAGAAACCACTTGCACGGTGTAGATATATAAATTCTCAAAAGTTAAAAAAAAAACAAATTACTAATCATTTTATAATATTAAAAAAAAAGTGTAATAATTTTTAAAGATAAAGAATAAGAAAAAATCAATATACAATTTATTTTTATATTTTATTTACATGAATTTATTTGTTAAAATTAAATAATAGGGATGACTATGTTGGATAGATAATAAGATAAATAATATGAATTATTTTGTCATTTTCAAATTAATATAAATTTTATAGTTTTTATGACATAAAAAAAAACATGTCAATTAAGTATAATTTGATTAGTTGTGAACAAAATTGTTACCTTTTCCATCCAAGATTGAATCCTACTTTTTAACATATTACTTTGAGTAAGTTAATTGTTGATGAGTTATATATATGATTTAGTCACGAGTTCACATAATATGGTATATACATTTATGTATTCCTTTTTAATATTTATTAATGTACATTTTCATTTGTTGAGTTAATGTGTTTTATTCCATTACCTATTTGTTATGTATTTTAATTATGTACTACTACTTTGTAATAAGGTCATAGGTGTATAAAGACTATGTTTATACAATAAATATATAAACATGACATTAATGTAGAGTTGAAGTTTATGCATCTTATTGCTACAAATAAGTGTTTCCTCTATTTTATGCATATTAATATATTTATCGATATAAGAACTAAGTTGTTATTCATGGAAATCTATTATTTCATTTATTCATTAATAATTATCTTTCGATCTTTGATTGTATAAATGCCATTAATATTAATTCTATGCTATATCTAATTTATGCAAATATCATTTCATTTAATGTTTTTTTTTGTAAGTAAAATTGTATTACCTTAAATGTTATTCATATCAGTACACATGGCTAAACTTGCCACCTGTTCCACCATACATATGGAAACCAGAACATGTGATCATCGAGATAAAACAATCATGTTTTTTATAGTGTTTGAGAAAAACTGGAAAACAAAACTAGTCCTAAACATAGATTAAATTATGGTCTCTCTGGACAGTGATGCAAAGCAACAAAAAATAAAAATAAACACTAGGTGAACATGGGTTGTCTTCGTCAATAGGAGGTTGTAGCCGCACATGAGAAGACACATAAGGTTGACAACAGCTCGAGAATCTACACTTTACACGCTCCCCTGAAAGAGAGTCAAACAAAGCATCGAGGCGACGACCGAGGATATTCTGACAGTGAAGCTGATCAATCRTGTCCCTTCTAATCTTGAAGATGAGTTGTAGGTGTTCTTCTGAGAAACGAAAAGTGTTGGGATCCTTTGGCACAAAGTCTGCAACAAGTTGAGGCTCATTGGCAGGTTGAGTTGTCACTGGAATTCGTTCATCGTACCAAGATGGAGGGGTCTCTTTCTCAATCGAGAAGGTTTCCATATTTGAAGTGGGGTCGACTCCCTGAGACTGTCCTCTAGAATTGTGAGGAGGATCATGAAGGTATGAGGCAGAGAGAAGGAGATAATATGGAGGTACTTGAAGAGGAACCAGAGGGATTTGTTCCTTGAAATAAGCCATTGCACTATCATCTTCCATCCAGTTTTGATCAAAAGACGGGGAAATCTCCAAGGAAGGACCAACATGGCCTACGTTAGAGAGGGGAGGTGGAATTAGAGTAGAGGAGGGGCTAGGTCGACGATTTCTAGCAACAAAATTGTAGTAAGTTGGCCCACATTTCGGTTTCTCCCTCTCATGTGGAATTGGAATGAAAGAGTCAATAATGACAACTAGAAGGGGAGGAGGCCGCGGGAGGGAGGAAAAACCAGGAGGGGAGGAGAAAGCTAACAACCAAACCAGATTAAAATGGTAATAGCCATGCCTTTCCTCCATAAAAACAACCTATTTGACAATGAAAAGCATCATAAAGATCGAGTTGATAATGCTCAACCACCTTGTACCTGTGTTGTGAGACCTCGGCCTTCGCTATGTGTGAACCATTAAAACTTCTATATTATGCAGGTGCACTACCATCATCTTTGATTTAATGTCGCTCATGTTGAATAGAAGTAGAGGAAGGGTGGAGGTGCAGAGTATTAACTTCCTCTGATGCACGTGTGTCAATTGTCAACCCATTCAGGGGTATTTCATTTAATGTTTAGGTGTACAATATTATTTTATTTTATTTATCTTTTATTTGTAAATCAAGTTTACAATTCTCAACATAAATAAGAAGAATTGATGAAAGTCATAGGCTCTCTTGGTGGATACCTATATTAAATTCCCATGAAGGAAATTTATTAAGGTGATAATCTAAAAAAATATGATTTATATCATCTTAATGCTTCATGGATATTCATATCTCCTCATGAAGTAAACACTTTTACTAATATAAAAAAGATATAAACCAAATATTTAATTAAACTATCATAAGTGGAAAATAATTGCGAGTGGAACCATCCACTTTGTTTTCAATTTGGCCTCTCTAATTTATTTTCATTTTGTAATTATTTTCATCATCATTCTTAACAAGATTTTGAGTTTTGTATTTATATTTGTATTTTTTTCCAAGAAAAAAATTGGAGGGAATCCAAGGGATACTTCTATACATTGGTGGATGGTATCCCTAGTTAACCTATCCACATATAATAGTGCACCTCATTTAGGGGATTTGAACTAAAATATTGTTGGCATTGAACTAATCAAATGCCTAACAACATTAACAACAATTAGTGAACATAACCTCTCAAACTACAATTATATTTATATTATCAATAAATATATGTAAAATATTATTTTAGTATTCCATTAATAATTACTCTTAACTATATTATTTAGTGTGATTATTATCATTAATCATATTGGATGCATTATGTTAAATACCAAATTGATATAAAATTATATTAATTATTAAAAACATTCACTATTTATGAATCACATTATAGTTAATGAAATACTCAAGAATGGTTTTAGTTTTAATTCAAACCAATTCTAATTTGCATTAAACCTTTTCAAGTTTATTTCACTGGAACAATATTTTAATAAAACTTGTAAATTGGGTTTAGTTTGGGTGGTTTCCAGGAATGATTGTTATCCTCCCCATCTATGTTTAATTTAGGCAAGTGACATGTTGGTATCTTAAGGATTGTATTGTTGTAATATATTTTAGCCATGTTGTTAACCAATCTTATACTCTTCCAAAATTTACCTTGGGTATCATCCCCAAAAAATAAAATGTTGTAAGGATCACTATATTACCTTCTTACATGAATAATCCAAGCTCCTCACTACACCTAACCCCTTAAATAAAATACATAGATGATATTTAATATGTTAATTTTTCAAAAATAATATTTAATTTAAATTGCATTTATTAGACATTTTAAAAAACATTGGCAAGACCTATCAACTACTTAATAATCCACATTACTGAAATATCATATCATAAATTAGAGTGAACAAATGGTTGGGTGATCAAATCTTCATGGTGCAATTTAAGAAATGTGCCAAGAATCAATTTTAACCAAGTTAAGATATGATCTTAACTGTAACATAACCACACACACCATTTTTTTTAAATAATATTCTATTATCATGTGACATGTGATATCTTCGTCATTAATGTTATTCTAATTGTACTCCACTCAACTGTGAACAATACTACTCTTTCATTATGTTCTATTCATTGTTTTCTTTTTAGGTTAATGGATCAAATAGCAGACTATCCATTCATAGTTATTTTTCAATCAACTTTCATTATCCTCCTCAAATAACTATAAATTCATAGGTATAAAAGTTCATCATGTTTGTTGAATGTTAAAATCATGATAATTTCTATGGTCACTTAATAAATAAATCGTGTTGTTTGTATTCCCTATAACTGGTCTTTTCTTTGCAATTAATACGTCAATCCAAAGATTGATCTAACTAATGGGTTAGAAATTCCATATATATGTGTGTGTGTGTGTGTGTGTGTGTGTGTGTGTGTGTGTGTGTGTGTGTGTTTATATACTAGAATTCATATTAAATATGGTTCTTTTAACTTCTATACTTTTTCCTTGCTAATGAGTTTGGGTGTTCTCATAGCCTTATGAGATTATCCAAGTGGATATTGGTGGCCACCCACCTATTCCAACTGGCTCATCTTGTTAGTTTTTAGTTCAACATGTTTCTCTGTAATGATGAAATTTCTTAGTAATTATGGGTTAAACACTTTTGGGGTTGTATTGAAGCCCTACATAGAATCTAGGTGGATACTGGTGGCCACCCACCTATTCCAACTGGCTTATTTTGGAATTTTTTATATCAGTACATCTTTTTGTACTTCCAGATCCATTTTGGGGCCCTAAACAATGTTGTTTTTTCTTTCCATGGTGAAACTATAGACATAGTCACAGTTTGATGGAATATTGTATATTTCAAGAAAATTCCTTTCCAACAAGCTATCACATGCCTAAAATGAAGGTCGTATGAAAAAGTTATGACCTCGGGAAGTTGAGGTATCAACTTACTTATCGGGGCCCACATAACTTTTGGTGTTTCATCTCCTAGGGTTATGTTTTTGGATGTCTAGTGTTTTGGCATTCATGAATAATGTTAAAAAGACCTTTGGAACCTCATTTTGATCATTCTTCTCAAACAGATGCGTGTAGCAGCCATATCTCTTCTTAGAGATAGCTACCACCATTTGCACAAGCTGTTTCAGTTCTGTAGTTCTGTAGTTTTACAGTTTTAGCCTATTTTATTTATTCAAGAGAAGATTGTCCACTGGATATATATTGTTGTTCTCCATATCTTTGTGTTATGGTGTTCAATATTTTGTTCATTTCGTTCTTCTCATAAATCTGGATCAGTGGTATTAGAGCGATCTGTCTTCATGTGTTTTTCTTTATGCATGTCCTCGACAAGATCTGGGTACAAGAAGTTGCGACTCAAACCAGTCGAGCCTTTACAAGATCGCTCGCGCTGAACCCGACCACAACTCATGGGGTACAAGAAGAAAGATTATGGAGGAGGATAGCTTTTTAAAAAATTTCTCAAGAAAGCCCTTGGAAGACAAAGGAATGAGATGATAGACAACTTTGCACAGTTCCTTTGCCGGTTTCCTACATGAGACACATCTTCATCAAGCGTCCACACAACTCCCTTCAAGGTACAAGTAAATGTTGATATTCCATTATTTGAAGGACTGATAGATGCATATGTTGTAGATAAATTGTTGAATGTGCTCGAAGGTTATTTTTCGGTCCATAATTTTTTCGATAGGGAAAAGATTACTTTTTCACTCCTCAAAGTTGTCCCCCATGTTAAGGACTAGTGGGATATGTACTCTGAGAAAAGGGACACAGAGGAATATGCAATATTTACGGTCGCCCCCACCTGGGATTCCTTAAGGGATGCCATTAAAGAATAGTATTACCCTGTTGGAAGTTATGAGGACCAGTACATGAGATGGACCATGCTGCGTTAGGAAACAAACCAGACATTACCATATTTCACCAATATTTTCCATACTCTGTGCACCAAATTGGGTATCAAAAACTCAGAATGACATTTGGTGCTCAAATACCGCTGTTGTGTACACACATACATTCAAACAGAAATGGATTTTATGGACATCACATCATTAGGTGAAAATTATAGATATGCTATCAAGATCGAGCATAAATCTAAGTAGAAGAGGGGAGAGTTTGGATATGTAAATTCCTCATAGCCGAAGAAGGCAAAAGGTGGTCCCAACACACCAAACAAGGGATAGGGAAAATATGGCCACTCTAAGAAAAACCATTCCAAGACACAACCCAATAAGGGCAATGAGAAGTTGAAGAAGGCCACGGGAAAGTGGCGTGAATACCATAAAATCCCTTTGCACAACACCGAAGAATGTCGCTCCAAGAATTCACTAGTGGTTGAGCTGAAAGATTTTGAGTCAGAGGTAGATTATGACTCTGAATCAAAACCAGAAAGTGGGAAGTGGATCATCCATGTCGAAACCAGTGCCACTATTGCTACCACCAAATTCCATCCAAGCGAACCAAAAGAAATAGAGGAAGGGGAATGCCTCTTTCACTCACATATGTGGGTAAAGGGGACTTCGTTGCATTTCATTGTCTATTGCAACAGTCAGAATAACCTGATATTAGCAGAGGTCGTCAAATGGTTGGACCTGTCGATAACACCGCACCCACAATCCTACACCATCGGTTGGCTTCACCAAGGATGAGTTCTCTATGTCATCCAACAATGTCGTCTTCCCTACAACATCAAGCTCTTTAAAGACGAGGTATTGTGCGATATTTCTCCCCTTGAAGTTTTTGATGTTCTTTTAGGCCAGTCATATTTGTGCAAGCGACATGTTGTTTATGAGTTTAGACCCCGCAATGTTATTATTACTTTTGGTATATATGTGAAATCTAAACAGTTAAAAAAAAAAATACTAATCATCTTATAATATTAAAACAAAAAGTGTAATAATTTTTAAAGATTAAGAATAAGAAAAAAAAAATATACAATTTTATTTATATTCTATTTACTTGAATTTATTTGTTAAAATTAAATAATAGGGATGACTATGTTTCATAGATAACAAGATAGATAATATGATTTTTTGTTGCATTTCCAAATCAATATAAATTTCATAGACTTTATGACATAATAAAACATGTCAATTAAGTATAACTTGATTAGTTGTGAGAAAAATTGTTACCATTTCCATCCAAGATTAAATCCTACTTTTTAACATGTTACTCTTAGTAAGTTAATTGTTGATGATCTATATATGATTTAGTCATGAGTTGTACATAATATGTTAACTTGATTAGTTGTGAGAAAAATTGTTACCATTTCCATCCAAGATTAAATCCTACTTTTTAACATGTTACTCTTAGTAAGTTAATTGTTGATGATCTATATATGATTTAGTCATGAGTTGTACATAATATGGTATATACATTTATGTATTCTTTTTTTACATTTATTAATGTACATTTTCATTTGTTGAGTTATGTATTTGATTCCATGACCTATTTGTTATGTATTTTAATTATGTCCTACTACTTTGTAATAAGGTCATAGGTGTATAAAGATTATGTTTATACAATAAAGATATAAACATGACATTAACTTAGAGATGAAGTTTACGCATATTGTAGTTACAAATAAGAGTTTCCTCTATTTTATGCATCTTAATATATTTATCAATATAAGAATTAAGTTGTTATTCATGGAAATCTATTCTTTCATTTATTCATTAATAATTATTTTGATTGTATAAATTCCATTAATATTAATATTATGCTATATCTAATTTACGCAAACATCATTTCATTTAATGTTTTTTTTTGTAAGTAAAATTGTATTACCTGAAATATTTTTCATATCAATACACATGGCTAAAATTGCCACATGTTCTGCCATACATATGGAAACCATAACATGTGGTCGTCGAGACAAAACAATCATGTTTTTGATAGCATTTGAGAAAAACTAGAAAACAAAACTAGTCCTAAACATAGATGAAACTATGGCATCTCTCGATAGTGATGCAAAGAAACATACAATAAAACTAAACACTAGGCGAACCTAGGTTTTCTTCATCACTAGGAGGCTGTAGCCGCATAGGAGTAGGCACATAAGGTTGACATTAGGTCAGGAATCTATGCTTGAGTGGCTCGCCTGAAAGAGAGTCAAACATATCATCCAGACGATGACAGAGGATATTCTGACAGTGAAGTTGATCGATCGCATCCCTTCTCACGTCGAAGATGAGTTGTAGGTGTTCTTTTGAGAAATGACAAGTGTTGGGTTCCTTTGGCATAGATTCTTCGACAGGTTGAGTCGTCATTGTAATTCGTTCATCATACCATGCTGGAGGGATCCCTTCCTCAACTGGGAAGTTTTCCATATCTGAAGTGGGGTCGACTCCCTGAGACTATCCTCCTAATTATGAGGAGGAGCCTGAAGGTCTGAGGCAGAGATAAGGAGAGAATATGGAGGTACTTGAGGATGAACCAGAGGGATTTATTCCTCGACAAAAGCCATGGCACCATCATCTTCCATCCAGTTTTGATAAGAATATGAGGAAATATGCAAGGAAGGACCAACATGTCCTGTGTTATAGAGGGTAGGTGGAATTAGAGCAGAGGAGTGGCCAGGTCAATGATGTCTAGCCACAAGACTATAGTAATTTGGCCCACATTTTGGTTTTCCCCTCTCACGTGGCATTGGAATGGAAGAGGAAATACTGACAACCAAAATGGTAGGTGGTCGTAGCAGGGAGAAAAAACCAGGAGGGGAAGGGAAAGCTAACCACCAGACCATAGTAAAATGGCAATAGCCATGCCTTACCTCCATAAAACTAGCCTATTTGACAGTGAAAAGTGTGATAAAGACCGATTTGATAGTCCTCATCCACCTTGTACCTACTCTATGAGACCTCGGCCTTGCCCTCGTGGAAAGAGCAAGAGTTCAGGAAATTGAAAGCTAGTTAGGAAAGAGGTTCAGACCACACAAGTTGTTGAAGTTGTCACCTGGCTGGAAAACCGACATGGAGGTGATTTCGTTCTCCCAAGGCACAACTATGCTAAAGCTGAACTATGTGAGGTAGTGAACCTCACATAGTTCCAAATGACTAATGAAGTATGTCTTTTTTTTTCCTCATGGAAGTGTTTTTTAATTCTTTCTAATCCTTTTAAATATGATTAATTTTATATTTTTTAATAATAATTTTTTATAATTATAAAAATTTTACACATTTTATTTTTTTTCACAATATAATAAAAAAAAAAAAATTAAAAACCATAAAATATTTTAAGTTTAATTAAAATATTTCAAGCTTAATTAAGTTAAAATGAATTTAGATATAAAATCATAAAATATGCTCGACTTGTTGTATCTTTATATTTTTTAAAGTTTTAGGATTGGATAACAACACTGCTTTTGATGGACCTTATCACTTGGGTAACTAATGTCAATTTCACTAAAATTTGAATTATAGAGACTAATGAGTCTCTGGTTTTGATGGACCTTATCACTTGGTAACTAATGCCAATTTCACCAAAAAATGAATTATAGAGACCACTGAGTCTCTTTTCTAAATAGAAAATAAATTCTTAGTATGCAGTTTGGAATCAAAAGACATGCACAGTTTACTATAGCTTATTATTTTTTTAATATATCTTGGGTTGGCATTTGAACCCTTACTTGCATGGACTATATTTTTTTGAATTGCTTGTTAATTTCCCTAAACGTTTTATCATAGATAATAGATTATCATATGTCTTTTTTATAAAAAAAACATTAAGATTAGCTTATGGATTTTTTATAAAAAGGTAATGCTAACTTCCATTAGATATGGTCAACAAAAATTTAGATATTATTTGAAAGTTTTAATTTACAAATTTTATGCATATCAATTGTTATAAACCAATTTATCTAAAACAACGTAATAACTATTAAATACATCAAATATAAACATGTAAATTAACTTTTAAAATAGTAATAATTATGAATTAATTAGAATTCTTAAGATATTGGAAGAAATTTCAATAATCCCAAATATATCTATATTTCATGAACATATTCTAATGAATGTAATAATTAGTGTAAATTTGTAACAAACCTAATATAATTTATTTAATTATTGTAATAATTCAATGATCACAATACTCATAGGAAAGGTTACATCCCAGTTGTCCACAGAAATTGGTCCTTGTAATTCATCCTCTAAAATTCATAT
>ML797307.1:223399-236279 GCA_009831015.1 Picea engelmannii | reverse complement strand
TATATATATATATATAATTGCCTACCATTGATATCAAAGAAAACATCTTTACAAATCTATGGGATAAAGAAGTGAGCATTTCCCACTGATCATACAATCTTGCTTCAACTGCCATTCTCACTTCCAACCACCAACTCCTAGCCACCACTTTCTCTTCTAGTCATTGTACAATCTTACAATTCTTGTCCACCATATAATCTACCGTAGCCACTGATTTTATTTTATTTTATTTATTTATTAGCCACCATATAGACCACTTTTTCAATCATACAATCTATCATTTGTTATACAACATCATATAGACCAACCACGTTCAATTAAGTTTATATATTGCAATGTCAAAAGTCCTAGGTCCTTTTGGGCTCATGCAAATAATCATGAGATATACAAATGATTCAAGGAAGACTTAAGGTGTTGGAGAGCTTCAAAATTTAGAAGTAATGGATGCTATGAAAAAAATAGGAAGCAGGAATTGAATTTCTCACTAAGGAGTCAAACAAGACTAAATCAGATATCTGTAAGTTTTAAACATGTGAAGTAAAACAATGCATACATATTCTTAAGAAAAACAAAAATTAATCAATGGCTCATACACATAGTACACAGAGATTTACGTTGGAAACCCTTAACCGGGAGAAAACCAGCCTTCCTTGGTGCTGCACTTTTCAACTCTTCATTATATTAATTTCACCATTCACCATACAATATATACAATATGTTAGGTATTATGTAGCTACCAAAACCCTAATCCCTTAATCCGGGACTAATTTAGAAAACCACTAAAAATAGAAAAATCGTCAGACACATTGTTGAATCTAACGTGCTCACACACACACATCAAAAGAATATAACACATACCCAACAATATCAAGCTACTTAGGAAGGAGACTGATGAATTAAAAATGGTAGTAAGGGAATGACAAGTCCAAATTCCCACAAATCATTTCCACTACCACACCAATCATCAATTTCAAATTCATTCAATGGTTTTGCACTCAAGGAAAAAATGGCATTACCGAAGTTACATTATGAAGGTTATCAAGAAGGAATGAGATGGATTAACAAAGTACAAAATTATTTCAACTATAATAACATACTCGATGAGAAAGAGAAAATTAGCATTGGATAAATGCACTTGGATAAATTGGCCTGTGATTTTTTTTTGGTGGAACTCCCAATATCAAGTGTTGGATAAATATTGAAACACATTCAAAAAATTTCTTTGAATGTTTTCAAGATATAGAGGAAGATGAAATTTTCTCCAGATTTAACTGGTTGCAATAAAAACGCTCAATGGAAGAATACTTTAATGAGATGTATATATTATCCACCTACATTCCAGATATATAAAAAAAACATCTACTTAGTCTTCTCATAGTAGGTTTGAAAATAGAAATACAATAGGATCTCAAATTATGAGATCCCAAGGATGTCAATCAAGATATCAAATTACTAGATCCCAAGGATGTCGAACAAGCATGGAAAAAAAAGGCTCATTGAAGAAAAATAAAAGTCCTATCAGAAATTCCTTCTTCATCAACCTGAAAATTCAAGCTCAAAAAGTATCCCCCCTCATATAAGGAAGTCAAAATCATATAAAAGGTAGGACAGGAAATGATGTTTCACATGAAGCACACCTAATTGGAGTCTAGGGTATAAATACAAGGACAAAACATTCCTCCCATGTGAAAAAACCAATAATAATATTACTGAGAGTGACAAGGAAGAAGAATACGAGGACGCATATTCTTCTTATCAGGGCACTGAAAATGCAGAATATAACAAATATAATTCAACACCAACACTTTATGCACCACAATGATGGGTATTACCCAACCCCAAACTCTTAAAGTATTTTTCTACATTGATAAAACTAAAGTAACGATGCTTATAGATAGTGGTGGTTCACACAATTTTATAGATACAACGATTACAATGCAATTAAACCTCTTTGTCTACCGTACCTTTGATTTCCAAATTATAATTTTGGGATATAGAACTATGTTTTGTGATGGAAAATAAAATAAGGTCAAATTGACAATCAATGACTACAATTTAAGATCTATGATGTATCCCATGGTGTTCACGGGAGTAGACTTTGTCTTAGAAGCCCAATGGTTGTCCTCTATTGGGACAATGAGGTTGAATTTACAAAAGAAATTCCTAATATGTAATATACTAGATATAAAATGTATGAAGAACATAAATAAAATGCCAGTAATGGAAAAATAACAACAATATAACAAGAACATTCACCACAATAACACTGAAATGATATAAGAATAACAACAGAAATAACACTTTGAATCTGAAAGCAATGTTCACGGTCCTCTTCAAGGGGGAAACCTCCAGTTGAGAAGATCTCTATTACAATAATATCCAAGATAGGGTTCTCATACCCTCGACTCCTATTTATACTAAAAAGAAGCATCTAGAGGAAGATCCTTCTAGAAGCAAAAGCTTCTATTAGGTCTTCTTACATCCACCTTATTCTATTTTATTGAAAGGCCTTATTAATATTGACCTTTATTACATCCGAATATATTGTTCTACCTATGTGCCGGTTAGGACCCTAACATATCCACCCCCTTAAAAACAACCTTGTCCTCAAGGCTTGAGATGAGGAAATTGTTGTAGAATGGTAGCTAGTTCCCAAGTGGCATCTGTTGGAGTTGTATATTTCCACTGGACTAGAAATTCCTTGATGGTTCTCTGATATAGGTGTCGCTCATGCTGGTCCAAAACTGCTTCTGGTTGTATCCAAATCAATCCTTATTTAGCTAACTCTGGAAGGTTGGTTTGAATTTGGCACTTAGCTCCAATCACCTTCTTTAAGCATGAAACATGAAAAATAGGATGTAGCTTTGAATGGCTGGGCAAAGCTAACTAATAGGAGACTTGTCCCACATGCTTGGGCATGGTATAAGGGCCATAAAATTTGGGCGCTAGCTTCTGACAATGCTCGGCCTTGAGGGAAGTTTGCTTGTAAGGTTGCAGTTGAAGAAACACCTGATCCCCTTTTGTAAATTGACGTTCAGAGTGACCTTGATCTGCTTGTTGCTTCATGCGATTTTGTGCCATGACCAAATTCTCTTTGAGGGTATGAAAAATAGCCTCTCGAGATGTAAGTGTTAGGTCAATCGCCTGGACCTTCGAGGCACCTGGTAAGTATGAGAGAACTGAAGGTGGCTTCTGTCCATATACCACTTCAAAAGGCATCATGCATGTAGATGTATGGTAATAAGTGTTGTACCACCATTCAGCTAGGGGTAACCATTGAGCCCACTGATTTTTCTTTTCCAAGGCAAAACACCTCAAATATGTTTCCAAACACTTGTTGACAACTTCCATCTGGCCATCAGTCTGGGGATGATAAGATGTGCTAAGATGCAATTATGTGCCTTGTATCTTGAATAGTTCTTGCCAAAAATTGCTTGTGAAAGTTGGGTCACAATCAGAAACAATAGAGTTTGGCATGCCATGAAGCTTGAAGACTTGATCCATGAATATTTGAGCCATAGTGGATATTGTAAACGGGTGTTGAAGGGCGCAGAAATGAGCATACTTGGAAAGGAGATCAACAACCACCATGATGACGGATTTATTTCCTGATTTGGGTAAGCCGGTAATAAAATCCATAGAGATATCCTTCCAAATAGCAGGTGGAATCGGGAGCGGTTGTAGTGTGCCCGCTGATTTGACTATTTCTCCCTTGTTGCATTGACACACGTCACATTCAGCTACAAAATTACGAATGCCATGTTTCATACCATCCCATAAAAAGGAACATTTGACCTTGTCATAGGTTTTGGTGAACCCGGAGTGCCATGTTGTAGGTGTAGCATGAAGCTTAGAAAGTACCGTGGATTTAAGCTTTGATTGTTTACTTAAATACAAACAACCTTTGTATCAAAGTTCCTCATGGATCCAAGAGTACCCTGGGGAAGCTGGAGCATTGGAGTGCAATTGTTGGATCAACTGCAAAATTTTGGGGTCTTGTAGCCATTCCTGGCAAACGACTTGGAGCCAATCTGGTACAATGAATGAAAGAGAAAAAATGGATCCTTCATTTTCATATTTTTTGGAAAGTGCATCTGCAACCACATTGTCTTTTCCTTTCTTATAAATGATCTCATAATCATATCCAAAGAGTTTAGTCACCCATTTTTGTTGTTCTAGGGAAGAAACACATTGTTCTAGAAAATACTTGAGGCTTTGATGGTCTGTCTTAATTGGAACTGTTTCCCCAATAGATAAAGACGCCACAGATCCAAGGCATGCAAAATAGCCAGCATTTCCTTTTCATAGATGGATTTGCCTAGATTTCTTTCAAATAGTTTCTTGTTGGTAAAGGCCAAAGGTTGACCCTCTTGCATAAGGACAACACCAATTCCTTTCCCTGAGGCATCACATTCCAACACAAAGGTCTTTGTGAAATCGGGAAGGGAGAGAACTGGAGTGGTGCACATGGCCATCTTCAAGGTTTGAAAAGATTGAATAGTAGCTAGAGTCCAAGTGAAAGATTTCTTTTTGAGGAGAGCAGTGAGAGGTGCTGCAATCTTCCCATAATTATTAACAAACTTACGATAATACCCTGTTAAGCCTAGAAATCCACGCAAGCTCTTAAGATTCTTTGGGTGAAGCCAGTCTTGCATAGCTTCAATCTTTTTAGGATCCACCCTGACACCATCTTTTCCAACTAGATGACCCAAGTATTCTACTTCTAAGGCGCCAAAAGCACATTTAGACTGTTTCAGGAAAAGTTGGTGATGAGAGAGTAGATGGAGAACTCGGTCCACATGAGGAAGATGGTCTATCTAGGTTTTGCTATAGATGAGGATATCATCAAAGAAAACTAAGACAAAATGGAGAAGAAAAGGACAGAAGACATGATTCATGAGGCTTTGGAAGGTGGAGGGGGCATTACACAAGCCAAAGGGCATGACCAAAAACTCATAGTGGCCCTCATGAGTTCTAAAGGCAATCTTGGGAATATTTTCCTCTTTCATATGGATCTGGTGGTAGCCCAAACGAAAATCCAGTTTAGTGAAGAATTGGGCGCCACTCAATTCATCCAGGAGGTCATCAATGACAGGAATGGGGAATTTGTCTTTGATGGTAAGTTTGTTGAGGGAACGGAAGTAAGGACACATTCACCAAGAACCTTCTTTCTTCAGGACCATGACCACAGGAGACGAATAGGGATCGTACTAGGGCGGATAACGCCTGCATTAAGGAGTTCTTGGACCATTTTCTCAATTTCATTTTTTTGGGAAAAGGGGTGACGATACGGACGGAGATTGAGAGGAAGGCTTCCTAGTACAAGGGGAATGGAATGATCATGAACACCACGGAAGGGGGGAGGCCTTGGGGAGTGGAAAAGACCAATTGATGTTTACAAAGGATGGCTTGGAGGTATTGCGGTACCGAGGGTGTCTATGTTGCTTGTATGGCATGGAGTTGGGTGATAAAACCAGAATGACCCTTTTTGAGAAAATTTTCCATGTGATGAGAACTAATGATCTCAGGTGAACTGGCAGTGATGCCTTGGAACTTATATTGGTGGACCTCCTAGTCGAATTTCATGGTTAAGTCCTTAAAATCCATGAGAATGGGACCCAAAGTCCTTAGCCAGTCTGCACCCAACACAATGTCACAAAATCCCATGTCGATAGAAAACATATGGGATTTCAGGTGGTAGTCACCAATTTGGAGACGCACATTTTCACAACGCCCTCCACATTTCATGGAACCACCATTGGCAATCATGATTTGGAAATTATTGACAGCATGGATGTAGCAATGAGTTTCTTAGGCAATGTGGCGATGAATAAAATTATGGGTGTTGCCACTATCAACCAGAATGATGACCTTCTGATGCTTAATGTAACCGATTAGCTTGAGGGTTTGGGGAAAGGAGAAGCCAGTGAGATCATTGAGGGAAATAACTGGTTCTACTTAGGGAGGGTCTAAGGGAGGGGTTATGTCAATGGATTCAGGTGATTCAGACATAGAGGGGGTTTCTTCATCTTCTTCCGAAATCTCCTCGGAGATGGCCATAAAAAGATTTTTTTCTTTACACTTGTGGCTCGAGAAATATTTTTCATCACAATTATAACAAATGCCTTTGAGTTGGCATTCAACCATTTCAGCTCGGATCAATTTTTGGATCTTTAGTGGAGCAGAGGGAGTTGTGGGATTTATTGGTTTAGGGCAAGGGATTGAGGAGAGTTTGTGGTTTTGAGAAGATACCACAAGTTGTTCTTATTTATCTCTTTTGGTATCCTCCACCCAACTCTCAGGTCGAGCCATGAGGACATGGGCCCGAATTTCATCCTTAAGGCCGATGATAAAACACTCTTGGAAAAAGGCATTAGACATGCCCTCTGTTTTAAAAGCCAGGTGCTCAAAGGCAACTATAAAGTCTTCCACTGCTCCTAATTGTTTCATCTTTGTCAAACGGCCCAAATGGTTGGTGTCAGTGTCAAATCATTCATAAAGCTCTGCCACAAATTATGTCCAAGCAATATGCCCTTGACGAGATTTTTTTCTCCATTGCTACCATTGCCAACGTTCTTGATCTAGATGGAGAACACCATACCGAAGTTTGGCCAAGTCATATGTAATGTTGTATAAAGAGAAGTAATCTTCCGTTTGGGTTACCCAACCAGTGGGGTCCGAGCCATCAAATTTGGTCACATCCACCCATGGAATGCGTAGGTCACATTGAAAGTGATGGTTATGCAAGGTATGGGAATGAGAGGAATGGTCACCTTCAGTATGTGGGGGTGAGGAAGAGGAAGGGTTATCTATAGAGATATGCAGTTTGGTGCAGAGTGTCGAAAAGACTGATTCAATCTGGGTGGTGAGGTCTTGTTTGATTTCACCCATTGAGGACTGCATGGTTTTATTGATGGTGGCAACATTGGCATTGAGTTGTTTCACTTCTTGTTGGGTCTCAATGAGACCAAATTGCAAGGTGTTGAAGCAAGCTTCCAAGTCTTGGCTATGAGTATGGGCCATGAGGATGGGGGAACTAAAAAGGGGCGGGCGGGGTAAAAATGTTTTTCCGAAAAAATTATATGGATGAATGTGATAAGGGTGAAGAGTTGAATCCAATGGAATAGGTCTGAAATAAATTATGGTGAAAAAATTTCCAGACTTCTTTTTTTTTTGGTTTTTTTACGGAGTTATACTTCAGTCTGAATAATACTGCAGAGAGGAAATTTCCAAATGGTTAACCAGAAATAAATTTGTATTTACTTGGCAACCCGAACATAGTTGTGTGACAATAGATCTTGTTTTTTTTAATTTGCTTATGTTTCTGTCCCCAAGGGTTAGGTATTCAAGGGTTCTACAGACAAGGGTTTTCCCTGTGCTATAGCTCTCTGATATACATGTGGGGTCCAACAGTAGTACTCGGCCCAATATCTCAGGGCACTAACTAAGGAGGATAGATCGTACCCTTAGCCGTACTAGCCGACTACCCAGGTACTAGAGAGTATCTTCTCGAGTGTTGTTCTTGGTGACACTATAGAAATTAGGTGGTTGATCGGTTTATCTAAAGAGGGATTCAGGTAATCTAGGCCGATCTGTACACATTTGTTGTCCGATGCGCTACGACTCGAAGGTGTACTAACAGGGATTACAAGGTGGCCAATAGATGTGTGCTTAAGTACCACTTGTATTTCCTACGTGTATGAATCCCTCAACCATGGGTTTATGCACGTAATGATAGATCTTTGTGGCTTAAAGAGGTTGGAATATGTCTCTACCCTATAAAATAAAATTAACCCACACTTTCTGTCGAGGAAAGTGCTCTGATACCACTTGTAATATACAAGATATAAAATGTATGCAGAATAGATATAAAATTCTAGTAATGGAAGAATAACAACAATATAACCAGAACATTCACCACAATAACATTGAAATGATATAAGAATAACAACAGAAATAACACTTTGAATGTGAAAGCAATGTTCACGGGCCTCTTTGAGGGGGAAACCTCCAGTTGAGCAGAGCTCTATTACAATAATATCCAAGCTAGGGTTCTCATACCCTCGACTCCTATTTATACTAAAAAGAAGCATCTAGAGGAAGATCCTTCTAGAAGCGAAAGATTCTATTAGGTCTTCTTACATCCACCTTATTCTATTTTATTGAAAGGCCTTATTAATATTGACCTTTATTACATCTGAATATATTGTTCTACCAATGTGCGGGTTAGGACCCTAACATAATATTCAATGAAAATGGGAAAATCTATGAATTCCATGGAGTCAAGATCCTCCCCTCCCCCACAACCTAAATAGTTTCATCCAACAAAATGAAGAAAATGATTCGGAGGGGAGCCAAAACTGATTTTTTACATTCTTACTCAATGGAAGGAATGTATGAAGAAACAAATTATCTTGAAGGTATTGATAATATGCTTGATAAATATGATTAGTATTTCAAGGCTTACCTCGTGTCCTTTCCCCAACATGGTTAAGATATCATATCATAGAGATCATTCCTAGATTATCTCCAGTTAGGAGGAAATCTTGCATGCAATCTCATCAACATAAAATATAAATTGAGTGCTTGGTTAAGGAATTATTAGACTATGGTATATTAAACATAAGTAAGATCTCATATTCAATTCTATCCATGCTAGTAAGAAAAAAGGATGTTCCTATAGCATCTGTATTGTCTATCATGCATTGGATAATATTACCATCAAAGATACGTTTTACATTCTATTTGTGGATGAACTATTAGAAAAATCCATGGAGATAAGTATTTACTGAAACCTTATTTGAAATTAGGTTATAATCAGATAATAATACAAGAATAGGACATTCCAAAAACAACATTCATGAAATTCGACGCACCCCCCACACACATGCAAATAATATAACACATACCCAACATCGAGAGGGGGCCAGTAGGGTATGATTCAAGTTGAATTCTTTTATTAGTGGTGGAATCTTATTCCTATTATTTGTTGCAACTCTAGACTTTTTTGTTTTCTCATTTAGTTACAATTTAGTTAGTTGCATCGCATACTACTTTTATGTAGTGCATAAAAATTTCATTTCATTTAAACTGATTAAAAGATAATATTAGAGTAGTCAGGCCATAATCAAAGGGATTTCCATTTCAATAGATAAATATCTAATCGGTCCCTTTCTCCATGCAATATTTTGAATTTGAGAGAGATCGTTTTCCTATGTCAATAGTCCCTCAAGTGATCCTCTCTTTTTTTAATACACTTTACATGTTTATGTCAATTTTTAGGTATACGAAGGTTGTTTATATTGGGAGATGAAGGGATGGTTTTTTGCTTCCTTAAACTTTTTGATTTTCTTCGTGAAAAATGTTAGAACCTTCTAAATGTAGTTTTTATTAGTCTCCTTTCTCTGTCTCATTTCCTTCATGGGTGTTAGCTAAGTATGAACAACATTTTTCATTTTCTCCTTGTAAACTTCCTTTCGATCAATGCATTTTCCCATTAACATCAATTCAATGTCAAGTTCCTACTATAGGTCATGACAATTTTCACTAGATCATCTTGATATTGACATAATTCCTTAAAATGAGTACAACTAGATGACCTTTGAATGACTTCATTCAATTGAGACTTAGAAACGACAAAGACCCATGTATTGTTGACAATAAATGTATCATTATTTTGTTTGATTCCTCCTTTCGATCATGATTAGGTGCATAGATCAATAGAGTGTTTTGGGATTGTAATAGTTTACCAAGCAAACTATAATCCTTTTCTCCATTTGAATGATCTAGTGGTAAAATATTAAACAATTCCCCTTCCCTCTCTCTACCTCATTTTTTTATCTACATTCCTTGATCAATGTTAGTACACACATATCCATCTTTAGTATTTTTCCCTTCTCTTTCTTTTCCCTTTGTATTTTGTTTACTTAGTCATTTTTCTCTTTCAAATTTGGGTTGCGGATTAGGTTACCATCAAATCCCCAGGTCCGCAGACCCACAATCCTATGTAACTTTACTTAGTTGAATTTCATTTTCTTGTAATCCCAATACTTAGTCATTTTTTTTCATTGTGGGAGTTCAACCCATTCCTATCCTACAAATCCTCATGTTCATGTCCCATAGTTGCACAACCCTCAGAATGACACTTTTACATCCACACCCTCCAAATTGAACCCTTTACCTCTTTTTTATTTAGCCATTTCTTTGAATGTGGATGTGATATAACTTTCCTCTCTACTTAATTTTTCCCTAAGTCCCATGTCCTGCAAACCCTTCTTCTACAAAATGATCCATTCGCTTTCAAGAGCCACATAACACCCTCTCCTCATACTCCATATATTTTCTCATTACATAAGTGGGATTCATCAGTTCTTACCTTCTTCATTTCCTATGGCTTGTGTCCCTCATTTCACAATCCCGCATTCACCATATTGCACTCTCTGCTCCCCTTCTCTCACTTCAATATGTAACCATTTTCCATCCTCCATGACATTACATCACCATTTCCCGGTCGCATTTGTTCTTCCCCACCATGTCGTCCACCTCTTGTTTGAACATAATAGCGTTACTAGAGTGGAAAAGATTTTGTAAGGCTTTATAATAAATTCCAAATCTTACCGTGCAAGTCGACAACTTTAAAATAAGATCTATGGTGGTTAATAATCAAGGCAATACGTTGTAAATTTAATAAAGCATTAAAATATGCCATCCTATAAAAATATTATATTGATATCAACCCCACCTATTGGTAAGAGTAGAAAGTAGTGTAAATTATGTCAAGTAGGAGAAAGGATTTGTATTGTTAAGATACAATTAACACTGTCAGAAGTGAATGCCACAAGTTCTAATGGTCCCAAGCTTAAAAGTGGTACAAGGCTCTCCCTCCCGTTGAAAAGGAAACAAGATAGGTTTGGAACTCAAGCATAGTACTAGCTAGCTCTGTGCCTAAGGTGATACATTTAAAAGAGATATCTCTTTAGTGTGTAGACAAATTGTTAGAAAAACAGGACCGCAGAGAAATAAAATAAAACAAATGCAGAAACAAAACACAGAAGACATACAATACAAGAGAGACATAGATTTACGTGGTTCACCCAGTGTGGGCTACGTCCACCAGAGAATTTGCCAAGTCCTTCCTTTATTATTATCCAGCAAATGAAGGGATACAACCTACAACAAAACCCGTTGTAACTTCCTCTTCTTTCTCTCACAATCTCCTCTCTTAGAATACAATATTCACCATCATCCATAGCCACAATACATTTCCCTCATAAAAGAGGGTTGCCTTCTAGGGAAAAAACCCTAACATAATCTCTACCATTAGATCTGTGACCTTATAATGAACGGTCCAGATTTACAATGAAATTACAATATACTTTTACAAGGCAATTTTTTCTTCGGGGGCTTCAGCCCCGAACCCCCGCTGGGGGCCCGCTTGCCCCCAGACCCCCTAGTCGGGGGGATAGCCCCCTCGGACCCCGCAAAGGGGGTACCCCCCCTCTGCACTCCCCCGCGTGGAAGAGTGTACATACTTCTGGGGTGTAAATACTTCATGGGGTATAGACACAGCTGAAAGCAAGGACCTCTGAATTAGGAAGATAATCAGGCTCCACAACCAACAATATCCCACTTGGAGACTGATCTCAACAACTCCACCGCTATTTTATATGCTGGACTCTAAACCTTCTTGGACCTGACAAATTTCTCATTTTTCGTCTTCATTCTTGAAGACCAATTGAAACTGAGTAGGAACTCAGTTTCTCCCTGGTTACTCCCTTTGTTAACATGTCTGCAGGTTTCTGGCTAGTGTGTATCTTTTCCAGCTTCAATTGTCCATCTTCCAAGGTGGATCGTATGAAGTGGTACCTCAACTGTATATGCTTAGTATTCGAATGGAAAGTTGAGTTCTTTGCAAGGTGAATGGCACTCTGACTGTCACAGTACAACCGATTGTTCTCCTGCTTCTTTCCCAATTCCTCCATAAACCTTTGTAACCAAATCATTTCTTTACTAGCCTCTGTAGCAACAACATACTCTGCATCTATTGTTGAAAGTGCAACAACCTTTTGCAGTTTCAAAATCCAACTTACTGTTGTTCCACCTATAGTAAAAACATACCCTGTGGTGCTCCTCCTGCTGTCTTTATCACCTGCCATATCTGAATCAACATATCCTTGTGGAAAAGTGTCTGAACCTCCAAAACATAATGCATGTGTAGTAGTACCTCTCAAATACCTGAGAATCCACTTTACTGCCTCCCAATGTTCTTTACCTGGATTGTTCATATACCTGCTCACAACTCCCACTGCATGTGCAATATCTAGTCTTGTGAAAACCATTGCATACACCAAGCTGCCAATTGTTGATGAATAAGGGACCCTGGACATGTATTCTATCTCCTCCTGTGTCTTGGGACACATTTCCTTAGTTAATTTGAAATGGCTGGCCAAAGGTGTACTAACTGGTTTTGCATTCTACATCCTAAACCTCTCCAACACCTTCTCTGTGTACTCACCCTGAGACAATGTCAGTTTGCGATTTTTCCTGTCTCTTGTTATTCTCATGCAAAGGATTTTCTTTGCAGTACCCAAATCCTTCATCGCAAATGAATTGGCTAATTTCTTCTTGAGCATATTTATATCCTGCATATTAGTCCCTGCAACAAGCATGTCATCTACATACAATAGCAAGATAATAAAGCTTCGATTTTCTAGCTTTTTAAAATAAACACAGTGATTAGAATGACATCTACTATAACCCTGTTCTGTCATAAACCTGTCAAACTTCAAATACCACTGCCTTGGAGCTTTATTTAGGCCATACAATCTCTTCTTCAACCTGCATACCAAATTCTCCTTCCCTTTGACCTCATACCCCTGTG